>VWZP01005658.1:4527883-4640012 GCA_013396995.1 Dicaeum eximium | reverse complement strand
CGCGCCTGTCCCCGGCCCTGCGGCACAGCCCCCGCGCCTGTCCCCGGCCCTGCGGCCGCGCTCGTGCCAAGGGCCCGCAGCCGACGGCTGACCTTGGGCTGGCATCCAGGCGTCCGGCCCGCAAGGGTGGTGGAAAAGCAGCCTGGCAGCTGGGCTGGGATTTGGGGGAGCCAGGACAGGAGTCACCCGGGAGCAGCGCTGCAAACCTGCCTGGGGGCTGCGTGCAACGGGGCGTGCGAGCCGCTTGGGTGGCCGTGTGCTGGGGGGGCCGGGATGCTCCAGTCCCACGGCTTCCAGCTGGGACACACAGCCCGATGGTGGGAGCAGACTTGCCAGCCCCTAGCCCTGGCTTGCACCAGCACCTCTAGGCCAGCAGCCCCCTTCACTCTGCCGCTGCCCCTGGGGCAGGGAAGGGGATCTGTGATTTACAGGGGTGACGTGTTTTACTTAAAACAAGTCAAACAAAAGCCCGGTTTGTTTTGCAGAGCACACACTTCCTGGGGGGATCAGCCCAGACAAATGACTCCACTCCCATTTATTAAACATTTGTGGCCGTGCGGTCAGCTGGTGCTGGGAACGGCCGGGACAATCTTCTCCCCTTCCCAGCCTCTGCTGCAGGAGTGATTTCTGACGTCTCTGCCCAAGCAGAGCCCCAGGGGTACCAGCTCCCCATTCCAGTGCCTTCCAGGGTTATGTGGATATCTGTGTGATATGATCCACACAGGCCGTAGCCTCTGGACTGTTTCCCTGCTCAGCCCCACACGAGCATCCACACTGAGCACTGGGAGCAGGCTGGGGCACATGTCCCTTGTGCCAGCACCACAGCGTGGGTTGAGAGGGGGCTGTGTGGCACTGAAGGGGTGCGGGGTTGGAGGGGGCCTGCTCCTGCTGTGTTTGCCAAGGGGAGTGCAGGGGCAGCAGGGCAGGGCAGAGGTGCTGTTGCTGAAGGACAGCCTTGGAGGTAGGGCTACCTGCAATCTGTAATGATTAGGAAGCTGTTCCCAGAAGGGGTTTATTGCCAATAAAGCCAGCTCAGCACAACTGCTGGGGCATTAACCCTTATCTGCCTGGTGTGATAAGAGCCCTGGGCTTTGCCTTCTGGCCCCAAGAGAGCAAACACCCACCACAGGGCATGGTACAGACTGCACCGTGCCCTATCACCCTGGGGAAACAGCCAACATCCTGTGTGGGTGGGACAAACCTCCCCAGCACGTGCTCCCAGAGCCCCTGGCCCCGGCTCCCCCCGCCTGCTGCCCTGCACAGGGTGAGGGCTCTGTACCCAAACTCCCGAGGGGTTCAGCTGTACAAAAGCAGCATCCTGCTTAATTAAAAGCAGACCTGCTGTAATGAGCTGCCAGCACAACAGCGTGGCTCGGGCAGTGCTGCTCGGGGCTGGGACTCAGCCTCCCTGCAGGACTGAGACATGAGGTGGCTCATGGGCTGCGAGCCGGGGCTGGGAGCCAGGGCTGGGTCACCCTGTGACTGCCTGCAAAGCCACGTGTCCCTCCGTGTCCTCCCTGCCCCACTAAGGAGACACAGCCTGTCTGATCCAGCCTGCTGCTGCACAGCACCTCAACAAAACTCATCCCTAAAACTGCTCCTAGAGTGGAGCCTCTGCTGGGTTCTTCCCCCCAGGTGGGGTCACACACCATCCCTGGGTTGTTGGCTCCCATCACACCCCCCAGCTGTGCTGGTACCAGGACCAGCAGTGATCGTGCCTGCCCTGCAAGGGACAGCTCCCAGGCTGTGCCTGGAGGAGGCTGCTCCCTGCTCGGGGCTGGGATGGCACACACCACTCTGGATATGGGTGCACTGGGGTGCCTCGCAAGAGCCTTTCCAATGGTGACCTTTTTTTTTTTCTGTTGTTTTGTCAGCCTTTTCTGGCTGCTGAGGAAGTCAGAAGTGCTGAGGAATATACTTAGTGCAGGTACCTTGGTGTGCAAGCTGCAGGCTGCTGCCGGGACAGGGGGAAATGGCTGGAGCTGCAGAACAGGAGCTGTGAACTGGCACCAATTGTTTGTCTAACAAAGGACATGGGGACCTGTGGCACAGCCCAGCAGGGAGGTGGCTGGTCACCCAGAGACTCTGCTGGACCCAATGAAAAGCAAGAAGACCCCAGACTAAAGATCACCATTGGACCAAGAGGCACATACAGCACAGATTGTGAGGGTATAACACCCCAGGGATTGCTGTGTTCAGGTCCATCCCTGGGAACACACAGCTTGACCTGTTGTCATTACACCACGATTAATTTAGGAACCAGAGGTCTGGACTCTGTTATGGTAGACATGAGTTGAGTCAGGGAATAAAACTTGTCTGCCCATGTGAGTGTGGGATGTGCAGGGAGTCAGAGGGGGCACCCATTGGCTCACTGGAGCCACCCACTGTGAAGGGGCTTTGGTACCAGCAGTGAAGGTGCAGGGTGGTGTGAGTGTGACCCCCAGAGTGGCTCCTCAATGCTCAGACAGAAATATTCTTTTAAAAAGAGGGCTGTCAGCAATGGCTGGAGGCTCCCACAGCTTGTCCCACTGGAGAAGATGGGTTGTAGCTCTGTTCTCTGGAAAACATGATGAGTTCTTGAAACTGTAAAACAATCTGGCTGGTGTTTCTCCCTCTGACGCTGGAAATCTGGACAGTGTTTGTAGCAAGAGAGGAGCAGGATATAGATACAGAACCTCAGTTATGTATCTTGCCTGGCTCTGGCCCTCACAGCTCTGCTGCCCCCCAGGCACAGATAAATCCCCATCTCATTTGGCAGTGCTGACACACATGGGGCATCTGCCAAACAGAGGGAGTGGAACTGGGCCCTAGCCCCCAGCCCAGCAGCATCCTCACTGATGGTATGACTGGTATAAAGCAAGACCAACACAGGCTGATCCTGCCAGCCTTGGGAAACATTTGGCTTTTTTGCATCTCCAGTATCAGGCTGAGCCTCATCCCTGCCTCCATCAGCAACAGGCTTGTGTCCGGACCTGGAAGACAACCTGCCTTTGTTCCAGCAGTGAAATGAATCCTGTTTATGGCAGGGGAGAGCAAATGGTCCATTGCACTCAGGCCTTTGACAGCAGCATGCAAAATAATAATGCATTTACTTGCTTTGACAGCAGCAAGTAAATGCATAGCAATACTGGAGACCTCCATGGCTGAGGAAGAGGGGCCAGGACATCCTTCAGGGCTGCATCATAGTGGGTGCTGGAGGAGATGAGCCTGGAAGGGAAGGGGGAGCTTCGGGATGATGATGATGCATTGGGACAAATCCTTCCAGTAAGCAGTGTTTCTAACCAAACTAGTCCCCTGCATGGTGAATGGACAGGGAAATCAGAGCCCTTATCCCTAGCTCTGCATCTGGGAGGGCTCTGATTGGCCAGCACAAGGGTCTCACAGCAAACACTCCTCCACAGCCTGATGGATACTTCCTTTCTCCCTGGAGCCAAGCCTCGCTCCTCGCTGTGGGATCAGTGCTGGTGTGTCCCACAGTGCAGAGCTCTGCACTTCCCTTCCCACGGGGCATTTGCTTTCAGCCATCCTTCAGCTTTTATTGTGCTTCAAAACAGAGAGGCTGGCAGCTGGACAGCCTGGGATGGTGTTTCTGAGCAGGCTCCAAGCAGATGTTTGTGCTCACAGACGGGGCTGGCGCTCCTGCCTTCCCTGCTGGGCTCAGCTGCAGGCAGAGCCCCTGCCTGCAGTGCTGCCTGTTCGGGGCCACTGCCCCCAGAGGCTTGACAGTGGCTCTGGTGCTGGGCACAGGCTGAGTGGGGTCATGTCACCTCAAAGGGATGAGGAGCTGGACCAGCCTGGCCACCCACGGCTGAAGTAATGGATGAGGGCTGTGGGATGAGAGCCCAAAAACGGGCAAAGGGGAGAGGGGCATTGCTCAGCCAGTGTCGTGGTGAGCATGAGGGTCACAGAGAACCTCTTGGGAAGCTCCTCCCGGGCTGGGTCAGACCACAGCACGGTCACCACTCCCTCTTCTCATCCTCACCCCCACTGCAAACCTTGCACGGGGTGAGGGGCTCTCTTATCACTCAGTGTTTGCCAGTCTGGAGGAGCATGCTGCAGTTCCAGCTGGTTAACCATCACCCATGTGAAAAAGGACAGGAAAAGGTGTGACAGGATGGAGTGTCCATGGCCTCCCATCCTTCCAGGGGAGGCTCGGACCCAGCTGGTCCCATGCATGTGCTGGTGGTTGCAGGTTGCTCCAGCCATGGCTCTGGTGTCAGCCACATTTCACAGCTCAGAGCTGTCCCTCTTGTGTTAAAGCCCAACGAGACACCCCTCTCAAAGTAAACATGAGCCAGTTTATTGCCTGCTGGAGTAATTTCCCAGGAAGGTCAGGAGGGCTTTCCTTGGGGCTTGAGACAGCCTGCTAAGCTCCACTGAGCAAAGGTGTTACAAGAGCACCATGGGCTGGGAAGAGCAGCAGTGGGCCCTAGGGATGCCTGCAGCCTGCTCTAAACCTTGGAACATAGTCTTGTTTGTCTTCTCTTGCTCTTCAGGGTGCTGTGCTCTGGGTTCCCCCTCCCACTTGTTTATGGTACTGATGCAGAAATTTGTGATGGCTGTAACTGCCAGTGGTTTGCTGATTGCACGTTCACCTGGTTTACTGGGCCAGAGACAAAAGAGCTAAATCCCCTTCTAAGGTCTGAAGCCGTGTCATCCCAATGGACAAGAAGGAGAAGGGGTTTACTTATGCATTTTCTTAAAGAGCATCTGGGTGTAAAATAAGGGGATTCACCTCAGGGCCAGGATGTCAGCATCCGTGGGGACTGCCCTGTGACACAGGCTCACTGTCCTCATGTGTCTGTCTGCACCAGGGAGGCAGCTGGGCACTCCCTCATCCCCTCCAGGCTTCATGTGCAGGAGGCCACCCCCTGCTCAGGCTTCCAGATCTTCTGCCATCACTCCCTCTGCAGCCCGGGCAAAGTGACAGAAAGCTTTCCCCAAGGGCTCAGGCACCACGGACCCAGCTTCTGTGCCAGAGCTGGCCCAGCATCCCTGGGGACTGTTCCTGACAGTGTCCCTGCCTCCAGCCAGATACTGCCTGGAGGGTTCTGAGAAGGGGGAACCCCACCCTGAGTGTGAGATCCCAGCAGGAATGCGGCTGCAGCTGCGGCAGGGCTGAGAAAAGTGATGCAAGATGTCTGGAGCCGGCCAGCTACCGGCAGGAGCGTGTGGGAGAGGCGCTGCCCTCCACAGGGCTCTGCCTGCGCGGGAGGGACCACACAGGTGCTTCGCCGTCCAGCCCTTCACAGCCCCAGCATGCCTGGAAGGAGGAGCACAAATTTTCCATCCACCCTCAAACCTGTGGAGGGTACCTCCTCCACAACTGCTCCATCCCCCCAAAAAATATGGGAAGGGGGCAATCCAGCCCTTGGCAAGGGTCTGGGGGAGCTGTGTGTGTGCTGCTGGGTGCTGGGGTGGCTCAGGTGTTGGTCTCTGGGCTCACTGTGGCTGAGGAAGTTTTGCATGGGGCCCCAGAGATGAGTGAATGAATACTTGGCCAGGCAGAGCCCTTGAGGGCAGCCAGGGGAGAAGGGCAGCAGAGCTGAGGCTGGTGTCAGATGAAGACAGTGATGGGGACACCCTTGACACGGCACTGTGTGAGCTGGGAAGTACCAGCAGCTGCAGCCCTGCCAAGCCCACAGGGAAGGACCCTGTGCACAGCCACATCAGAGCCTGTTCGCACAGAAAGAGTAAAACTTCAGATACCGGGTGTTGTTTCAACCCCAGAGCCTCCTCAATAGTGAGCTGCCCTCCACAGACCTCCCCTCTGGACACAGAATGGAAGTAGCAGCCTCAGCACTTTGTCAGGAGCAGCGAGCTTTCTGCCTCCCGGCCCTGTTGAATAGCTGCAGAATTCATTACAGCCCCGTTTCACTTCTCCCTCCAATTATCCCTCTGGACAATGGGCTGGGGCTGCAGCGGAAGGTCCCTTTCAGGAGGTGCCGGTGGCAGGACGTGCTGCTGGGGCTCGCTCCAAAGCTCCTTTGCCGGGGGGCAGTGACCTGAGTCCTGCAAATGCCACTTTTGGGCCGGGGCAGTGAGCATGCACAGGGTGGCAGGGCCAGCTCAGCACCAGGGACTGGGAGATGCTCCCTGTAGGGCCAGAAGTGCTTGATAACAAGAGCTAGCCCCAGTGTGCATAACACCTGCAATATGTATTGCAGGGTATTTCAGTCAAAAGCAAGACACTGAAGACTACTTTAATTAAGTACCCGACTGTCATTTCATCTGTACAAACACTGGTGATTTGGCCCATTTGGTGCTTCTCTGCACAGTGACTGTGAAGCTGCCAAAGACCACAGGTGCTGCTTGCACTGTGGCTCAAGGGCTCCTGCAGGTGACACCTTGTATCCAAGGTCCCAGATGCCATCCTCGCTGCACTGCCACCCCGGGTCACCACTCTCCAGCCAGCCATAGGTAGGCCCATCAGCTTCTGAAGTGAAGAAACAAGCAGCAACTGGCACCAGCACCACTGGGGTTCTCTGAGAGCCTGGAGCTGGTGTTGAGGATCATGGGATGGATGTGATACCTGGGTAAGGGCTGGCCTCCACTGGTCCCTCCCTGGCAGCTTGGAGAGGCCCCTCACTTCCTGAGATGCTGAGTCCCAACCACGCTCATTGCAGCACAGCTCCCCAGAGCCTTACTCCTGCCCAGCAGAGCAGAACTCACTGAAGGGACATTTTAGGGGGGATTATGCTGAGTAAACTTTGGTGTGGGGAAGGGGGAAAGGGGCAGATGCCCAAAGTCTTCAGACTCCCGTGCAGGCAGGGAGGTTTGTGCAGCCTTTTGTTTGTTTGTTCCTTCCACTGCTGGCTTTGCAAGTCTTAAGGGCTGTTCTGGAGGAGCTGACACAGGAGAGTGACTTTGCACCAACACGTTCAATCCTGACACACTTGAAGCCATCACCCAAGCAGGCTGTGCCCAAGCTGGAGAGCTGCAGAGAAACCCCGGGAGAGCGAGACAAGGACTGAGGAGGTTTCCGATGGAGGCAGACAGGACACTCAGCCTACTTAGTTTATCAGGAAGAAGATCAAGAGGTGGCTTGATTACAGTCACAAGGACCTTGGTGAGAAAGTATCCTGGCAGAAATAACAAACCGGTACTTAAGAGCTCTTTAATCTATCAGGGAAAGGCAAAACAAGGGCCAATTGCTCCACATTCCCATCAGCCCAGGTGATTAACTCCAGAAGGAGAGGCAGGAACACAGGCTGCTGCAGGGCTGGCTGGGAACTCACACCTCGGTATCACCTGGAGCAACATATTTTACCTTAACGTAAGCTACAAAAACTTTTGGAGATGGCAGAAAGGCTCAGACCTTGAACAACATTGGGTCCCCTCTGCTTGGGCTACAGAGGGCACATCTTGTCTGGTGAGGTGGCCACCACTGGTCCTTGGAACAAGGCAGAGAACATGTGGCACTGTTCAGAGGCAGTGGATAGAGTGACATGTGGTGCATGGGCCAGAGAATCTGCAAAATGGTGTTTCCATTGAGATTGCAGCTCTTGGTGCCCAGGGGATCTCCAGGTGCTGATCTTCCAGCTCCTGAGCAGAGGGACAATTGATCCCCTCTCTGTAAGCTCACAAATCTGACCAAGAGCTCCTGAGGCCACAGAGGAGCTGGATCATCCAGCAACCAGCAGTATACCGAGAGGTTCCCGATAATATGCCCCTGGGATCTCCCAGTGGACTTAAATAACAGGTACTGAGCAGCCCCACCTCCATCATGCCGAAAGCATGGTGAAGCAGGAGGAACAGAGCCCTTATCTCATGGAGCCATTCATATTTCTATTTAAGTCCTATTATCCCCTCATTTTTGCTTTTTTATCCTCGTTAAAAACCAACAGCCTGGCCAAGGCCTTGTTGCAAAGCACTGGAAGAGCCCTGGCCCGAGGCGGTGGGCCCTGCGTGCAGCCCTGATGCCCGGCGTGCTGCTAGCGGGGCTAACAAAAGGCCAGCAGCGGGGCCAGCCCATGCTGGGAGCGCAGCGGTGCCGCTGTTGAATAGCTCTTCCCGCACAGAGGAAGGCATGAAGAGCCGTAATCAAATAAGGGTATCAGCATGGTGCTCCTTGAACGACGCTCCCAGCGTGAGGCGGCGGCGGGGCCGGGTGGAGGTGACAGGTATCTTTATCCCACCACCCAGGAGAGCTCCAACGTCCTGCTGGCAGGAATTTGTCTGCAAATTTTCCCCCATTGAAAGAAGAGAGGGGGCCAACGAGGCACGGGCTGAGATGATCGCTTGATTAAGGCCAGGGCAGGCGAGGTGGAGAGACGGGGCAGCTCCCAGGGAGCCGTGCTCCCAGTCCTTAACCTCTCCTCGGGAGACCGCAAATTATATCTGTTAATGTATCAGCCCCCTGGTATCCTACAAATAAGTCGTCTGGCTAAGTGTGTGTCAGAGGTTCACAGGAGGAGTTGTTACCTTTTCATCGCTTAATAATTTTCATCATCATCTTTTAATTTATCTTGCAATAAGCTTTAACCCCGTGAGTCCCGGGGAAGGTAGGTGGAGTGGCTTACCAGCAAAGCTGGACTGTAAACACAAGCAGGAAGCACTGCGTTGCAAAGAGAGTTTGAAGAACAGAGGGAAACAGTTTTATCAACTCTCCCGTGAAAATGGGAAACCCTTTGCCATGGAGACAGGAATATTCCCAGCCCGATTTCCCATCCCGCTCCCCTGCCGGCTTGCGATGTGGGCTGATGCACAGAGCTGGGGTCCACTCTGCCGGGACCAGCAGCGGCCGGAGGGAGGATGCTCCCGGGTGTACCGGGACTGGGGAGGGAGGGGGCACGTCACGCACTCCCCTGAGTGCCAGAAGTGATTTACACAGTGCACCCGAGAGCAGAGTCAATTAAGGTCACATTTCTGTGTTGCTAAACAACAGGCGGCTCTGGGTTCAGGCCCGCTGAAAAGGAAACAAAAGCCACCCCTTGAAACGGGGGCTTTGAGCGGGTTCAAAGGAGCACGGAACAAAAGGCGGGCTTTGTGGCTGCCCTCGCCCGCGCCTTCCCGGGCCCTTCCGCCACCAGAGACACCGTTCATGTGGCAAGGGGGAGCTTTTAATTGTCCAGCACAAACAATGCTGGCATATTTAGGCCGGCCTCATTACAGAGCCATCCGAAATGCTTGAGAAGCATTCACACCGCTTAGCATAAATAGCAGAAACGCTCTTTCACCAGCAGAGCAGGTCCCATCTGCTCCCAGCCCGGCCTCACCTTGACTTGCAGTGGTGAGCCCACAGGGTCGGCCCCTCTGCCCCGCAGCTCCCAAAACACTGGAGCAGAAACCTGCCTCCCTGCCCTAGGGTGCTCCCTGCACCCCACAGGAGCAGCGGGCAGCATCTCCTGGCATTTACAGAAAGGAGTGCTCAACTGAACTGGCTGCTGTGGCAGCCCTGTCTGAGGCTTGCTCTGCCCACCTGTCTCCAGCAGCTTGGCTGTGGTTGCTGGGAACTTGAGGGGCATCGTTCCCACCTCCTGACTGGACAAGGCAGTTTGCATGTGGCCCACTGGGTGCTGGCTAATGTCCCCCATGGGGAATGAGACAGAGAAGGTCTTGGAGACCTTCCCCAGCTGGGCTGAGAATAACACGGGCATTTCCCAGAGAGACCCAAACCCGACTGAACGAGGGTCTGGGCTCTCCATGGCTATGGCTGTTTGAGGTTTACTCCCCACTGCACTTACCAAAGCTCCCAGCTGGTGTGGGGGTGCCCTGGAGTGAGGCGCCCCGGCAGCCGAGGCTCCCGGCGCAGGACAGCCGGGGCAGGCAGCCTCTTTCCACGGCGTGGGCCCTGGCTCAGAGCCTCGTCAGCCCACAGAGATCAAAGCCAGCAGCGTTTCCCGACCGATACCTGATCCTGGAGCTGGAAGAGAGCCGGGAGACTGCCGAGTGCCTCCTGTGCTGTTCCCACCACCGCACAGCACCGAGCACACCGCGGGCTCCGCACCTCTGGGCTGCATTTTATGGTACCGTGGTTTCTGCCAGCTCCCTCTTCCTCCTCTTTTGCCTCCCCTTTCTTGCAGGCAACCAGCTCTCCACACCCCACAGTTTATTAAAAATCCTGGGTACCTTGGAAGAGACAATACAATAGTGTACTTGTTACAGCTGCCC
Organism: Dicaeum eximium; assembly: GCA_013396995.1. Classification (NCBI taxonomy): domain Eukaryota; kingdom Metazoa; phylum Chordata; class Aves; order Passeriformes; family Dicaeidae; genus Dicaeum; species Dicaeum eximium. The sequence continues at coordinate 4,629,899 of VWZP01005658.1, read as the reverse complement.
AGCATTAATGGACTGCCCCTTTTGATTTTAGAGTGGAACTTTTGGCAGAAAACCAGCATCCAAAAGGGAATATTGCTGTAAAGTTCGGCAAAAAGGGGGTGGAGAGGGAGGAGAAGCAGCCTGTAGCTTTGATCAGAAAAGCTTGAAGATGAATCAGGGTGATGCCCAAAGCAGATTTGCTGAAGTTTGATTGCAAAGAAGGGAGCCAGGACTGGTGTGGAGGGGTGGCCAGAGTGGTGATGGGGCTGGGGTGGAAGGGAGCCCCGGCAGCCAGAGGTTCAGAGGCCTCTGCAGCAAAGAGCAGAATAGGAGGATTATTCACTTTCTATATTTCCACTTCTGCAGCACACATGGGAATCTAATTGGCCAGGATGAGAAATACAGCTAGACAGCTTACAAGTGGACTTGGGAAGACAAAAATATTTGCAGCTGCAAGCCATTAAAGGCAAACCCAGCCTAACTCTTACACTTTAATTACCCTGCTGTACGCTTTCCTCTGCCTACCAGAGCTAGTGTCAGCCCAAAAACCTTTCTGATCTTAAAATGACAAGCACAACACCTAGCTGCACCAGGGCAGCAGTACTCCAGCACAGCAGCACTCCAGAGCAGCAAGGGCTGAGCACCTCACATGGTGTCAGGCATCAGCTCTTGCCCACTGCCGAAGTGCAGACCCCAACACTGCCCTGCAAGGCTGACAGCAGCCCTGAGTCCCATCGAAGAGATTAACTTGGCTTTTTGTGGAGGGAGGGCGTCCAGCCTTGTCAATTTGGAGCTTCCCTGTGCTCTGCAAGGTCCACCCAAGCTCATCCCAGCATCACTTTGCTGTGGCAGCAAGTGGCAAAAGCCTTGGCAGTGATCACCCCTGTCCTACAGCCTCCCCAGTGCTCCCTGCTGCTGCTGTATTTCAGCTGAGATGCTCATTTCCCAGGGTCCAAAAGTACTGGCAGGGAGATTTCCCGTTTATGGGCCCCTGGACCCACCCCGATGGCTGGAGGCAAAGGGTGATGGAATGACTCCATCTCCTCATCCCCCCACAACAGCCACATGTCCAGGTGACTCTTGGCAGCACAGCACTGCCTGCAGGAGGCTCTGAATTTGCTGAGGGGTGATGCAAGGACCGTCACAGCCCAGCCTGCCCGGCCACCACCGAGCTGCTCCCGGCTCTTTGACTGCTCATTGCCTTTTCCGTTCCTGCACCAACACCAAAAATGTTATTCCAGGTGCCGGCCCCAGCCCTGCTCACTCCCCCACATGCTTCACCTCACTTCTCCTGAAACCTGAGGAGAGCTGAACTCATTTTATGCCATTTTATTTCAATGCTCCGAGGGTTAACCCTGTGCCAGGCATTTTTAGTTCTGCGATAAACACAGGAGAGGAGAGGGCCCACAACTTTGCTTAATGAGCAATTTTTTTACTGACTATTTTGAAGCTTTGATGCAATCTCCTTTCAAATGCCTGAGCTTGTGGGGAGAGGGTGTTTGAGGCTGGACTCATTTTAAATTGAGCTTAAAGTTGCTTGGCAGCACTGAAGGGGCATTGCAGGACATAGGCAAGGACCCCAAGAGATAAGGAGGGACCCTCAGGGAGAAGATCTGAAGTGAATATATGTTGTTTGTACTAGTTTGAGATGTTAAACCCAGGTGCATGCATGGGACAAGAAGAAGACCTGCCTGGAAATGCTGGTGCTGGGACTGTGCACCAGGGTGTCACTTGGGATCTCCCTGGCCCTGTGTCCCCTACAACACCTGTGCTGGGGGGCTGAGAGAGCTGCCCTGCTCCTGCAGGAGATGTTTCTGGGGAAAACAAAGTGCAGCAAGGAACTGCAGAAGCAGGGGGGCTCAGGAGCCCATCGCTGCCCTGGGACATCTCTGCTGGAGCCATCGTGAGAAGGGTGTGCAGGGTGACGCTGTGTCCCCGGCACTGCCAAGGGCTGATGGGCACAGCACAGCAGAGCCAGGATAGAGCAGGGACAGGGGTCAGCCCTGGCAGCCCGCAGCAGGACCCAGCTTATCTCTCTACTGGCCCAAGCCCTGCCTCCCTGGCAGGATAGGGGTGCCCACGGAGCCCACCTGTGCCCAAGGACAGCGAGGGGACAGCCACGGCAGTGAGCGACACAACGACAGCTGGGGAGGGGGAAGCCAAGGCTAAATTGGGCTGCTGGGCACTGCTGGCTGCCAGCCCAGTGCTGCCTGCCAAAAGCCCTTTGGCAAATGAAAAAATCAAATCCCGGTGGGAAGATGATGCCTGGGGCTGGGCTAAGGGCAGGGGGGTGATGTTAGTCCCTCCACAGGGTGCAGGCGAGTGAGGACCATTCCGGACATTGTGTCCCCAGCAGGAATTTTCTGTGAACTTCTCTCACCCTGGTGGAGGTTCCCTGTGACTCACAGGAGGAAACTGGCTGGGGACACATCTTGGGGCCAGGGAGCCAAAGGAAGCTGCTGTGTGCCCAGGCCAGCCCTGGGCTGCTCCCGGCTCTGCCCCGCGCGGCTGCTCCCGGCCCCTGCCGAACCCGGGGGGCAGCGGGGGGGAGCAGGGGCTCCAGATTGGAACCACATGGAAGCACATTTGCAATGAATTAGGCTGGGAGCCAGCAGCTCTTGCTTGGCTGGGTGTGCAGCCAATCTTTGGGGATTGTCAGCTCCTCCCAGGTTTCCACAGCGGATGTTCCCTGGCCGGAGTGCAGCTGGGCTCTGCAGAGCTGCGGCCAAGGCAGCCCAGAAGGAGATGAGCACACGCGCAGGCAGGGACCCCTGCCCACACACACAGCCCCGCTGGCTCAAGTGGGCCCCCACATGCTCCTGGCCTGGGCTGGGCAAGGTTTCAGGGGCTGATGATGCTCTGGGGCAATACAGTGGTTGTGCACAGGAGGAATTATTTGGCCACTTCCCAGCCTGGCAGCCCCAGAATGAGCACCACGTCTCCCTGCCTGCTCTGGCTCACCAGCTTCTCAAGCTGCACCCAAAATTATGCAGATGGGGAGCTCTTGCTCAGGCATTGGTGTGAAACCACATCTTGGGGTACGTAAGAAAAGGGCAAGATCCAAAAGGCAGGGAAGAAAAGCTCCAACCTGGCAGCCCTCTCAAGGGTGAGAGGGTTAAGGCAGTGGTGCAGAAAGGCTTTGAGTGTGCATGTCAAAGAATGACACTAACAACTCATGTGACAACCTGCCAGGAAAACTTTTCAGATCATAATTCTCATAGCATTTGTATCATGTTCCCTTCCTGTTTAAAAAGGCAATATGGGAACCGTGCAAGGGGTTATTTTCTGGTCAGGCCGATCTGCTGGTTATGCTCCCTGTCACGCGCGTCCCTTTAGGAAGTGATGCCACCACGACAGACATAATTTCTAAAAATAACACCATCCTACACATTAGTCTCTAGTACCATTTGTTCTAATTATTCATCCCCAACTAAAGAATAATGTCTAATCATTAGCATTAAGCCCCTGCCAGAGCAAGAAGCTGGGCTACCCCCATATGCCACCTGAGCATCTTCCTTGGTGGCATGTCCTACTGATGGCAGAAAACACAGAGGGGACGCTGCATTCCTGTGCCCAGCCCAGTCATTTCAGCCCTCACAAACCAGTCAGGAGTATTCCACTGACCCTGCTCCACCTCTAGAGGACAAATCCTGGGGGCACCCAGGGTGCCTGTGCAGCCTCAGAGCCACAGTGCAGTGCTCAGCTGGGCGTGTGTGGGCCCCAGCAGCTCTATGGCTCTGTGATAAGGCCATGTCTGTCTCTTGTTTCACGGGTGAGGGTATTTATGAAATGACAGGCTCCAGTGTTAATCTCTGGTTGGCAAGGGAGCATGCCAGCAGTGTGGCAGCTGGGCACAGCCAGCAAAAGCCTTTTGCTGCATTTGGGGCAGGGAGGTGCTCGGGGAGGTTCTGGAGATCAGCCCATCTGACAGTTGCTTTCACCTCCTGCACTTTGCACAGCCCCTGCTCCCTGACACCCATGCTGCTTGTGCCCAGCTCCTGGTTCAGAGGGGCTGGGGCAGGACCTGCCTGTGTGCAGGCATCCCTGCTGGCTTACCTGAGGCCCCCATGTGCTCCTGGAATGGCCCTGGAACAACACTGGCCAAAATGCAACTCCCCTTTGGATTTTTTTATCACTCACATAACACTGGTGAAGGAAGGGAGGCCACCGCCAGGGAACATCTGGGCTCCATTGCTCATTGTGTGAGCAATGAGCGCTCAGACACTCATTAATTGATGTCAGCGCTGAAGACAGAAGGGACGTCAGATATTAAATAAACACGACCGCACTCTGCAGACCACGCCGGTCCCGCGGGGAAGGCGCGCACACATCCGCACCCAGCCCTCCCCCAGCACGGCCCCAGCCGGGGCCGGGACACGGGCGGCTCACCACACACACGTGTGAGCACAGCCACACGCCCGCCCGCTCCCACACAGCTCGGGTTTCATGTCAGCAGAGGCAGAGCAGGGTAAAAAATAGTCCTCCTTTTCCTTTTTGGTTTTCCAGCAGGCAGATTATCTGCAAGTGCAGAAACCGCCAAAAACTCTACCCCGTGAAAGAGGGGGATGTGTGGGAGGTGGTCAGAGTCCTCCTGGGTCTGGGCTGGCTGATATTCCCCATCCAAAGTTGCTGCTTGGGGTCCCACCTCTGGCCTGGACACATGCCTCTGGCAAGGAGCAGTGACATGCCAGTCCCCATGGGTGTGCACACACCACACGTGGGGCTGTGTGGGCTGTGTCCTGCCTTTACGGGTGCACCCAGCCCCTCCTGCTGCCCGCAGAATCCAGGCACAGCCCGGCATCCCATGGGTCTCTGTGCATCCTGTCAGTCCAGCCAGCGGGAATGGACAGTCCCACCCCTGCTTCCACCGAGCTGTGAAAGGCTGCATTTCCCTCCAACTTCTATGAGCTCCCAAAGTCTTTTCTCCTCCCCTTCTCCTTCCTGTGCTCTGAGGAAGCGTGGGAGCAGCCTGACCCCCAGGGAGAGGGAGGCCGCCTGGCCCCTGCGCTGTGACAGACACGTGCTGCAGGCAGCTCCAGTGACTGCCAGCCCGGGGCTGAGCGAGCCCCTGCCCTGTTTAGTGCACAGGCCAGGGCAGCTCTGCCCTGCAGCCTGCCCGGTGCCAGGCACAGGATGCACAGCTGGGCTACTGGTCCAGCCCCAGCTCGCAGGGCTGGATCTGGAGCAGGACTTGGGTGCACCATGCCCCTGGGGGCAGCATTATCCCTGGGGGCAGGCTGTGGCACTGAGCTGCTCTGATGTGGTGTTAGAGTCACACCACGGCACCCAGACGAGGCACAGACCTGTGCAGCCATGCAGGTGTACAAGATACTCCTGACCTATGTCCACTGCTGCTCCTTTTGCTGCATTGCTGGAGCCAAGTTTCCTCCATCCTGTGGCATCTTCCATCGAACAGGAAACATTTCAGCGAGACGCATTCACCCTGCACAAGTGCGGGGGAACAGCAGCCCCAGCAGGCTGGTGGGTGCCCAGGCTCAGCCAGGGTGGTCTCCCATCCCTCATGGCATTAAACTGTGGGTCCTGTAAAGGGCAGTGAGGAAAGAGATGGTCAGTGAGACGTGTCCTGTCACCCAGGAGCATGGCACCAGCCAAGGACAGCACACAGGGCTTCCTGCCTCCTGCGTGCAGCACGGACTCATTAGCTCAGGGCTGGCTGTGCCTACTTTATTCTCTAGCAGCTTTTGTTCCCTTACAGAAATGTAGTCTCCCTCACCCTCGCCCTTAGCCTCTTTTAATATTAAGGTCAATAGGTTGACGATTAAGCAGGAAAAGGGCATGAAGAATCAACCAAATTAAATCTTGTGTGCAAACAGGTGGGTGTGAAATTTCAATCAATGGCTGGTGTTAGCAGGGACCCCTGGGATCACGATTTCCCAGGGGAAGACTAGGAAGCCCCGGAGGGATTTGGGTACAAAAACTCCAGACAGGGGAGAATAGAAAAAAAGTCTTCTCAAAAACCAATATTGACAAGGTTCCTGTGTTTGCACCCCGGCTTTCCCCAGCAGCACAAAGGGAGATGATTATCCGGGGTCCACCGGGGAGGGGATGACGGGAGCTCAAAGGTGAGCCAGGCCCCCACCCCCCGGCTCCCCTGGCCCCAGCTCCTCCACTTAATCCCCCTCTCGCCCAGGCTTTGAAGTCGCCAGAGGTCGAATATGGGATGTAAATCACGTTAGCCGCAGTGTGTGATCACAACGCCGCTGCGAGACAATGCCGCGCTTCCCCCGGTGCCCGGGCATCCCGCCGAGCCGCGGCCGGCCCCGGGCTATAAACATCCCCAGCACCCCCGAGCCGCGGGCGACAGCGGGGACCGAGGGCGGGCTGCGGCCGGGGACAGCCACCGCAGGCGGGACGGGGCCGGGAGCGCGGCGGGCACTGGGGCCCGGCGGCCGCGGGGCTGCGAGAGCCGCAGCTCGGCCCTGGGATTAATTAGCGCGGGCTGCGGCTGCGGAGCGATGTAAAACACGAGCCGGGCGCTGGGCGGTGGCTGCCGGGGCCGTCCCGCGGCGCTGCACATCTTGTAAGCATTAGCATCGCGTAAGGGGAGCCTGCACAGAAGGACCGGGGTTTATTGGGCTGTAAACTGCGCTGTTCCCCTTACAGTAACGACGTTGCTGGTGAAGAGATGTGCCTTTAGCGCATGAGGCTCGGGAACCAGGTGTGCCGGAAGGAAACAGAGCGGGGTTTGGAGGCTCTGCTGTCACCAGCTGGATAATAGAGAGAGAAACAAAGCAGACGTGGGAGGAAGCAGGGGGCGGCACCAAGGATATGCCCCCCCCACCCGGCCCCCAGGGCTGCTGTGCTTTTCAGCCCTTTGCATTTATGTGCCCCAGACCCCACCGGCCGGTGCTCGGCCCCCCTGCTCCTGACTTGGGGTGCACACCCTGCGCTCTGCCTGGGAGGTTCAGAGCCGGTGCAAGGAGTAACAGGGAAACAGCAAGTGACTGCTGGCTCCTTGGCTCTGTTTGATGGACTTTGCTCTGCCTTGATCCAGCACTTCCTCTGCCTCCTGTGGCACCTGGGAAGATGTGACACATGGGGTTTGCTGCCCAGAGCAGAGCAAGGACACTGTTGCCCAAAGGAGCAGCCCTGAGCACCAAGAGCTTCCTTGCCCCGTGGAAAAACCACCCATGTTTAATTTTCCCTTAGTCTTAGAAGCAGCCTCCAAAAAAAAAGTGATACTGGACTGTAACAATTAACACATTTCCTATTTTCCCATTATCAAAAATGTATCCATGCTCTGCAGGCAGCAGGTTGGCTGGTTTAAATCATTTTTCACCAGTTCACACCTAAACCAGGACTGATTTTTCAAGACCAGCATCAGAGCTTACCAGCCATCACCACCTGGCTGCACAGACCTGGATGAACTACACTGTAGGCATGTTCCCAGTGGTCTGGCTCCAAATGCCCCTGTTTTCTCCCTGGAGCTGCCACCTGTCTTGGTGGCCCTGGCAGAGCTTCCCAGGCAGGTGCCTGGTGGGAAACACAGAACCTGTCATACTCCCCACCTGGTGACAAGTGACAGAGAAGGTGGTGGTTGATGCCAGGGACCCGAACCCCATGGCATCAAACCTCTGCACACACCCACCAACAGGAGCCAGGCACAGGTACCAGCCCACCTCACCCTCCCACTCCCAGTGTCCCCTCCACTGCTGGGCTCCATCCCTGCTCACTGCTGCAGTGCCCAAGCACAGGACCCTGGCAGTCAGAAACTATCTGCTTTCAAAGCCTCTTTTTCTCTCTTCTTAATTGGGATAATGGATGGTTCGGTTTGTTTTTTTGTTGGTTTTTGGTTTTGTTTTTTTTTTTAAAGAAAAATATGTTGTTATTGTGGAAAATATCTGCTCTCCACAGAAAATGCTGTACACATTGCATTCGCTGTACACATTGTGGACCATACTACTAAACATCTGATGTGCTTCCAAAACTGACAGGGCATTTCTTTTCTTATTAGAGTGGAAATGTTCTTCAGGAAACAAGTTTTACCTAGTTTGCACTGACATTTGCTGCAGCAGAAAGCAAGCAGCCCTGTCCCCATCTCACCCCTTCATCTCCAGGAGGTGGCATCATAGGGGCATCGTGCTATGACCAAAACCTGTGGCACAAACCCTGGCATTGATTCAAGATGTGATCCAAGTCCTGTAAGCTACCAAGCACCAACCAGCAGCACCCACCCAGGCTGGCCCAAGGGGGAACCACAGTTTCATGGAGCAAGATGATATCTTGTGAGAAACACTCAGGAAAACACAATGTGTTACTGGTTTCTGGCTTTCAGTTAGTGTTGCTGCTGTACAGTCATACTGGCTAATGTTAAATAGATGTTTCTCAAGCAAAGTCAGACCCAAATATTGCCATTTCAGTTTAGTTTTTCCTACGAAAATTCTATAGAACAGAAAAAAATAGAAAGTGAAAAAACATGCAACATTTTATTCATGTCTTTCAAATCCACCTGTGATTAATGTAGGTGTTAGGATGGTGATTACAACAACTTCACCCTTCAGTTTTCCTGCTGCATCCCTAGCACAAGGTGGGATGCACCTGAGGATGGCTGTTATGGTCCCTCCCCAACAGCTCTGGCTGGGTCTGAGTCTGACTCTGTCTGCAACTTTTCCACTTGAGGACTACTCCTTAGCTCTGCTTCCTCCAGCAAAGCTTCTGGACACAGCACAGAAAATTGCCTGTGCCCCCTTACCTGAAACCTGCCTTACCAAGGGCTCCCCACCAGGTGTTTTTAGGTTCAACCCCCAGTGGTACCCTTGCACCCTGGAGAGCCTGGGGGCTCCTTAGGCAAGGGCTGCCTTCTCCAGAGACCAGCCCAGGGAGCTGCTGAGGTGCCATGTGACACAGCCAGCCGGGACACAACCATATTCTCTATTTCTTTCTCTTTTTTTCAAACAGATTTCTGAGAAAACATCTGCTGTGCCCCAAGCCCACACCGGATCTGAAGATCAAAATAAAGGACTTTTGTCTTTTTATTAAGCATTTTAGCAAACGAGACTATTACATTCATATTATATTTCCCTGTTTTGTACAAACACGTTTAAGTCAGCACTAAGAGGATTACGTTTATGGCGCACCAATCTCTGCTCAAATGGGTTGACTAAGGAAACTCTTGTTAAACAGTATTTTCTCTAATGCCTGTTGCTTTTCTTCCTTGCTTTAGTGCTCAGACGTCTATCCAGGCTCCCTAAATCCACCCTCCCCATAAGCTTTCAGATCAAGACTCTTCCCCCCTTTGCCCCCCTCCACACTCTTTAATACAGCTGAAGATGAACATTAGTGCTTGGTTCAACTGCACTGGAAAGGGAAAGGGCAGATTCATCAAAATCTTTATACTTCCATAGAAAAATGTAGCCTTTTGCCTTTCCTCCAGTGAATGTCTTTTCTAGAGGGTATTCATTAGGGGTTTGGTCTGTTTTTGCAGACAGCTCCACAGATGTTGACATTTTTTTTCTTCACTGGGTTAAGACGCCTTCTATAGGCTTTCAGTCTTCATTTGTTACTTCTTTATTATCCAAGAGGGGTTTTTCTTTTTTTTTTTTTTTTCTCCNNTTTTTAGTTTTTTTTTTTTTTTTTTTTTTTTTCCAAGGGGGGTTTTTTTTTTTTTTTTTTTTTTCCGCTTCTTTTTTTTTTTTTTCCCCTTTCTTCCCAAGGAGTTGACTCAGTTCTCTGAAGAGAGCAGTGGTAGTCAGGCTCATTATTATCTCGGGCCCTTTTTCATGGCCCCGGCAGGCCGGCTGGGGCCGCGGGGCCATTGTGGCAGAGCAGCAGGTAGCTGTGGCACAGCGGGGTCAGCGCTCCGGCCGGCGCAGCGCCTTTGTGTGCCCGCCTCGTGCTGCCGGCTGCGTTTGTCCGGCGGTGGGAAAGGTCAGGAGCACGCTGCTGCTCCGTACCTGAGGTTTTGTCTCCGGCCGCTGCTGAGAACTTATGTAAATAATTCATTGGAAAGCAATCGCCGGGGCTGGCGGGGGGAACAGAGGGAAGGGGTGGAGATGTGCTGGCAGGGTGGTACCAGAAGTGCCTGCTCCATCAAACACACTTGCCACAGTCTTGGCCAGAGCTGCGGTGTGCTCAGGAAGCCACGGGCTTGCCACATTCCATAAGGCTTCATATCATCACTTCCATACACCAGGATAGCTGGTTTCCCACTGCAAACATTGCCAAGGGAGCCATTTGTGTGTGGAGGCTTGAAGCATGGTGCAGTGAAATCCCCATTTCTGAGACCAAACGCTCTGCAGTTTGCCCAGAACCTGTTACCCTTGCCTGCAGACATACACCATCCAAATATTCGTCTCAAATAGTGCCAGTACCTCTACCTCAGCTCCCACAGAAAATTTACTGTGTATCTTGAGATTTTTCCACAAAAAAGATTGGCGGTACAGGCATGGGAACTGGCAAAGGCATCATAATTCAAGTGGTGCTTCAGGACCTGCTGTAAGATAAACCCGAGGTAAGGACTCCAGCTAATTCACAGCAGGGCTCGTTGTGTCACCCCATCACTGCAGGCCATGCATTATCTCAAGGAAAACTAAAGCCCTTCTGCTCTTCCTGAGAGCCCTCTCAGCCCATTCCCACACTGCCTGGAGTCACCAGCCCTGTGGAGAGCATGGAGCTCCCCAGCCATGCTCCCAGCATGAGCTGCTGTTGGGGACAGGGCAGAGGTGACAGGTATCTTTAACCCACCATGCAGGAGAGCTTGGAAGTCCTGCTGGCAGGAATTTGTTTGCAAATTTTCCCCATTGAAAGGAATGAAGGGACTGATACGACTGCTTGATTATGGCAGGGGCAGGCAAGGCAGAGGGATGGGGCAGCTCCTGGGGAGCTGAGCTCCCAGTCCTTAACCTCTCCTCCACAACTGGGTGATTTAGTACCTTAGTGGGGCGTGTTGGCTGCAGCCAGGGGCAGGGGGTGGGCACTAAGGGTGATGTGGTCCCAGTTAGCAGTCACTATGTGAAGACACTGCCTGTGGCTGGGGAGGGAAGGTGCCTGGCCAGCAGGCATGGCTCCCTCCTGCCCCGCAGAGCGACAGGACTGTGCCAATGCTGGGTGCCCACACCGGGTGCCCAAGCACTCCCCAGCTGCCCTTGCTCAGCCAAAAGTGGAGCAGGAGGGGAGCAGCTCCCCCCTGCCTGCTGCAGCCCTGTGCTCAGCCTAGGACACTGAGCTCGACTGGAGTCCACATGAGAATATTGATGGAGAGGCCAAAATCCATCACATCAGCCCCCACCAGTATGCTAAAAGCTCTTGCCATTTTCTCTTTTTATCACAGCTTTAGCAGGAGAGATCCCATTAGCTTTACACATCATCCCTGGGGAAATAGTGCTGATAGATGTGTGAGATCAGGCAGGTGGATTTTCTTTTCATCACATACACTGGAAAAGCCTTCCTCTGCTAAAAGCTAGAGGAGGCTGAGCCAGCTCTTGCAGACTGCTAATGATTCACCTGGGTTTCAGGCCCCTTGCTCTGCTCTGGTGCCCTCGCCCAGCAGGCAGGAAGGATCTGGCCTTGAGCAGTGCTGACTCAGAAGGACTTTCCTCTGGGCTGGAACCCCCATTTTCCCCTGAATGGAGATTGGTCTTCTCCCAGTGCAGCATTTCACCCCAGCAAATTCCCAGCACAACCACGGGCAGAAAGAAGCTTTTCTGTAACAGTGGAGTGATGGCATCTCTGGCTGTGCCTGCCCTTTGTCACCCTGCTGTGTTTGCTCTGGCCATTGCTCCCCCTGAGCACACCAATCTCAGTGGTGCTCACACACACTGACCAGCATTAGGGATATGAGGGAGCCCTGGGCACGGGATCCGCAGCAGCTTCTGCATGAGCAGTACAAGTGCTGAGGTTTATAACCCAGAAAATCTGGGCTCTGAAGGGCTTTATCTGGCGGGGTGGGAGGCGTGCCGCCCTGCCCAGAGCCACTTTTATGCCTTTGTGCCTTTTCAGCATTGCATTAAGGCAGCCAAAGAAGGGGGATTTTTAATGGTTCCAGGGGAACAAAGCGGAAACATTCGACCCAACTTCATTACAGAATCATCTGAAACGCTTGAGGAACGTTTCCCACTAATTATCATAAATAGCCGAAAAAAATCTTTCCCTCCCAAAGCAGGTTCCAGCTGCCCCTCTGTGTTTTCTCACCTCCACTTCCAATAGCCTGACCCTGCCCCTGCACAAAGGGGAGACCCCATCTCCGCTCCCCCCACACTCAGGGGTTCTAAAGAAATACAAACAGGCAGCAGATTAACAGCACTTGTTTGCACCTTAAACAAACAGGAACTTCCGCCCCTCCGGGCTCTCTCACTGCCCAAGGGAGGATGCACCAGCTTGTTTTTCTTGCCCTCACTCTCATGCCCGCCCAAACTCTGGATGAAAGCCTGCACAGCCCAAGGCATGAGGCAGACAGGATGAGAATGCCAGAGGTGTCAGCCCCCCACCGGCTTGAGCCTCGTCCCTCATGCTGTGTGTCCTCTTGCTGCCCCATCTGCCCCTGGGGAAGGCAGGCCCCTGCTGCAGGTGGGTTGTGAGATGCCAAGGGCACAGCAAATGAAGGAATGTCCCAGTTCAGCTCTTGTGTCTCACAGGGCTCCTTGCAAGAGGCAGCCTGATGTGGCTGGATGGGTACAGTGAGTGGGTGTGGAGAGGGAGGCTGAATGTGCAGGATGGGGAGGGGGAGACCAATCATCCAGAGGACACACAGAGCAGTGGTGCTGGTGTTCAAAACCAGCATCGAGGAGGCACAGCAGCACACTAAGCAATGACTGCCAGCCCAAAAGCCTTCTCTGCTGGCTGCAGTAGGGGATGGATGAGTGCAGGATGGATGCCTGTGCAGCTGGACCTGAGGCTGATCCCAGGAGCTGTCTCCTCTGCCAGGGAGCTGCCCCAGCTCGTGTCCTCAACCTGCAGGTCCTATGTTGCCCATCCCACCTCTCCAGTGGCATTGCCAGCATCTCCCTACTCCACAGGAACAGGTGTCAAAGCAGCTCCTTCTTGCTCTGCCCACAGCACACAGAGAAGCCAGCCCCCAGCTCCCCATGCCTCTCAAACACACCAGCTCCCAGCACAGCTCGGCACATGTCTGGGACCAGCACACGAGGCAGGCGTGCAGGGAGGAAGCTGTGGCAGCATGGCCACGAGCTGGGACAGGTTCCCATCCCAAGCCAGCAGTGAGACTTGCCCACCAGAGGCCCAGGCTTGCTCCTCACATGGGTTATTGTGCAAATCCCCTCATGCAGGTGTTCATTGCCCCCCTTCCCGTGAGCCACAACCAAGAGTTTTGCTTGTGAGCTCTCTTCCTGCCCATGGGGTGTCCCAGGGACAGGAAAGGGAACTGAGGCAGGTGGCAGGGACAGGCCATCACACCCACAGCATGGGTGGCTCCCGGCAGGGCTGACATGCAGGGGGTTACAGGTCAGTGCTGCAGCATGAGGGACAGTGCTGTGGGAACCACTTCTCAGCTGCACAGGGCAGGAAGAGAGCCAGCACCAGCTGCAGGACTCCCAGGCCATGCTGGAGACCCCTGGTCCCAGCGCCGCCCAAGGACATCCAGGTATGGTGTCCTGTCTCTGCTTCTAACAGCTGGTCACCTGAGGCTGTGAGCACCTCAGGCAGTCACAGCAATTGGGAAGAGGTGTAGAGTGTCACGAGCAGCCTGGAGATGCCACACGGGGATGCTCAACTTTCTTTTTCCAAAGCAAGGACCAGGGGCATCCTGTGCAAGGAGCAGCAAGCAGAGGAAGAGCAAAGCGAGATGATGTCTTGTTCAGTGCATGGGCAATCCTGGGCCAACCTCAGCACATGGTGCTGTGAATGCTAAAATCTTATCTGAGTTCAGAGAAACCAGAGAAATTCAGAGATTAAAAACTATCAACCACTACGCAGTGCGTGGCGTGCTGCAAAGGGATGCCTGGGCTGCCCATGCAGAGTGGAGAGGGACTGGGGACCCTGCACCACCTTCATTGCCCCTGCCCCAGCCTGCACCTTCACTGCAGCCAGCTGGAGGCCTGAAGCAGCCAGCATTGATCTCCATGCACATCCCCATGCTCTGCCCCATCTCCATGTGCGCTCTGGCTGCTCTTGCTCAGCAAGCAGGAAACCCCAGCGTGCTGCCCCACAGGCTGCTCAGGCACTTCACCCTCAGGACACCCTGCATCCCTCTAAGCTCCTTCCCTCCTGGAGTACACTGGGGACAACAGGGGCAAATGGGAACAGCTGCTAATTCCTCCCAGCCCAGCCCAGCCATAACCCTCCAAGGACTGGCTCTAAAGTGGTGAAAGGAGCCAAGTCTTGCCTGTGAGCCAGCTGCACCAGCCTGGCCCCGGGAACATGCACGCTGTATTTTCATTGCAAATTACAAATCGATCATAGCAGCAAATTCCCGTGCTGAGAACACCCTTGGCTGTTATTATTTTACAGCACTCTGAAGCACTTAGAGGTGTTCTGGGCACTTAGAAAGATATTGCCCTTTCAGGGTATTATGGGGCAAATTAGTTTTAAAAGCAGCTGTAGGAATGTTGGCCATTTGGCTTCCAGAGCCGGATGGGCACAGGTGGAGGCTGCAGGGCTTTGTGCTGCTTTTGGATACAGCAGCGCCCTGCAAAGAGGGAACCAGCACGCTCCGGAGCGAACACCTCGTGCCTGACCCCAGCTTTATTAATAACCAGTAATTAATATGAGAGCGGACGTGCCTTGTGTCTCTGAAGACCTTTTAAGATGTGATTATGTTGTGCTAATCTCACCCCGAAGTACTTCCCTGTTTAGACTGCGCTGGGCCATTAAATATCTGAAAAGCCAGCAGAGACCCCCCCTCATCACCTCGGGAAGTGCTCGGGGTCTGTTCCCCAGCAGCCAGGCCCCGCTTTCAAACCCTCTAAATCAAGTATTAAGCCGAGTCCATCTGGATTGCCAGAAAAAACACTCCCTCCCCCTCATCTGTATCTCATTACCTGCTGTGCCAGCCCTGGCCCCGGAGCCGCTCGCTCCGTCCCGCCCAGATGTGCTGCCCCACGCTCGCCTCCGTATTTCACAGCCGTCAGCAGGACTTCAAGGAGCACTGAAGGGCCTGTAACACTGCACAGGTTCTGAGCAAGGATGTATATCCAGGTCCCTAATGCATAGCTGCAGGCACGCACTCCAGCACAAAGCCCTTCCCCCTCCCCTGGTCTTGCACCAGGCAGGAGAGCCGGGGTGCTCAGGGCTCACTGGCCAGGAGGTTTCTGAGTTGCTGTCCCACTTTTCCCTGTGAAACACATGTCCAGACTGTTGCTTTTCAGGGACTCTTTCCCTGGGACGCCTCCAAGCCAGGTAGCCCCTTTGCCACACAACTGGGGAACGCCACCCAAAGGCAGGACAAGATGGGGCAGGCGCCGGCAGCAATGGCAAGGAGCTGAAAACAGACACCTGCAACCCTGTAGAAACTGATCAAATTTGGGAGCAGCTTACCTTGCACAAGGCAAAATTAATGCTGAACCTAGAGGAAAAAAAAAAGGTACCTAGAGACCCGAATCAAGGGAACAACCCCTGTGTTCATCAGCTCAAATTCTCCTGGAATAAAGCTTCCCGGGAAAGGTTTCAACACTTTCTGTGATGGCAGAAACCACAGAGGAGCAGCCACTTTTGTTTAAGTTTGGCACTTCCCTAGGCCTGGCAGGAGCCCAGGACTGTGAAGGTGAAGGCTCTCATCAACTCTTCCTCCCAAGTTTCCCAAGAGACCTGTTCCCATCCTGCAGCCAGGGCTCAGCACCAGGTGAGGTTATGGTAAAGCAGCACATGGCCAGCCATGCTGAAACATCAGGCTTCCAGAGGGGCTGGGCAGGCAGCACCACGAAGGGGTTTTGGAGGAGATTTCAGACTGGGAAGAAAATCTTATCTATTGTCTCACAGTGCCACTGCCTGTGGAGGGTCAGCCCTGGTCCTACCCCAGCACTGACTGGGGCCCCACACTCCAGCAAGCAACAGGAAACCCCACAGCAGGTCATGGCAAGAAAAGCCCCAGGATGAAAACAGTCTTCTCACCAGCCATCAGATATGTAGGGGAGGCTTTAATATCAGGGATGAGGAAAGGGAGAGGGAGAGAGGAGAGGTTTGTGTATGATGGTGGTACAGACACTGACACATCCTGTAACGTGGCAGAGGGAAGAATACAGGGAAGCTTTGTGATATCTTTCTCCAAGGACTGCAAGCACCTTCCAGGGATGGGAGGAGATCGGGGTAGGGGCTCCGGACCCTACGAGCAAGGAGCGGCCATGTCCGCGGTGCGGCGGGGTCCCGGCTCCGGCGTTTCGGTGGCCACGGTGGAGCGGTGGCAGCCACCGCCTGTGTCGGGATGCCATCTAGTGTCCCTCGGCAGAAGGGCCGTCAGGCAGGGACACCGCGCATAGGCTTGCAGGCTCCGAGCATCGCCGGGAGTCATCCCAAACCAGCCTAGCTGCCGGGACCCCCTAGGCTGGGATCGGCCTGGCTGCCGGGACCCCCATGCCAGGGCAGCGCACCCTGCGGCCAGCACGGCTGCAGACCCCAAAGGAGGACAACTGGCACAGCCCGGGTCATGCAGGGGCAGCAAAGCTCAAGGTGGTGCCAGGGCTGGCTCAGGGGTCCCCGGAGCAGCCAGAGCCTTAAGGCTAAGGAGCCTCACAGGTGGCCCGGGGTAGTGGCGGGTGCTCTGGCGAAGAAGGAGGGCGACCACCCCCCCCAGCAGTGTGCAGGCTGCCTGCAGGGCCAGCACGGCCAGCCCCAAGGCCAGGGACACCTGGCAGCGCTGTGGGCTGGTCCACAGGGACAAGCCCCAGGCACGGTGACTGCCGGGGGTCAGGGGTGGGGAGGCTGGGCAGGGGCTGGTGCTGTCTGAGAGCTCGGGGGTGGGAGGCGCTGGGAGCAGGACGGTGCCTGCCGGGCCAGGAGTGAGCTGGGGAGCAGCAGGGGTGGGCTGGGCACCAGCTGTGGGCAAGTCACACGTGGTGGAATAGCCCCATTCCCTGCCTGGTGCAGGAGCATGGTGGGATGGTGAATGTGAGGCCAGCAGGACTGTGCCCAGAGCAGCAGTCCTGGGCAGCGGCCAGGGGGCCACGGAGGAAGCTGGGACACGGTGGGTTACGGGTGCTCCCTGTGGGATGGTGGCTGGCCTCTCCCTGGGCACTGAGAGAGCAGGAGGCTTTTGTCTGGTGCTGGCTGCCAGTGACTTTGTTGGCAGCAGCGTGGTGGCAGCAGCTAGAGTGGGTGGCACGGGTTCTGGGTGGGTGGCCCCAGGAGACTGTGGCCTTACGATGGCTGAAGCTGAAACAACTGATGATGGGATGGTGATGGAAGCCTTGGGCATCTCTGCTGATGATGATGGTGTGGCAGTGGAGACCTTTGGCAGCACAGCTGGTGATGAGGTACTGATGAAGGCTTTTGATAGCACAGTTGGTGATGGTGTGGTGGTGGAGATCTTGGGCTTATTGGTTGTTGATGGGGTGGNTGGTGATGGAAGCCTTGGGCATCTCTGCTGATGATGATGGTGTGGCAGTGGAGACCTTTGGCAGCACAGCTGGTGATGAGGTGCTGATGAAGGCTTTTGGTAGCACAGTTGGTGATGGGGTGGTGATGAAGGACTTGGGCCCACTGGTTGTTGATGGGGTGGTGATGGAGGTCTCTGGCAGCACAGTTGGGGATGGTGTGGTGGTGGAGGTCTTGGGCTTATTGGTTGTTGATGGGCTGGTGCTGAAGGCCTTCTGCAGCATAGCTGGTGGTGAGATGGTGACAAAGACCTTAGATGGCTTGGTTGGTGACAGAGTGGTGGAGGCAGCCTCCATTGGCATGGTTGGCAACACAGCAGAGGTGAGCACAGGTGAAAGAGTGGTTGGCAGTGTCCTGATGGAAAAGGATGCCAGTGACAGCATGGTTGGTGCTGCTGTGGACACATGTGACAGGAATGTTGACATCTTTTGTGATGGTGTGGAATTAAATGACAGAGTACCTGGGCAAATCAGGTGTTCGTCCCTCAGCAGGGTTACTGCCTGCCCTGCCAGGTGGGGTGGGCTCTTGCAGGAGACCTGGGTGGACAATTTGACCTTCTCCCTGTTGCCCAGGATCCAGCGGTGCAGGTAGCAGAGGTTGCAGTCACATCTCCACGGGTTACCACTCAGATACACTGAGCTGAGCTTCTTCAGAGGGTCTAGGAGCCCTTGGGGAACACTCTCCAGCTGGTTCTTTCGAAGGTTGAGGGTTTTCAGATTTGAAAGAGAAGCAAAGACCTCTTCATCCAGAGCAGAGAGCTGATTTGTGTCCAGCTGGAGGTCCAAGAGCTTGCTGAGCCCAGTGAAGACTCCTCTTGGCAGGGCTGATAGCTGGTTGTGGGACAAGATGAGTTTGCCAAGGGATGTGAGGTTGACAAAGATGCCATCTGGAAGTGTTGCCAAGCTGTTCCTGCCCAGATCCAGCTCCTTCAAGTGTGGCATGGTGTCAAACAGGCAGCAGGGGAGCTCCATAATATGGTTTGAGCCCAGAGTCAGCAACTTCAGTTTGTTTAAACCAAAAAAGCCCTGAGGTGGGAGAACCCTGATGAGGTTGTTGTCCAAGAGGAGTTTCTCCAGGTGAGGCAGGCTCCTCAGAAGCATGGGTGGCAGTGCCCTGAGCCTGTTCCTCTGGAGGCTGAGCTCCAGCAGCTCCAGCTGACTGTCCAGCAGTCCCTCTGGGAGGTCCTGCAACTCATTCTCATACAGCCGGAGGACTTGCAGCTGGGTGAGTTTGCTAAAGACATTCACAGGAAGAGTTGTGATCCTGTTTCTAGACAGGTCCAAAAAAGTTAGATTGACAAGAGAATCAAAGATGCCTTCTGGAAGAGAAGGGATTGCATTGATGTGCAGGGAGAGCTCTCCCAAGCTTTTCAGCCCATCGAACAGGCCTTTGGGGATGGATCTGAGCTGGCTGTCTCTCAGCTCCAGCCTCTGTAAACTTGGGAGGTTTTGGAAAGTGCCTGCAGATAATTTTTCTAATGAGGCGCCAGAGATGTCCAAGTCCCTCAACTTGTCCAAATTATCAAAGGCTCCAGGTTCAACAGTGTTGATCTTGTTGCCAATGAACAAAATCTTGATCAGGTTGGGCATGTACCTGAAGGCACCCTTACTTATAGCAGTGATGCTGGTTTGCACAAAGATCATCTCAGAAACAAAGGGCTTTGCAATCTTTGGGATCTCTTTGACATCATTTTTGGTCCCTCTGTAGACCTCCTGGTAGTCTTTGGGCTTTTCATATGGATCTTCACCCAGGATTTGACCTTGGCATTTATGAGGATTGAAGGAGAGGAGGAAAAGGAAAAGGAAATGCTGGTACATTGTCCTGGGGAAAAAAGTTTCAAAAATCAGTTATGAAGAACAAGAAATCTGTGTCCACAGTTCATGAACTGTGGTATCACGCTGTTGTTCAGCTCTCAGGACTCTTCCATTGACATACCATGACTCATTTAATGAGAAAGGGAGACTGGACAAGCAAACATACTCTGCATTTACCCGAGTTCAGTGCTGCTGGTACCAAGGGCGGAGGGAAAGCAAGCCAGCTCATGGCTTGCACTGGGAGATGCTCCAGGAGGGACAAGGGCTGGACAGTCTGTTCTCTGGCCCTCCCTCACATGTTTGAACTGTAGGCTCAGCCTGCCTGGGTGAAGAAGGCAAAGTGCTGCTGCCCATTAGTGCTGCTCCAGGGGCCCGGTTCGTCAGCAGGGCAGCAGCCCATTCATGCAACAACAGAAGCAGTCAGCCCTGCACTTGCTAATGAGCGATCAGCAAGGCTCCCAGGAGCCAGCCAAGACCAGAGGACCTTGTGGGCTTAGAACTGCCACACTGTGCTGGGCAGACTTGCTATTTCATCACTGCTTCTCTCAGTTCAGGGGGCTGATTTAAAACATGGTTTCTAAGCATCTCTTTTTCAGGATTCTTGCTAATTGCACAATATTTTGGCCTTGGTTCTGCAGCTCTGACAGACAGAAATAGTTAACCTGTGAAGAACAACCAAGCTTTACAGCAAGGCTCATTAAAACCTTGGAATGTCCTCAGATGAACTCTTTTAACACGTAACATTTGGGGCTCTGACCTTGCAGGTAGGAAGTGAAATCACTGATATGCACCTACTAGTAGAGCCCACTTCTTCCATGGAAACATTTGGAAACACTCAGCTAACACATTAACTGGGGTTTAATTGCCATGAGCACCTCACTGGGACCATATTTCCAACTTTTAATTCACAGCCCTAGGTGGGAGCAGGGAAAAAAGGAACGGATTTCTTTTTGGGTGACCATCAAAGCTGGCCATGCAAAAAAAAAACTTGTTCTGGGGGCGTACATCTGCTATGAAAAGTTTTTTTTTTTTAAAGAATGTTGAGATGTCAGCAAATACAGGTGACTGAATGCCACTGGGTTTGAAGAGAAATGGATGGGAAGTGACAGAGTGGTGGAGGCTGTCCCCCAGGGCTCCCAGGGCAGAAGCCACTGCTGATCCCTGCCCATCCTCCCCCAGAGACACTCAGGTGCAGGAGCTGGGCTGTGGCTGTAGAAGTGCCTGCTTCACTTCTGCTGCAGGGGCAGTGCAGTGGGTGAAATGTGGAAACATTTGAGTGTGTGGGGATGAAAATAGACAGTTTTGAACCACCAAGCCCTTTTAAAACCCTCACTGTGGTCCCGTGCTTGTCCCCCACTCCAGCCAGGCAGAGTCATGGAGAGACGTTCCCAGCTCATGGCACTGAAGCCTCCCCTGCTCCTTGCTGCACCGACCAACAGCCCTGCACACAACATGCCCCTCCCAGCACATTTTAAAGAGCAAATAAAAGCATTTTGCATCACTTACTTGGCTGAGCACTTGCAAATGAGTTCAGCCACGGAGCGAGCCATCCCACGTGAGGAGTGAGGACACGGACGGGGGTCTCATCACCTGGCCAGCCCTGTCCTGTTTATCCACGTCCCAGGCACAGGGCTCAGTTTCACGTGAGCTCAGGACACAAGTCTGTGTGGGGAGATAAGCGACAGCCGGGAGCCGGCAGAGGAGCTGTGCCCCCAGTGCAGAGGCCAGGGAGAAACCCCTGGCCCCAGGCGTTATCTGCTGGCACCACTTGACTCGCCACATCCAGGGAAAGCTGAAGATCTCCAGGCCAGCCTGTTTGCAGGCAATGGTCTCCGTGCTCCCGTATCTCCACCAGGGTAACTCACCAGTTTCACAAACACCACCCCCATCGACACAACAGACAGCTGTTTCATTCCTCAGGATTTGCCCTGTGTAGCTAAAAGTGCAGTTCTGAAGCCATTTTTTAATGCTTATAAACAGTGAGACATTCGTGGCTTGACAGATACACCACCCAGGCTCTGTGCTCAGCCCCACAGCTGCACACACTGCTGACCCCAGTGTTGTGTGCTGCACCCCAGTGCAAGCTAAAGACCCTCCCATGGTGACACCCAGAGCTCCTGGCTAGTGCAGGGAAGCCTGTGGGATGATCATTTGGATGTAAAGACAAACTGACAGGACATTGCTTCTCAGTGGGTAACTGCACTGATTGCATTTAAACTCCTTCCATTTTCACCTGCTCCCATAAAAGCTCAGCTTCTTCTTGCTGGGTTTCATTGGGTGCTTTTCTTGGCAAATTTAAAAACAAACTACTGCACATTTTCAACAGCCTTAGCCCTTTCCAACGCCAACGTCGCACTCATCCACGTCCCCACCGGGTGCTCCCCCGGCTCTGCCGGGCCCGCGGAGCCCGGTCCCGATGGCCACGAGATGGTGCCGCAGCACCGCCGCAGCGACAGGCACGGACACAGACACAGGGACACCCACAGACACTCGGGGACACCCACAGACACTCAGGGCCAGGCCCACGCTGACTCGCACGGATACAAGGACACTCGCACGGACACCCACAGACACTCATGCCCTCACACCCCGTGTGTGCACCCACACTCGCCCGCCCGGGGCAGGCACACGCCTTACCTGTCACCTGTCACCCCCCGGGTGGGCAGCGCTGCTGCGACTTTGTGCCTTGTGTCCACAGGTCACAGAATCAGAATCCCAGGGTAGGAGAGGTTGGAAGGGACCAGTGGAAGTCATCTAGTCCAACCTCCCCGTTGAAGCAGGGTTCCCCGGGTACTCATGGCTTTGTTCAGATGGCTTCTGAGTATATTCAGAGAAGGAGACTCTACAACCTCGCTGGGCAACGTGTTCAACTCACCCTTACACAAAGTTCTGCCTTTGGTTTATGTGAAACTTGCCACTCCATTTTCAGGTTGCAGGGCTGCAGAACAAGCCCTGGCAGGGCAGGGGTGGAGCTGCCTGTGCACCCTGGGCTGGAGCTCACCCTGCAGCCAGGCAGCTCATGCCCCTTGCTGGGCAACCAGCAGCACTCACCCACATCTCCCTTGGACAACACAAATCCGTGTCCTGAGGCTTTGCCAGGCTGCAGCTGGGCCTCTCTTCCTTCTGCAGTGCCAAGGGGAGGTGGCTGCAGCGGGCAGACGTGAGCACACCATGAGGATGCCAGGGTGGCACCTACCCACCACCTGCACGTGTGCCACACCATGCACAGCTCCTGACAAGATCCCAAGGTACCACATGGACCTTCAGTGCCTCTCCCAGACACACAGACAGTGGTGGAGGGAACAGAATGATTCCTCTCTCTGCCATGGGAACTAGTAGCACAGAAATAATAGATAAATTTTAATTATATTTGAAATACACAGGAAACACATAGCTGAGAGGATAAATACCACCGGGCCAGCTGTTGTGGAGAGCTCGGTGACAGCTGGTGACCATGGCAGCGGTAGTGGAGCGAGACAGAGAGCTGTTTGCTTCTCAGGCTGCTTCAGAGGTTGCCAGAGCAGAAGAAAATGCCTGCCCAAG
Organism: Dicaeum eximium; assembly: GCA_013396995.1. Classification (NCBI taxonomy): domain Eukaryota; kingdom Metazoa; phylum Chordata; class Aves; order Passeriformes; family Dicaeidae; genus Dicaeum; species Dicaeum eximium. Next base: position 4,607,061 of record VWZP01005658.1, on the reverse strand, counting down.
CTCTAGGGCACCGTGGGGACACCTGGTGATGTGACCTCGTTGCCGCTCTGTGCTGAGACGAGGACGCTGACCTGCAGAGTGCCACAGCGGGAGCGCAGCACCCAGGCACGCCGGTAGGGTGGCCCCCAGCCCTGCTCCTGCCCGGGAGGAGGGAGGCGAAGGCTGAGCCGCTGGCAGCTCGTGGCATTGCAGGCCACGCTCACTGTGCCCTCGGGGTTGGTGTAGGTGCACTGCCCCGCAGCGTCTGTGTCCCAGCCTTCCTCGGCGGGGACACCCTGTGCCCCTGGGCACTCCAGCTGCCCGCGGGAGACCTCCAGCAGGGACTGGCCCTGGAGAGCAGCCGGACTGGTGCAGAAGGCTTGGCCGTGGATCAGGGGCTCAGCAAAGCTCTGGAGCCAGCGCAGGAGGTAGGAGAGGTGGCAGTCACAGAGCCAGGGGTTGTCAGACAGCCCCACACGCACCAGTGCATCGTTGGCATCGAAGAGCCCCGGGGGCAGGCGGGCCAGGCGGTTGTGGTCCAGCACCAGGGCGGTGAGGAGGGGCAGCCCGGCCAGCAGCTTCCCCGGCAGGCTGGAGAGTTTGTTGTGGCTCAGCTGGAGCTCTGTCAGCCCTGCCAGCCCCTGGAAAACCCCAGTGGGCAGGTGATCTATGGCATTGTGTGAGAGCACCAGGGTTTCCAGCGCTGACAGGTTAGCGAAGAGCTCCTGGGGCAGTGTCTCCAGCTGGTTGCGAGCCAGCGAGAGGCGGAGGAGGCCCGGGGTGCCAGTGAACAGGATGGCAGGCACGATGGCCAGGGCGTTGCCCTCCAGGCTGAGGACAGTGAGGTTGAAGAGACCTGTGAAGATGTCGGGGGCCAGGCTGCCCAGGGCATTGTGCTGCAGCTGCAGGCGCCGCAGCCCCCCCAGCCCCGAGAAGATGCCGGGGGGCAGCTCCTCCAGCCGGTTGCCATCCAGGTGGAGCTCGGTTAGCTGGCCAAGTGCCCTGAAAGCACCAGGAGGCAGCCGTGCCAGCAGGTTGTCACTGAGCTTGAGGACACGAAGGGCAACAAGTGGGGCCAGCAGCCCATCCGGGAGCTCAGCCAGAGCGTTCTGTGAGAGGTCCAGGGCCTGGAGCCGCCGAAGTGGGCGGAAGATGCCCGGGGGCAGTGCCTCGATCCTGTTCCCTGACAAGCTCAGGTGCTGCAGGCGGCAAGAGGCAGTGAAGAGCCCCGGCTGCAGGGTGCGGATGGCGTTGGCACTGAGAGAGAGCTTGCTGAGGCTGGTCAGCCCTGCCAGCAGCCCAAGGCTGATGGCTGGCAAAGGGTTGCCTGACACCTCCAGCTCAGTGAGGCCGGGCAGCCCCTGAAAGGCACCAGCCTGCAGCTCCTGGATGTTGTTATTGATGAAGACCAGCTTGGTGAGCGTGGTGCTGGAGCCCAAGTCCCCGCTGCGGATGCTGCTCAGGGCTGTCTCCACGAAGAAGAGGTGGGTGGCACTTCCTGGCAGGCCCTCTGGGATCTCCCGCATCCTTTCGTTCGAGCAGAACACTTTGGAAGTGTCATAGCACTGGCAGGTAGGGGGGCAGGATGGGGACGGTGCCCCCACCAGCGGGGACCCCAGCCCCAGCAACACGTAGATCACCAGCCTGCACTGGAGAAGGAACCAAGCCTCACCCCATGCACCCACAGGGAGGCACTGCTGGGGAAAGGGCCTCTGCAGCCAGAAATGCAGCAGGATCAACCTCTGAGACACCACCAGCATAGGCAGCTGCCCTGGCCATGGGGCATCCCTCCAGCCCCTGCTGCCAGCACCTCCCCAGCACTCCCTTTGCAGGAATGGGGAGCACTTCCCTCCCACATGTCTCCCCAGGGTTTTTACTCTGTGCCCCAGCCCACTCTGTGACAACCAGGGTGATGCCACCCTCACCAAAGGTGGTGAGCAGCCACATCCTGCAGAGCTGAGGTGGGACCTGTGTGGGTCTGTGGAAGTCCTGGGGGAAACCTGTACCCTCATCAGATGTCTCCACAGGCACAAAGCCAGGTTCTAGGGCAGGAGAATGTGTGAAACACAGGGCTATGCTGCACAGGCTGGGTGATGGGGACAACCCTGCAGGGCTGCTCTGAGCTCAGTGGCAATAGCTGTGGGCTCCACCACTCGTATTTCTAATTGCCTGTTGGGTACTTCTTTTTCCACAAGGAATAAGAGCAGCATCAAACCTGCTGGAGGGACCAAACCTGCTGGAGCCTGACCAAACACCTATTCCCAGCCCACAGAAGCACTTTTTGAGGTGGTGACCTCCAGGCCTCTGCCAGTCCCTCCCTAGTTGGGATACATGCCCGTGCTGCCTGGTGATGGGGGATACTGCCCACCCCACAGCAATGCCCACCTACAGACATCCCACATCAGTGGAGCTCTCCTGCCCTTACACCAGCACTTGAGAGCAGCACTGGGCTTGGCATTTCCTTTCCTCCATCTCGCTTGTGTTCACCAGAGCCAACAGTGGCTCCCACCCATCCCCAGCCCCCAGACTACCCAAGCAGTGTGGGCACCACTTACCAAGTGTGGCATGCTGGGGACAGTCGCCGAACCTGCGGCAGATTTGCAGGGATGCTGCTTGGTGAGATGGGACCGTGTTTTCTGGGGCGGATGGGAAGCCAGCCGAAGCCAGGGACAAGCTGTTCCTGCTGGGGCGGAGCTGCCCCTCAGTGCTTATCAACAACAACAACCCGTGTCCTTGGAGCACTTGGAAAATAACCCGGCCTCAGAAGGACTGGAGGTGAGGCCAGAGGCAGCTGCCTGTGAGCATCCTGGCAAGGAAATGGGGTTCTAGCCCCGGACATCCACTGGTGCAGGGATGGTGGCAGGGTGCTGCTGTCACAGGTGGCTCCAGTCCCACACCAAGGTCAGCATACTTGCTTCCAGAAGCCCCCTAAGAGAGCCCCAGAACTTTATTAAATCTCACTGGGAAATGGTGCTCAAAATATCCTGCCATGAGAGGAGAGACCAGGTGAAGCTCAGCGAGGCAGGTGAAGGTTGTACATGATGTTAAAGGTCTTTTCCAACCTTATGATTCTTTGGGAAGGGGACCACTGTGGGACCAATACGGTGGTCACCAGGGGTTTTGCATCCCAGCCAGCAGTGGGATGGTGAGGGACCCATGGATCAGCTGTACTCCTTAGGAGGTTCAACCTGCCTGGAGGAGCAGCACACACTATCATAAAAGCTGCATTACAAAGGCCTGTGTTGTCACAGGCAGGACTGGCAGCAGCCACGGAGACACCCCCAGGGGCAGGAGGAGGGATACTTACCGCACTCAGTCTCATGGAGCAGATGGGGACACGTGGAAAAACACAGGTGACACAATCCAGTGGCAGCCAGCTCTGAAGGGAGCCAAGCAAGCTCCCCACCACCCCAGCAGTGAACTGTGCAGGGGACAGTCAGTGTCTCCATCAAGAAGCTTGCTGAGGTCTCAGCTCCCTCTCCAAAAGCCACCCACTGCTGTTGTATGGCTTAGCCCTCCTTGGTCCATCATCCCAGGCTGGAGTCCAGGGACCAGCAAGGGCTCTGCAAACACAACCCACTTACCCTCTCCCAGCCTCACCAACTCATACAGGCTTTTCCTCAATGCTGTAAAAGTCCCTGAGGAGTGGAAATCAAGCACAACCCCTGTCCCTGCTGCCCACCATAAAGGAGTGAATAAACAGCTCTTGGCACTTGGAGTGGACAGTGGCACTTTAATGAGAAGGTCACACATCAGCACCCAACAGCCCCGTGATAAAACAGTGACGTGTCTCCTGTTACACTTGGCCCAGAGGAGTGACCATCACATGCACCAGCGTGGAGCTGCTTGTACCAGCACTGGCTACTGAAGTGCTGTGAGCAGCCAGCACTGCAGAGTGGACACCAAACACACACCTTGTCCCACAGCGGCAGTCCTCAGGCAGCCTGGTGCCACTGCAGCACACATGGAGGTGAGCTGAATCCCCCCATGGTCGTGTCACAGCTGGAGAAGGATGCAGGTGCTGTGGGGGGATGGCACAGCACCCGTCTGCAAACTGCAGAGCAGCCAGCACTTGCTGTCCCCTGCAGTCTGTGCTGCCAGCACCCTCCCTGGCCAAGGGCTGCCACCAAGCAGGGGCACTGGGCACACACAGGAGGGCACGCAAGGGAGTAAGAAGAGGATGAAGAAGCTTTGCCAAGCAGAGCAGGACCAAGTTGCTCACTAGCTGGTGGAGGGTGTTAAGGAAATGAGGGCCAGGAATGGGGTGCAGTAGAAGCAGACCCAGCAGGCTCCAGCAGCCCAGAAGCACAAGCACAGGAGCTTCTCCCAGCCCCTGCAGACACTTCACACCCATTGTCCCATTCCTCTGCCTTCACAGTGGGGCCAGTGCAAGTCCCTGGCACCCTGTGGGGCTGAGGCAGGGCACAGCAGGCAGGGGCACAGCCACAGCAGGGACAGCACCAGCATGCAGTGAAGGCTGGGGGGCTGCTCCTGCCCATCACCGATGCCAGCACTGTCCTGTGGCTCTCCTGGCTGGAGGTGCACGAGGGAAGCCGGCAGATGCTGGGAGCAGGAGAAGGTGCTGGCTGTGCTCTGGCCTGCCCTGCCTGCAGGCAGGGAGGGCAACTGGGACGCAGCTGAGACACTCAGGGTGTGCCAGCCTGGCAGCAGCTGAGCGCCGCGAGGAGCCCTGCCCAGGCACCCATGAGTGACGGAGCAGCAGAGGACACGCAGCTCTCCTGGTGCCAAGGGGCTCACTCGGCTCCTGGCACAGCACCATGGCTCACACTGCCTGCCCAGGCAGGGGCAAGGGGGGGAAGAGGGGCTGGGCAGGAGTGAGGGCAGCAGGCAGCATGAGGGCAGCAGCACTGCAGGGAATGGTGCAAGGTGAAGGGTGGAGAAGTCCTGTTATCCGGGGTAAAGCACCATCATGGCCAGGCTGTGGCTCCTGGCTTGAGGGGTCCCTCTGCATCCCACACCTCAGCTGCTGGACCCGGGCAGGGAATGAGCACAGAGGCTGCTCTGGAGGCAGGAAGGGCTAGGGATAGTGGGCAGCCATGGGAGGTGACTCGGTGGGGAGGCCCTGCTGCAGAGCAGGGCAGGGCAAAGCAGAGCAGGACAGCGGTACCCACAGCGCACACGGTGATGTTGTCCCATCCCAGTCAGCAAGGGCAGCTGATGCAGCACCACTGTCATGTCCTTTGACCCCACATGCACCTCTGCCCTCAGGGTCTGCCAGATACTCAGGCTTCATTTGGTGCCTTCATCCTCATGAGCACAACTTGGCTCTTCTTCCTGCAGCCATAGACCACCAGTGCCACCAGAGCAGCCAGCAGGGCCACACACACCAGCACAATGACTGCTATCACCACCCCACTCTGCAGGCGTGTCAGCCCCCACTGCCCTCTCTCTTCCTCCTCCTTCTTCTCCTCCTCTTCCTCCTGTGGGGAGGCTGTCAGCCCCGTTGGGGGCTCCATCGAGGCATCTTCTGGTGATGCTGCCTCAGAGGCATCAGCAGGGAGCAGGGTGCTGGGATGGGGAGCAGCAGTGGGGCGCTGGGGGTCAGGGAACTGATCCTGTGGCAGCCCGGCGATGGGGATGCCCTGCAGGGCGGGAGGCTGGGCACACAGCGGGGGTATCTCACCCACCTTGTGAGGGTTCTCCTTCAGCCAGCCCTGCAGGGGCAGGATGCCCTTGTCACAGCGCCAGGAGTTGTTGTGCAGCCTCACCTCTCGCAGGGCAGTCAGCGGGGAGAAGATGCCGGCGGGCAGGTACTCCAGGGCATTGGAGTGCAGCTGCAGGTGCCGCAGCCCAGGGGTGGCCCTGAAGAGCCCCCGTGGCAGCGCCTGCAGCTGGTTATGGTGCAGAGAGATGTTCTGCAGCTTGGGCAGCCCCTCCAGTGCCTGGGCATCCAGGCGGCGCAGGGCGTTGGAGTGCAGCGACAGCTCCAGCAGCTCCCCTAAGCCCTGGAAAGCTCCTGGTGCCACCGACTGCAGTCGGTTCTTGCTGAGAACCAGGAGCTGGAGCTGGGTGAGGTTGCTGAAGACGGCAGTGGGGAGTGTGGAAAGCTCATTCTCATAAAGCCAGAGCTCCTGCAGGTTGGGCATGGGCCCAAAGGCACTGGGGGAGATGTCCCGCAGGCGGTTGACGTGCAGGGTGATCTTGGCGAGAGCGTGCAGGGGCAAGAAGACGCCGCTCGGCAGAGTGGTGAGGAAGTTGTTGGACAGGTAGAGCTTCTGCAGGTTGGTGTTGTGCACAAAGAGCTCCGGGGACAGCGATTCCAGCTGGTTCTGGTGCAGCCCCAGCTCCTGCAGCTCCAGGAGCCCATCAAAGGTGCCCACCGGGATGTGCCGGAGCCGGTTCTCGTAGAGCCGCAGCACCTGCAGCCGCGCCAGCCGCTCGAAGGCCCGGGGCGGCAGGCGGTCGATGTTGTTCCTGGCCAGGTTGAGCTTGGTGAGGCTGGTCAGCTGGTCAAACACCCCCTCCTGCAGCTCCTTCAGGTTGTTCCCGTGCAGCTGCAGCTCCCTGAGGTTGCTCAGATGTGCAAAGTGGGAAGGCTCGACCCGGAGGATCTGGTTGCTGGAGAGAAGCAGAGACTCCAGCTTGTCCAGAGGCTCAAAGACCTGCACCGGGAGCTCCTGCAGTTTGTTGCTGGCCAGGCTGAGGTAGCGCAGGTCGGGCAGGTTCTGGAAGGCCCCGGGGCTGATGCGCGACAGGACGTTCTTCTCGACGCGCAGCCCGATCAGCAGGGAGGCGTTGCCGAAGGCGGCGTCGCCCAGCTCGGCGATGCGCGTGTTGATGATCTGCAGGGTCATGGCGTTGGCGGGGATGGGGCTGGGGACCGTGGTGATGTCTGCACCAAAGCACTCCACCTGGGCGCTGCGGACACACTGGCACTGCTCTGGGCACTGGCTGCTGGCCAGCTGGATGCCCACCAGCAGCAGCAGCCACCGCTGCCACCCTCCCTGATCCATTGGGCCTGCAGAAAAAACAAAGGACAGGGGTTCAACCCCTGCAACTTCCCAGCTCCCAGAGTCACTGCCAGGGATGGGTGCTGCTTTCTCCCTGGAAAAAGCCACCGAGGCTGTGGCCCTCCTGCCCCCAGCATGGCAACGAGGCAGAAAAGGGCAGGCAAGGAAGGCTTGGGGCAGACGAGGCTTGACTCAGCCCAGGCAGGAGCTCAGAGCAAGGCAGAGCTGGAGGCCACAGGGCCTGGCTGCCATACCACAGCTATTAGTGGCATCCATGGCGTCCCAGGTCTCCTGGCTCCTCTGGCAGCCGGGAGCGTGGTTTCCAGTTTTACAGAGTGTGTGAGCTACTACCAGCAGCACTGGCCTCCCAGCACCACCAAAGAGCCCAGACCTTCACCAGAGCTGGCTCTCAGCACCTGCAGCGGGTCCCAGCATTGCCCCAGCACCCCCAGCACCCTCCTAGCTCTGAGCTCCTGTTGTGAAGCCAAGAGCAGTGCCTAGGGATGCTTTAGCTCCGGTCCTGCAGGAGCCTGGGTCAACAGGAGCCTTGCCAGCCCCCAGCACAGGCTGGGTACAAGCTGGCCCTGTGTTCCCCCATCCCAAGCAGGAGTCTCAGCCTGGGCTATTTTTGCCATGAGTGGGGTGTCTGATGTGGGCACGTGAATGCAGGCTGGTCCCAGGGGTGGTGCCCAGCAAAGTCCTCCATTATCCCACAAGCACAGACACCATGGACACTCTCTCCTCTCTCCTCTGGCCTGGGAGCTTCCTCCCTCCCTCTCTAGATTAAAGCAGCAGCCTCGTGCCAGGCTGGCATGGAGCAGCCCCCCATTAACAGCTTCGGGTGGCACAAGGGAGGGAGAAAACCTGCAACTCCTGCTCTGAGCACAGCTCAGCCAGACAGGCGACTCAGGCAGCGCAGGGGTGTGGCCACAGTGCCCCAGCTGGCACCCAGGGTGCTGGGGCACAGCCCCTGCCCTCCTCCCCGCCCTCCCCCCAGGGAACAGTCTTGCTCTCAGGCAGGGAGGGAGGAACCCTCCACAAGCCAGCATAGTTTATGTTTCCCATATGGAAACAATCTGCATCCAAGAACAGCTATGTTTATAGCAAGACATTTATAAACTTCCCCAAAAGCTCGGCACATCAAAAGCCCTGCTCATGTCACTCCCTGGTAAGGCAGCACTGACCCACACTGGACCAACCCTCAGAAAAGGCAGCTGGAAACAATTGATCTCTCTTTTTCTTCTAGGGATAAAAAAACTTACAGACCAAACAGCTGAACATTCTCTGTTGCTCAGCCCCTCAGCATCCCACTGCTCCTAACATAAGCCCCCACAAAATATTACTTTTCCCCCTTAATTTTCTCTGTTGATCATTGTCTGGGATACATTGCCTATGCAACTCTTTCAGCACCCACAGTATCTAAGTGGTCTCACTTTTCCGGAGAACCCTTGTGAGATAAACATCTCCATCAAATAAAAAGGTGCAGAATGTGCAGATCCCACCACTCCACCACCAACCCTCAGAGCTGCCCTGGGGGTCCCTGGAGTCCGTGTCCTCTCAGAGGGGCAGCAGGAGAAGGAGACTTACCCGAGTGTCCTGCAGCCACGAGCGCCGAGCGAGCACAGCTCCGTGCTGGCAAGAGAGAGGAGTGTGGTTCATTCTTCCCCTCCCAGTATATAACCCGTCCAAATCAGTGAATCAGCACGGGGCAGTGGCGGGGTTAGGGAAAGCGCTGGAGCAGAGCTGCTTCCAACTCCTACTTCCTCAGCAGAGCAAGCATCTCGAGGATGGAGTTTTGGGTTTCCCCCTCCTGAACCCCAGTGCTCTTGTAAGAAGACAAGCAGAAGGCCCTGTGAAGATGCTGCTCGTGTCAGCCAGTGCTCAGGCAGCAGCTTGGCCCTCAGAGTCCCCCTGGTCCCCGGTGGGACACCCCCACTGACCCATGGGGGCAGACAAGGCAAAGCCGGACCCCTGGGCACAACCCTGTCCTTCCCTGGCACGGGTTCACACCAGGGCTGCTCCACGGCACTTCCCTGGCACAGGCACAGCTCTTGATTCTCTGTCTATGGCTCCTGTAAGTGCCAGGACCTCTGGCAGTGCCCCAGCTCAGGGCCACCAGTGCAGGCGGGCGCCTGGCACACTGACCCTGCCTAGGTCACAGCTCTCATTCCCCCACAGCCACAGGTGCCAAGGGACCACAACCCCACGAGCACCCACTGCGGGCTCTGTCCTGTGGGCACCACAACCAGCACTGCCAGAAGTGAGAACTGTGCCAGGGTCAGCAGCTGTGTGGGTGCCAGCCATGGCCAGGCTGCTTCAGAGAGCCCTCAGTAAGCCACAGAGTTGCCCACAAGCCATGAGGAACATCTTGGAGCTGAGGAACCCCCAGTGCAGGCATCCCTGGAACCCCAGAGCAGCACAACAGCTGTCTCCCAGTGGCTGCCCCTGCTCTGCCCCCTCAGCAGTCCTGACACACAGGTGATGGAGCCTGGTACCCGGGGGTGTTTGGAAAGCATCCATCGACTTGTTCAGGGGCACCTGCTGCCACCCCTCCCCTGCCCCTCCCTGCACACACGGGTGCACTGGGGTGCCCTTGGGTCTCATCACCCAGCCCAGGTCTGCCCACCTCGCCCACCTCCTCTGGGCAGTCCCAGTCCAGCAGCTACCGGGAACGGATATTCCAGAGGAAGGAGCTGAGGAGAGCCAGGGCATGTGGCCCCTTTGGGCTTCCTGGAGAGCCACTGCAGTCCCTGGCTAAGCACGGGGCAGCTGGAACTTCCCTGAGTGCCTCTGATCCCATCTCGGCCCAGCCGCGCTTCCGCCGCTTGCAGCAGCCTCTGCTCAGGTTCCGGCACCGAGGAGCTGCTCGGGGGGGAACAGCGGGGCTGCTGCCAGAGAGGGGCAGGAAATGTCCTCACAGTGTCATGCTGTGAGGGCTGGGAGCGTGCAGGGCACTGGAGGGGACAGCTGCCCTGTTCAGAAGGGGACCAGACCAGGACAAACAGCAAACTGCAGGGATGGAGAGCACAGCTCCCAGACAGTCTCAAAGGAAGGAGACAGGGATCGTGGGAACACGGCAGGGAATGGGACCTCAGCTGGAGGCCATGGCCACCACTATGTCAGATTAGGAGGCCCATCTAGGACGTGCTGGATGGCCGCGGACCCCTCTGGCTGGAAAGTGAGTGCGGAGGCTGAAACTACCCCTGGCTGTGCTTCCTGCCTGCTCTGGGGCAACACCCAGGCGTTTGGGCACGGGAACGGGCATTTTGAAAACACCGCCCACCAAGAGCTCTAGTTCACACTCTGGTGACACAGCAATTTCCCAGAACCACAGTTCCCCAAACAATCTTCCCACTTCTGTGACCAGGCTGCAGCTGAAGGTCAGGCACTGGGCTTGGGAGCTGCCTGCTCCCTGCAGCCCTGGCACGAGAGCAGGGCTCTCACAGCCTTATCACAGCCTTATCGTGGCTCTCTCTGCCCACTGCCAGTGCTGCTGGGCTTCTGCCCACTCTGACTCATCCAGAAGCTCACAGCTTTTCAGCGAGGCAACACAGAAACTAAACCTCAGCACTTCCGACAAACCACTGCCCTGAGCCCAGCTCATCAGAGGAATGTGGGACTCGCCTCCTTCCAAGCATTGCTGCCCCAGGGCGGACAGGGATGCAGTGATGGGCACCTCAAACACCGTGCCCCAACAAGGGGGGCATCAGATTATGGTCCCTACCACGATGCAAAGTTTCAGAGCAGCCCAGGTAACAGCCCTGACAAAAACCCACCTGCCTCTACCCAGGCCTCAGGAAACTGACTCTGGCTTCTGGCCAGAAAAGATGATTATTTTCAAGACATCGCTAAAAATAAAGCAGGGCTGAGTGACAAATGGCACACGCCCATGAACCACTTCTGCAGCCACTCCTGGAGGTGAGCGCATGGGAGGTTGCCCCAGGCTACTTACAAGGGAGAGAAACAGGGTGTGAGAGCTTGGGACAGCAGCAGGTACCCACCCACACATCTGGAGGGGAGAGGCAGCTCCTGAGACAGCAAACGGATGTGATTGAGGGTGAGATTAGCATTTTGCAGGGAGAGGCTGTTCCTGGCTGTAGCCAGGAACTCACACGGCACTGGATGGAAAGCCCCAGGTTCAGCATTGCCTGGTGGACCTTTCCCACCTCCAGCTGCACCAGCCTGAGGCTCAAACCCCCCTGACCAAGCCCTGGACAGTGTGGAATTGCTGTTATATCCCTGCACCTCCAAGGAGATGATGGAGCCCAGAACAGCAGCTGACTTACTGCTGGAGCTGTCTGCCTTGCTGCAGGATAGCAGGACAGTCCCGTGTCTGTCTGTCCATGCTGGCACATCCCCAGCACGTCCCCACGGCCAGGGTGGCGGATGCAGCAAAGCTGAGTGGCTCTGAATCACTAAGGGACTCAAGGCTGCTTGGAAAAATTCATGTCATCGCTAAAATTAGCAGCTTGTGGGCTTGGCTGGGAGAGCACATTGTTCATCTGCCAAGCAGCTGAGCACGCTCACCCACGCCGTGCAGCCACAGCTCCCCCCTCAGCCCCTGCTCCCTGCACACCTCCAGCTCCTGCCTGAGCTCCCTGGGCAGGATGGGCCCTCCCCATGGCCTGCTGCTGCCTGCAGTGCAGCGCTGGGACCCCCCATTACCCTGCAGTGCTGCACAGAGCCCACCCGGCCATGATCCCCCGCCCTGGTGGCCCCCGGTGCGCACAGAGACCGGCTGGTCCCGGGCTCCAGGCCAAACACTGCTGGAGCGGAGGAGGAGGAGGGTGGAGGGCTGGGCTAGGGGCCACAGAGGGAGTCCTCCCTGTGCTCCAGCACAGAATAACACCTCTGGGCCTGAGCAGCACCCACAGGTTCAAGCCACAGCTGAGGGGTGAAGGAAGGGGCATTGGTCCCTCAGGGACTGGCGCTGGGGCCACCTCCACCCTTAGAGAAGCACTAGCAGCCCCTGCCTCACCATGGGCCCACCCTAATCCTTTGAGGAGCCCAAATGAGAGAGATCCTCCATAGGGCCAGGGATCCAGCCACAGTGACATTTTCCCTCTTCGCTTTTGGGACGCAGGGCCAGGGCTGCTCATGCCTAGATGATGCCATCATCTGCCCCAAGGGATGGGGACATGTCCTGCCTTCCCTGGGAAAGTGCTTATGCAAAGTGGGAACTTTGGGAGGGAGCAGCAGCAGCTTTGGTCCATCGAGGACAGTTAGCAGGGATCAGGCTGACCTCCATCCAAGCACCAGCACCAGGCCCCCACAACCCTCCTGGAGCTCAAGGAAAATGGCATTTAGGATCTCAGGCTCCAGTGGGGTTCACCCCACCAGCAGAACCGTCTCCTCCAGGCTCAGCCCTGGCCCGAGCAATAGCAGCAGCACTCAGGGCTTGGCCCAGGCTCAGGGCAGTGCTAGGCTGGAAGGAATGTGGGGCCTGCAGCCAAGTCCGCCTGCAGAGATAATCCGAAGCGGAAAGAGCTTGTCCGATGTGTGCTGTGAAAGGGAGGAAGGAGCAGCTGGAGCTCCTGGGCACGGGGCTCGTACACTGAAATGTTTCCTAGATCAGCTCCATCTCTGTGAAGCTGTCTCTGGCACCACAGAGTGCCCCAGGGACCTCTTCCCTACACACAAAGGGGGAAGGGGCCTCATCTCTTCCCAGGAGAAGCCAGCAGAGGAGTAAACAGCAGACTGCAGAGCTGCTGCCAGCCATCGCTGGCTGTCTGCCCTGAGCTTTTTCCATGCAGAGAGACACAAAGGCACAGCTGGAAGTCTGGCATGCCAGTCCTACAGCAGCAATTGCACAAGGCCTGAGCCCAGTGGTGGATGGGTCCGTGTGCTGCTGGAACAGGAGCTCCCACCCTGTACTGAAGTGGGACTCACCTCCCTTGGCCCAAGTAAGAGACTGTACCAGGGCTTATCCACCCATGAACACCCATAGGTGAGTATAAACCCAGATTTTGGCTACAAAAATGGAGGCATAACACCTCCCTAGTTTGCCATTCCCAGCTGGGACAAAGCAGGAGCTTCAGGCCTTCTGCTCACTGTGAGTCTGTAAAGTCTCATGGCCTTGTCCAGTGGGAACGTGCCTTGGGCTGTGTCTCCTCCCAGCTCCTCTGACATCCCTAGGAAATGCTCCAACATCAATGCTGCCAGATCAGCAGCCCTAGGCAAGCCGTGCTGGTTGGAGGCCTGGAGGAGACACAGCCAATGCTCCGTAATGTCAGGCAGAGCCTCCCAGGGCTGCTGCCTCTCAGCCAGCAGCTGCATGTACTCCTGAACACCAGGGCACTGCTGGGGGCCTTCTCCAAGCACATCTGCCATCACCCTACTTCTCTTTGACATCAGCACAGGGAAGATCTGAGATGCAGGCTCTGATCTTGCTGCTATGCTTTGGAGGACTGAACTGCATTTCACAGGCAGCTGCCCAAGCTCACTGCCCTCTGCAAGCAGTGACAAGGGCTCTCCTGCAGCTCCTGGTCTCATGGGGCAGAGGTGGTGGAATGGAGAGGACCAGGACACCAGGACACAAAGAAGGATGTGTGTGCTGGTGGCTTGGAAGTGCTTGCTGCAGTGGCTGTGTTTGTGGCAGCAGTTCATTCAATTCCCCCCTCAGCACCCTGAGCTTTGGGGACTTTCTGGATTCACGTGCCAACAAGCAAAGGGGAATGGCATTTGTAGTGACATCAAGCTGGAAACACAATGAATACTCCTATGGCTTGGCACAGGGTAGGTCAGAGCTCCCGCTGCTCCAGGATTTCCTAAACAGAGAGAGCAGGAGCAGCTACAGCAGCAAGCACTTGAAGGGACAGAGTGAGCTGTGGCTGGGCTGGCACAGCTGGCCTGGGGGGGGTGAGGTACCCAAGCACTCCCAGCTGGGATGTGGTCCTGGAAGCAGGTCCTTGTCTTTGAGGTCTGGATAACATGCAGGGCTGTTAACCATGACTCTGCCCCCCGATCAGGAGCCAAGTGAGCAGAACCAACCCATTCAGCCAGTGTATGCAGATGTGCTTTACATTTGCCTCTTCCCCAGTATCAGGGACCCACTGGATCAAGGATTCAGTACCTCCAGTTTCTTCCAGCCCACTGTGTTCCCACCCAGCCTGTGGCGAAGGCTGAGCAGTAAATGATGCAGGTGTGGGCTGCAGGGACCAAGAAAAATCCTGGCACACAAGGGAATGCTGCTTTGAGGCAGCAGTGAGGCAGGGCTGCCCAGAGAGGGTCTGGGGACCAGCCGGCTGCCTTCCTGCCTGCCATAGCTGCATCATGCTGACCTGGACAACTATCCCTTCTCCAGGAAAGACAGAAATGGGGTACACACAAGGATATCCTCAGATTTCTCAGGCCAGGGAGTTTTTCAGGAAGGGCTGAGCTCCACTGGGCAAGAAACAATGAATCAGAGGCAGCTCAAAACAGTACACCTCAGAGGAAAAGTTAGTAAACCACCCCAGGCACTCATTGCTCCAGCCTTTTGTTGTCTGATGACTTCACTTCCCCCGTCTGGCTCAAGCGTGGGGAAAGCCCGATGACAGCATGTGCAGAGGAATCATCCTGGTCCTAGCACTTGACTGTACACAGCTCTGTGCCAGACCCCCCCTGCCAGAGCTGCAGCCCAGCGACTGCACCCAGAGCCAAGGCAGCCACAGGAGGGCTCAGAGAGGAGGCAGCTGGGGCTGCCCTGCTGCCCTCGGGTCGGACAGCGAGGTGTCAAACCCATACCTTGAGCAAACAGGTGCTTTTCCTTAGAAATCAGACACTCTGTATCCAAGTGCCCGGAGCAGACTTCCTTCACTGAGGTAACGATCACCAGCATGGTTTGTAGAACTCAAAACCAGAATTTCCTGCCTAGTCCTGATGACAGTGATCTGCCTGCTGCGAGCAGATGCCTGCGTGGCACCGTGTGACAGCGCTGGAGCTGGCACAGCACTGAGTGGTTATTACAGCTCTCCAACCAAGGACCTAAATCTGCAACAACTCTCTCTTCTTAAACACTACATGCAACCACCCAGAACCACCACTGAGAAAGCTCACTGCTGGTTTTGTGCTTCTCTCAATTATATTGCAATAAATACTCTGGAGCATCTGTTCATGATTCCAGTCACAGCTTGCTTTGCACCACTTGCCATGACTTGCATTTCTGCTTCTTTAGAGATGGCTCTAACTCCCATTTAGCCAGGTTTGCTAAATTTTGTTAAACCTCACTGGCAAGACAATGATCATTTAACACTATAGAAGCACATGCTCTCTTTTCAAAGCCTGGAAGAGGAATTTAAGCCCAGCACCAGAGCACCCTGAAACAAAGCAGTCACAGTTTATTCTCACTGCCTAGAGTAACACACAGCAGGGAACCAACCATAAACCTGCAGGAAAAGCAAGTTTTCTTCACCTCAAGCCTGTCATGTGCATTTAAAGGCCATCTAGGTAAGTCCCTAATAGTAACAAAGTCACTAAGGTTACAAAATCACTCCTGGAGTAGAGGCTCTCTGGCCCAAGGAGCCAGGGAACCACACCCAGAGGTTTTTTAGCTCATCAGAGCTTTTAAGAGCAAACTAAGCCCTATAATGTAGATAAAACTGATAGTTAAATCCAAAAGCTACTAAAGCACAGGCAGTCTGACAGCCACCAGTCTACTTATAAATAAAAATATTCATACAATTCAAAATATTAATAAAATGTTAGTATAAAGATCAAAACCCACACTATTGCCTAGTAGTTGCCTTTGCATATCAACACTTGAAAGGACTGGAAGTCAGGGAATAGCAGTAGCTAATAAGGTAAAAAATAGTGAGACTGAAAATATTACTGAACAGTCCAAATTGATGAAGTTGTGTACACTCCCCAGCCACCTTCCAAATGGAGGTGACACTTTGTGGCCCTCAGTTCAGGCTGGCTCCCTGCCCCTCAGCTGCATGCTGCTGTTTTGCTAGCCAAGCCCAGGAGAGACCATTCTTTTTTCTCCCAGCTCAGCCAAGATCAGCTCTCAAACCAATTCACCCCTGTGCAGCCCATCCTCAGTCCTGGGCATCTGCCTGGTACTCTGGTTTCAAGATTCCCTGCATCATGCAGCCAGGAACACCTTGTTTTTTCAGACCACTGGCCAAAGTTTAAGGATGAAAGTGTTTACTTAAAATTCAGAGTTGTAGGAACTTTACAGAGTTTCCAGAAAACCTCCAAGCAAACAATAAAATACATCAAGATTATACTTCCTAGCTCAGCATCTTCCTCTGCTGTTAGCTTTAACTGGTACCCCTTCCTTGTGCCACGTCCTGGAAAGAGGCTGAGGATGGAAAGCAAAATTTAAGACACTTGCACCACACCATTCTGCACACATCCACCTTGTTTAAACGTCCTTCCCAGCATCTCCTGCCAAAACCACCATTTGTTTTCTCAGTAAGGAGACAAAAGATTGCAGGCAGTATAGGGAATAATAGTATTGGAGTACTCTGGGTGATCTCTAAAGCACAGTTGAAGCCATGTTCCTATGGAAGAGTCCCTACACTGATGGAACTCCATCTGAGCAGTGAACACTCAGCAGGCAGCAGCCTCTGCCAGGGGACAGGGCTGCACTCCAAGGCAGGAAACCCACAGCACACATGTAGAGGTGACCACAGATACTTTCATCTCTGGGTTAGTGCACCAAGTGCTGTAGCAATTTATAGTGATTACAGCCACTCCTGGCAAACACTTCAAGGTGCATAAAACTCATTTCCATTATGTTATAAAGACAAGGTCCTTATAGTCTTTGCTATGAAGATCTGTAATCCAGATCTGAATTGAGCATTACTGCTCAAATGTTCAAAAAGAACCCAAAGCAGCACTTCCAGTTCTTTCTTGGGTTCTCTATCTTCTTAATATTCTTATCAGAACCACAGGCTGAGCAGGAATATTTCTGGAGTGCAAGAGTTGCCTGGTGTTACCCATCACATACAGACTGAGCACAATGACTACAGTCTGGAGTGTTAAAATCAAACTGTGAATGCACAAGAATAGCTGGCAATAAGTAACTCTGGTATTAAAATAGGGTTTAGCTCTGCTGTGGGCTGGAAACTCATCCCACCAGACAAGAGTAGTTAAATCTGTCCCTCTGACACTGTTGGTTTGTGTTATGATGCTGGAAGAGGTTTGGACTAGAACATCTGAGAAATGTAGCCCAGGTTGTCCAACATCTTCAGCATAGGAGTAGGTAAACCCTGGGGCTGCAGGAGGAATAGATGTGGGTGTGCTGGTGATTTCCACGTCAGACAGCACTGTTACAGCAGTCTCCCTAGATGATGAGAAGTGCTCTGTCACAGGAGATGTCAAGGTCTGGGAATAAGTTGAGCTGGATGTCTGGTATGCCATAGCTGTGGTTGGCAGGCACTCTGGGTCATCGATGCGTAGAGACACAAGAGAAATATTCTGCAGCGCCACTGGGCTGTGGCACATTAGAGATGGCACATTTTTAACTATTGTCCTGCTCTTTTGGAGCCATTCTTGGAAACCAAGAATTTGGCAATCGCATTTCCATGGGTTGTCATCGAGGACAACTTCTTCCAGCTCAGGTAAAGCAGTAAAGAAATCTGCAGGAAGAGACTGCAGGTTAGTACTATTCAGGTAAACTTTCTGGAGGTGCTTGAGATTATGAAAGAGGTTTCTGGGAAGAACCTCAAGCCTTGTATCAAACAGGGAGATGTTCTGCAGTTTCTGAAGGCTCATAAAGATTCCCTCTGGCAAACTGGAAATATTACTTGTATGGAGAGAAAGGCCCCGCAGTTCACTCAGGCCACTGAACACATTCTTAGGAAGAACCGTAAGCTCTGGGTTAAAACTCAGCACAAGAAGCTCTAAATTTGTCAAGTTACTGAAAACAAAGTCTGGTATTGTTGAGAGCTTTGTGTGATACAGCCACAGGCTACCAAGATGTCTCATCTCTCCAAACAGTACTTCTGGAAGAGACTTCAGTGGGTTCCTGTACAAGGTCAGTTTAGACAGGTCATGCAAGTGCAAAAAAAGCCCAGAAGGCAAAACCTGAAGCCTGTTTCTGGAGAGTGTCAGGGTTCTTAGTTTACCAAGACAATGAAATGCATCAGGGGCAATGGAATAGATATTATTGGAATGCAAAAAAAGCTCCAGCAGCTCCCTCAGGCTATCAAACATACCAGACTCTATTGAAGACAGCCTATTAATATACAGCATCAGCCTCTCAAGCCTGGCTAATGCACTAAATATATTCCTAGGCAGTGCTGCTAAGTAATTTCTTGACAAGTTCAGTACTCTGAGTTTGGTGAGTTTCTTCGTCACACCACTGGGAAGTGCTGTTAGTTGGTTTTTGTTCAAGTAAAGCTCCTGCAAATTAGCCAGTTTGTCAAACAGATTTTCCTCAATAGATTTCAACCTGTTACTTTCAATAATCAGTTGCTGAAGCTGCACCATGTCATCAAATGCTTCTGGGGGAAGTTCAACCAGCTTATTATCTAGCAGTTTGAGGATTTTTAACCTTCCCAAGCCTTTAAAAGCCATCGGTGAAACCAGAGCGATGTTGTTTGAAGACAGGATGAGATGCTGCAGTTCCGCCATCCTGGCAAACACATCCTGCAAGTACGATATGTTAGCGTTTGTTATGTGAATTTCTGTCAAGTTGCAAGGCAGATTTAACAATTCCAGGTCTTTTATGTGGGGGCCAGAGCAATAAATTGCATTTTTTGAAGAGCAGTCACACTTCTCAGGACAAATAGATGCATCCAACTGGAAGAAAAGCCTGATCATCACTGACAAACGAAACACCAACATCCTTGATGAAGTGCCAGAAACATTAGCTGTTACAAGAGATAAGAGAGAATCAGGATTTGATCATAGGTAACTTAGCAGCTCACAAAGATACATGATTATATCCTAAACCTGCAAATGTGTGCAGAATTTCCCTTGCCTTGAAAGCAAACTTCAAAATCTCTTTTATTGTTCACTGCCAATACTTCTGAAGTGCTCAGCTTACACTGAGAAGTACAGATAAATTAACTTTTGTAAATCAAGTATTCTTTGTTTGTATTTGTACCAATTAAGTATAACAAAAGTATACAAAAATCATCATGAAGCACTTAAGTAGTCAAAAGACATGTATTTGTTCGAACAGAAAGGCATTATAGAATCACAGAAGGGTTTGTGTTGGAAGGGACCTTAAGGATCCTCTCTTTCCATCTGACAGGGACATCTTCCACTAGACAAGGTTTAGTATATTATACTAAATTACATGCCAAAAATATTTTCAAAAATTATCAAAAGGTCCTGCACGCACTGTGTTTTTCCATTGTAAGTTATCTGAGGTTTAAAAATAAAGTTTAGCCTGCAAAAATAGACAATGGAGGTAAAAAGGTTGTCCTGTACTTTAAGTGGTGAATAGCAAAACAGCACCGTCCAGTTAAATCCTGTCTCAGCGTTTTCAAGTGATGGCTTCTTGGAACAGCCCAGGAACACACAAGAAGGAACAGGCTATTTTTGACACAGCCTGAAATAACACAGAAGACCCCATTTGGCACAGGACAGTAGTGAGCCTCTGATAACCAACAAGCCTCATTTCAACAGCTTAACGCAATGCTGAGCTATCAGCAGTGGTACTGAAAGTACAGTGAAATGAGAGGAAAGAAGTGCACAAAATTAGATGGGAAGTTGTAGCAATAAAAGGTACATCTGCATGAAACACACCACAAAGTTGGAAAGTTGCATACATTTCCAAACAAACAGGAAAGCAATCGTAGGTTTAAATGGTAATATTTAAAAGAGCCAGTCAAACAGAAACCCACAGCCTAGAAATACTTCCTCAAGGAAATCAACAAGTCCAAGTGTACCAGAAACCTGGATGTCAAGCACCTGGCTGAGAATAAGCAGCAGCTGGGACCACTGGAACAGCTACACAAGTTCCACAGACATAACTGGGATGGCTGACACAATGTCAGTGTTCTGCACCGGGAACACGGCGGGAGAGGAAGGCTCCATCCCCACATTCTCTTTTTCAGGGGCAAGGGTGAAGCTCTCCCATACCAATCTCACAGACTGTTGGGTACAACCCCCATCACTTAAAGAGAAATAAGAAAGGACAGCAGAGCTTCTCAGGCTCCTGAACTGCTGACAAGAACATACCACAATGGACCCCAAACAGCTGTATGTCCAAACCAGCTACTGCATTAAAAAAAAAAAAACCCAAAGAGCAAAAGGGAGTGCTTTAAAAAAAAAAAATTAAAAATTTTTCAGGTTCAGAGTACTGAAGTCTGGTAAAATCTCTAACTCTCCCTCAGGAAGGGAAGGACATGGCATTTAGTGCTATCAATGACCAGCAACACGGTGCCACAAAGCAAGATCTCAGTGGGCTTTTCACAACTCATTGAATGAGGCATATGCATCACCAAAAAACAGCACGAGATTTCACTCTTCCAAAGGTCCTTCACATGTCAAACAAGAATCTTTCAGAGAATCTCACCCTCCTAGTAATCCTCCCCACCCAAAACTCTCTGTATAAGCCAGTGATGCTTTTACCTCAATAAATTTGTAACTCAGCCTGTCCCTGATCCTACCTATCCCCACAAGCAAACCCTACACCTAGAAATATATTAAGAAATTTCTGTTTTAAGCCCTGACTGGCATCTCAACCTGCACCAACGTAACTCAAAACCACAGGAGAACTACAGGATTCAGTGAGACAAGAGAAGCAAGGACCTAGAGAACCAAATGGATGGAAAAAGCCCCCATTTGTTATGCTAGAAACTGCAAATGCAGGTCCCTTGGAAGGTGTGACTACATGCCACTCTGTAAAATCAGAAACAGACTAACACAGGACTGTAGGTTTGTGATGTCTGTTTTCATGGTTTTATAGCAAAATATAAGAGTATACAAGAAGACAAGGTTAGATGCTCAGAAATGCTAGAAAGCACTAGTTTTGACAAACAGCAAAATGGTAGAAATTCTTTGCAATATATGAAGGCTATAAGTGCTGCCACAAGAACTGGACAAGCCTATGGGTCTCAAACATCTAGAGCTGCTAACAGTATTTTTTGAAAAAAAAACATTTAAAGATTTTAACAGTACAGAACACAGTTATACCCACAATAAAGATCATAATTATACATTCCCATGCATTAAAATTCTCTCAAACCCTCACATGAGACACCTGGCATTCCAGAAAAGGCACCAGCCTAGCTGGTCATTTACCAGAGTCTGGTCTACAGCCTCTTCCCCTTTCAGCTCTCCCCCCTCCCCCCCCCCCTTAATATTTCTCAAGACTACAAAAGGATGCCAGAGGAAATACATTAATACTGTTACTGTATCAGAAGTCTCAAATCAGTTTTGAACTTAGTTTTATAGAACACTGAGCACACGTATTGCTTACAGTGGTACTTACCTCTTTTACTGTGTTGAAAGTTCCTAAACTCATACAAGCAAGAGAAAGGAATTTTGAGCTGTACCTTAGAAACTTATCTGCTTTTTAAAGGAACTTACTTGGAGCAGAGCAGGCAATCAGGCTTCACCATGACACTGCACTTTAAATGGGAAGTAAAACAGCAGAACGCATCCTCTAGATAAACACTTTCACCCATGTTTGCCCAGTTACTGAGACAGGCCAAAGGCCAAACAATATCTGAAGCTTCAGAGCAGATTTTTGCCTACAATTGTTCAAGCAACCAACTTCCACAGGTTGTATGTAACTCCAAAAGTAGGGCTTGAAACCACTCACGTAACAGGAGAAGGTTTTAAGTCACACACCCAACAGCAGAAAACCCACTTGTAGCTTCTTTGGTAGTGATATTGGAGTATGTGCTTCAGCCAACCCAAAGCAAATCTGAGTGAAGTCAGAAATCTGCATTTCAGTGTGAGATGTGATCAGAAATGTCAAGTTTGTCACTGGTCTGCTAAATAGGTTTTGAAGGAGTGGACACATCCACTTTAAACCAAGTGCTCCTACGTTCACAAAGCTGCTCTGACTTTTATTTTCTTGCAGGATTGGAGTCAAAGCAATTTCAGTAAGGAATGAAGGGGCTTTTTACTTAATGCTTTGGCTAAGCATTCCAAGGTAAACACATTTAGTTTCCTCAAAGTCTTCTGGACTGGCAGGCCAACAAAACCTAAAACCTGTAAGATTATGAAAGAGAAAAGCTAAGTTGTAAAAATAGAAGCTTGAAATGGAAAGATTAAGTTTTTGTTACTAAGTAAAAATGTATTTTAAGTATCTTGTCTTCAAGTTTAAAATAATGTGTTCTGCCAATGACTGTTTCAATGGAAGGTGAGCCACAGGACAGAAAAGATGTCTTCATTTCCACATGATTTTTCTGAAGATGACTGTGACAATGGTGACAGCTCAGATCATGACTCCCACATGTCCAAACAGAAGGAATGTCTGAATAACCAAAGGTGGAAAGAAGTTGCTACCACATGTAAAAGCTCTGGCTTTAGAATGGCTCTCACAAGCCACCAGGTAAAGCTGCAGTCAGTGTGATCCCTCTGCACAGCAGGCACCCTTCCCACCCCACCTGCAGAAATACAGATGTGCTGAACAACATATCCATGACATCACAGGGAGTAAGTCTGTGTTCTTCAACAAGCTTTGGATCTAATTCTATAAAGAAAAATTAAAACAATTTCATGAAACTAATGAGAAGAGTTAAAATATCCGTTCATTTTAATTTTATTTTCAAAGAGCTTCAGTCACAAAAATGATTTACAAGTCTATTTACAATTCTATTGTACAGTTATTTATGTATGCCTCTTGACAACAGGGTACCATTCTAGAGCAGCAATACATATTTTAAATACAAAGATGTAGTATAATTTCAGATTTAAAAATAAAAGGAAGCTGAGCTTCTAGAGAGTGCGTTAATGATGAACACTTTAATCTGTGTTAGGCTTGAGGAATTAATGACAAACTAAGTAGTTTCTCATTCGCATAATTATTAAACAAGCTGCAGTTTGTTGAAAATAGTTTTAAAAACCTGAAGCTTTACTGTATATAAAATCAACATATTCAAGACTCTAAAAATTGTCAAAAACCCACAGCTTTCCCTTAGACATACAAAACCCTAAGTTTAGAATTCAGAATTTCATGGGAGAAATCCTACAAGACTTGAGCTCTCTCATTTTGTGATGACCAACATAAGCATTAAAAATTTGCAGCATAAAAAGGACTCCACATCTGCTTAGTATTATACTGCATATCCACATATACAGTACAGGATTATTTACCCAATTTGGGGTGACTGTTCAGCACAACCTTCATGAAGAAAGAAAAAAATAAATAGAATTAGAAATCCAACAACTTTTAAAAAAGTGCAATAGTAAGCGTTTCCAATTTAAAGTTATGATGAATATGGACAGTCAGTTCTGTGGGTTTTTTCAGCCGCTTCTATTCAAGCA
Organism: Dicaeum eximium; assembly: GCA_013396995.1. Lineage (NCBI taxonomy): Eukaryota > Metazoa > Chordata > Aves > Passeriformes > Dicaeidae > Dicaeum > Dicaeum eximium. The sequence goes on along the minus strand of VWZP01005658.1, from coordinate 4,583,731 downwards.
TTATTTGCAGCATTTTCTTTTTACAGTAGATTTAATTCTATAGTACATGAAACTAGAGTTACTGCTAATTGAATCTGAAGGGAAAGGAAGGAAAAAAACTTTAAAAATAACCCTGAGGGATATACAATTTCATGATCTTGTAATTTATTCTAAAAAGTAACATTTATTATTTAGCAACTGCTTTTCTGAATAGACCAGTCCTTTAAGTATGTGCATAAATAATATTTAAAAATCAGTAATATTTACAAATCCTAATACATCAAAATAAAATACGTACAGATTGAAGTCTGCATACACAAATAATTTAATAATAAATCAAACTCCTCAACATAAGGCCAAAATATACAGCAGGAAGAAAGTCTACCCAGTATCTAGTGGAGCTCACTAACTTGGTCTGTTCACCTGAATTTAGATTTCCAAGATGAACACTGAAAGAGATTTTTTTTCACTACAAAATGAATTTCATCTTACTTCAAAACAGAAACTGAATACACTAGTGCAGATCTAGTTTGCTGCATTTCTGAAAACCAGAAAAACTAAACTGCTCAAAAATGAGAAAAATTACAGGTGGTCAAATTCAGCTCTTGAGCAGGAAGGCATAAATCCCAATAATTGCAGAAAATGCAAAAGCTTATTTTGTGGCTGAACTTGCAATAACAAGATGGATTCTCAGAAAAGCTGATTTATTATTCTTGACTAAGCGTCAGAGCTCAAGCATGCAACCTCAGGAACATTTACCAACCCTGAATGCAAACCCAGAGGAAACAAGCTCCCATTTGCAAAACATTCAAGTTTACTATGCTCATGAGCCATTAGTCACTCAGTTAACTGGAGACACTTGGCAATTTCTGTTTTAGTAAGAGTTCCCTAAAATGTTCTCCGAAGACAAGCCCACTCAATAAGCTGTTTTCCTCCTCACTTTCTAGGTAAGTCTAATAAACTAGAATAAGACTGAAAAACTAGCTTCAGAAACCAAACAAGCCGAGAGAAATTATCAGTTTAGGAAAGTATTAAGCAAAAGCACATAAAAGAGAAAGACACAAATATTTCCTTTCAGTTCTCATGAAACAGCAAATCTAAAATGGTCAATGAAATGGAAAGCAGAAGCTGATGTGTTTAAGGGTAAGTCACAGCTCCCAGGTCCAAGATGCATAGCTTCACAATATTTTTCAACTAAAATATTATTTTTGTTTAGATTTGAATACTACTTACGCAGCTAAGAATTATTCTTCTTCAGTTATTCCATGCTACAAAGATTTTGTAAAATCAACATCGGCAAAAATTAGCCAACTGACTCAGGATCATGACTAATTAATGTATCCAATGTTTGCAGACCCTTTAGAAGCCACCAATGTTGTTCAATGTTTATGACCTTATGAAGCCAGGATAATAAGAATGAATGCTAAGAAAACCAGTTCCCCCTTCCCCCCGCGCCACTCCTCAAAAGCAAACAACAACAACAACAACAGAAATCAGGAAAAGAGTTGACAGCTGGACTGGAAGATAGTACACCCATATGCATACTATTTAGGAGGAGCAATAACTTCAACAACCAAGTTCTAGGAAAAGGTCTTCCAAACCATTTAGCACCACTTTTAAATTCCCCGTTGGCACAGCATATTCAACACTGCAGAAACCACAACATGATTGACATTAACATGGGTAATGGTTGATGATCTTGAAGGTCTTTTCCAACCTTAATGATTCTATGAGCAGCAGGGCACACAGTCCGTACTGTCTTACAGAACAGCACAAGGGAATTAGGCCTGATCTGAAAAATTCTGCTTATTGAAACAAGGCTGGAATGGAATTGTCTCCACAGGAATTTAAAAGAACAAAACAAAACAAGACAACCCAGGAGAAAAAAAAAAAAAAAGGAAAAAAAAAGAAAGAAAAAATCCCTAACATCAAAACCTCAAATTCCATCATCAGAATATACACACTTCAAAACAATCCCAGCCGGCCAGTGAGTTTAGGGCCCTCATTCCACAGCTATTCTGAAGGACACCACTTCCTTCTCTAAAGGATCTCTACAGAATCATGACTTCTTCAGACCCCAGATCCCCTCCCAAAGCTTGGAGGTTTCTGGACAAGTTAGTTGCCCCTGGTCAAAAATAGACTGATCAAGACTCAATATTTATCATCTTCCCAAAGACACCAAAAAAGACTTTTCCAAACCTTTACAAAATTGACAATGGTTTGGAGATAAGTAATTTATGGTTAAAATAAAAGAAACAAAAACAAACAAAAAAAGTTTTAAGCCTTGCAAGTCAGAGTGCTGTCTGTCTCTACTTCTTTGTAGACCTATTTTTCTAGTGGTCTTGTGTTCTGACACTGCCTCATGGCAAAATGATGTATGGCTACCTCTAGTGCTTAAGCAGCATTAGTGGTGAAACAAGCTTCTATTTTCTTCATTTTTTATTTTTTTTTAAATAAATAAAATCTGCATAAGCCTTGTAGTTCTGCAGCAAGACAGACTTTAGCTCAATTTTCTCTTAATTGTGTTTCATAGAGCTACATGTAGCACTCAAGACACTGGCAGACTCTTTGAAATGCCTGTGCTCTTAATGTGCACAAATCCCACATGTGGGCACGTGACAACAGACCTCCCTCCCATTCCCATATCCCTTGCAGCAGTAACTCTGGCCTTACTACTTCAAGGTATATAGGAAAATTCTCTTTAGATTTACAAATAAAACATGGTCCACAAAGGGATAATCCAACCCTTCTGCTGGAAAAAGCAAGGTCTATGGAGAAATGCATAGCTAAATGTAATAAAACATGACATAGAACAAAGTGTTTAGATTCTCCATCCTTCTTTCTCCAAAAACTTTAGAGTGTAGCCAAATGGCTCCTCCACTGGAGGCTACCTAAGCCTTCCCTGTGGTTAGCTAGAAAAGAAGTCAAGAATCCACATGAAAGCAATGTGCTTATTTCTTAAGGACAGAGCATATTGCTTCTACAGCATTCCCAATTCCTGATGTGGCAGATTAAAGAACTGAACTTAGAACCCAAACACTACGCCTGGAAACAGTCCTTACTAACAGGGACAAACTTAGAGGTACACACACAAACTTTAGAACCGTTCTGAGGCACAAAAATTTTCATCAGTCAAATAAAAACCAACTAAACAAAAAGTAATACCAACCAACCAAAAAGACAAACACAAAAAAAACCCCAAACCATGACAAGGTTATTATGCACCTCTAGTACAGCCATGAAACCATCACATCATAGGGTTTACATGAACACATGCCCAGATAAGCAGGTTAAAACAACTATTAAGATACTACAGGCAAATAATGTGAACCTGTTTTAACTGCCCTGCAGTTTAAACCTTCAAATGCATCTCATTTAGGAACAATGAAATCTGAAAGAAGGTGGAAGGAAACACAGTCATTTTTGTTCTGCCTAAGGTAACTTACATTTTTAAAATGTATAGCCATAAGACGCCTGGCTCTGAATTTTGTATTCAGAGAGACAAAACAGTTGGAAATATCTGCATTACAATTTGACATTTAGCACACTGCAGTTTCAAATAAAGCCTTAAAATTACATTCTTCTATATACTACTAAAGATACATGCCACCAAGATTCACTGCTACGTTACAGTGATGATTTGATATGAACCATTTTCTTGGGATGGTACTTTTGCTTCTGTTGTTGTCCTGGGTTTTGGTGGCCATTCTGGATCAACCAGCAGTTCCTGAGCTAGGTGCATATACTTGGCTTTTGGTGTCTTCTCTCTACAACCAAACAGGGAAGAAAGGAAACAGACTCCACAGCGGTCCCCAGCCTCCTGCAGAAGTGAACAGATTTGAAAATTGGATTACCATAACCAAAACAAAAAAAAAATCAGTAACAATACAGTAAATCACTAGAAGAAAAACTATTATTTCAGTCTTTAATTTACTATTTCATTATCACATTGGATTGGACCTGTGGTACAGAAACTCTTCTGTTGTGTCATCTCTTCTCTACTATGGTAGTAATGACATTCAAAAAACATTAAGAAAAAACAAGTATTTCACATTATCATAACATCTAAAACCACCAACAGTTTTTATGCATATTTTAGATTAATTTCAATAATCACAGATAGAACAGGGAAGAATAAATTATTTTACTCCTGGGGAATAAAAGCATGGTCTAGAAAAGGTAAATTCCTAAAATCCCAAAACACTTTTTAAGTTGTGAATTGTTAAACTGAAGGCAGCCAGTCAGACAAAAGTAGCAGAATTTAACTTGCTGGTATGTGAAATCTAAATACTGCAGGTATTAATAACTATTTAAAAAGACACAAATTATTAAACTTAAGACTTCCTTCCTATGTTTTTCCTCCCAGTCTAAAATGCATGTAATTTAATTAGCTGGGGAGGAGATACACCATTCCTCATCCTTGAGACTGAATCCATCTCATGTCTCAGAGAGCACCTACAGTCTGCAGGGCTGACCTTTTAATGGTAATATATTCTATAGTTTTCATCATGCTCTAAATGTCTATCAATGGTGAACTGAACCAAACGTGAGCCTTGAGCAGAGTTTCTATTCTTCAGTGAACACAAAACAATTTGTTCTACAACAGCTTCAAAAGGACAAATGTAAATCTGAAATACATTTAATAAAATTTAGTGCTGAGAAATAAACCACTGTAGTTCTAGCAAGAACAAATGTACAATCACCCAAAAGTAATAAGCCAAGAGGCTTAAAGTAAAGCGGTTTTTATGGGATTCGCATAGATTTCCTTCATGTGTTAACAGCAGAGGGGCAGACCAGACCAAAATTCATGGTCACCTGAAAAATCAGTGTCCTAAACCATCTGAAGTAGTAATAGTGTATTTTCATTTGCCATCTTGTTTTGTTTCATTTGTACATGCTAAAAATTACTGCTCTCAGACAGGGACCTAAAACTCTAAACCAAATTAATTTATTTTAATTGCTTTTAAGCAAATCAAGATGTTCCCAGTCTTAGCATGCTAACTTGTGACACCAGAAATAAAATTTACTCATGTGGAAACTAAAGATGAAGTAAGAAAAAATCTTAAAGCAATTAGGTTTCTTTCACAGTTCTTGCACACATACTAAACTCTAAGTGTCAATACAGAAAAAATATAACCAGAAGCCTTTGCTTTCAATGTTCCAATTACAGAAATCTAATTTAAGCAGACTTAAGATGAAGATAAGGCAACAGACACTTATAGATAAGAAACAAAACCAAATTAATCTACATGCACTCAAATGATGACAGCAAAATACTCGTCTCCAACCTGAGGCGGCTGGGGTATGGTGAGGCGAGATTCTCCTTGTTTGTCTCGATTGAACACAACCTTCCAAAGGATCATATCAAGGAGGACATTCTGTGAGACATTACAGTGAGTGGGAAGAGTTAAAGAAACTAATGATCATTTGGTGTTAGTGTGCACATTACAAATAAAACCTGAAACAGTGTGTTAGGCATAACTAATTCAGTGGCAAGCAAAACAGAGAGCTTATGCTACTTGTCGGTACTTTTTTGATAAAACATTTTAATTCTTAAAGTCCTCACACAAAATTTAAGGATATGAACATATACTCTAAAATCAACAGCAACAATGACCAAAACTGCATCTATCAACATGGGTAAAAAACATAAATCCACATGTGTTTCAATACTCTAAAACCTGTGAAGCACCACATGAAGACGTGTGCTTAGAGCAGTTTCCCCATAAACCAAAGATAACTTTACAGTGTATTTCGTTTTGGGACTATGCTTTTTACATAGTCTGTTTTAAACCAGTGACATTTCCAGAAAAGTGGCAGGGGGTGGCAAAGCTGAGCCACCAGCAGGACTGAAGGAATTTGGTAGGTATAATTTCAGGTTTTTAAAAGAGGGCAGAACTTGAATAGGATGTTGAGCACATCTGGTTATCCTCATACAGCTGCATGGGAAGACTCAGGAGCTTTAAGCAAATCTGATAACACAGGTGTGAACCTGTACCTTCCATGGCCTCGAGCCTACAGCTCTGATCCTTGCACAGATTCTATTTCTAACATCTGACTAACCTCTGTCATTAAAAATGGGGAGCTGATTAGTCAGACTTTTGTAACAGATTTTTATAATGCTTATGATTTTATAATATACCAGAATTTGATAGTGCTTTTGTAAAACATCGGCCAACAAATCTTCAGCTTGTTAGATGTTCCTTTTTGAAGCCAGTCTGGTTTAAACATGTCTATACCAGGCATCAGGGGTGAGGAGGAACAGCTGCTAGGATCTGCCTTTGTTGTGCAATATTTTCTATCATCTGGTAGAAAATATCTGCATACTTTGTGAACCTAGTCTGGCACCCACATGGAAGGAGCAAAAGCTTTTCAGGGCATTTCAGAAAACAAACAGAAAACAACTGCAGTCAGAAACTATTCCTGTTGTAGAAGCAATGACAAAACTACATATGATCATAGCGTGACACAAAAGTGCCACCCTGGCAAGTGTGACTAAGGAAGAGCCAATTTCTCATGTATCTCATAATTATGAGACACTTAAAGAGGCAGTTCCTGAGGGATAACTCTCGGCAGAGCAAACTCTAGGTGAAATACAGGATACCTTGTTAAAAGATGGAAGGAGCAGCCACCAGCAGCCTCTCCCAAATACTGTGAATGTCACCTGTGGCACCCACTAAGCCTGTAGTGAAAAGTGTAGGGAGCAGAAAATACAGCCAGGCACACAAGGAGAGAAAGACAATGAGCTATACTTGAAGTGAAGGAAAGAAATAGCCTGGGATTTCTACACAACACACTGGACCCAAGGAGTTGGCATCACATGACAGCTTTAGGGAGTGTAGAGTAACACTGCTGGAACTGGGCAAATGCAGTTCAAGAGGTGGGCTGAAGATATGGAAGGTGAAGTGTGTATTGTAAAACAAGGTTTGGGATTTGAGGATTGCTACACAACAGTTCTGCTGGGATACCTGCTGTACAGTAAAACAACTCATCTGCCATAACAAAGCATTTAACACACTTAAAAAGTGGAAGAAACTTGGTTTAAGACAAAGCATAACAGCCCACACAATTAGTGCCAAGAAGTAGGTACTTCTATTTTATTACCAAAATAGAGGCAACAAGATAAATAGGGAAGTCTGTTTAAAAGAAATGTGCCAAATCACCCCTGCAGTTTTGGTAATGAAAGTTAAATGACTAAGTGTACAAAGATGCTAACTCAAACCTCTATAGGAAAGAGTGGGGTGAGGTTTGAAATACTGGCTGAAAGACAAAAAAGCCATGATTCTGAAGCTTCAGAATAGCTGTTTTGTTTCAATGTAAAGACAGCAAAATACTTAAGATTTTACTTTTCAAAATAAAAGGAAGCAAAAAACCCCAAACTATTAAGCATCCACTAATACAAAAAAAAAAAAAATTCAAGGTCATAAAGGAAAATCATCATAGTATAGTTAGAATACATATAGGACAATGTAAGAAAGGCACAGGATCTTTAAGAGTGGATAAACTTGTTAACAACAAGAGGCCAAGAAAATTAGTATCTAGACATGTTCTGGAAAAGACAGGTTGTTACCTGCCATGTGAAAACACAAAAACATGTTCCAATAGGCAGCAAAATAACAGTGTATTTTGCAAATTCTAATTGGAACAACATTTTAAACACAAAACCTTGATAATTTTGATTAAAGAATCTAAAAAAACCCTTTGTTTGAGTTAATTTTTACTAGGTCACAAATAAAGGGGAAAAACATGTCAGTTGGACAGAATTTTAACGCCGTAGTACTCTTTGAAGGCCAAGATTATATGATCCAAGAAAGTATTATGTTTACATTGACAGCAATCCCTCACATTGTAATGGAAATACTGAACAGAAGCTGTAGAAAATGTTACACAGTAAAACCAGATAATTGTAGTGTGCATTAGATAATGTTGGAAGGGTTTTTCATCTTGCAGGAAAAAAAAGTGACTCACAACTGCAATCAAAACCCAAACATATTCAGGTTGGAAATGACACGTCAGTTAACAGGGAGAAGAACTAACCACGGGAATAAATAAGTGACTGTGAATCCAGACTTCTTCTGGGAGACTTATCTGTCCAACTTTGATTTTTGGAAACAAAAACCAGGCACCTGGATGAAAGGTACAGCATGTTTCTACACACATTAACTCTGGAATTACAGCAGAAGAGCTCAACATCCAGAGTGATTGACTTCAGACAAGCTCAGTGATGGAAAAAGCAGATTTGCGTGAACATCTCTACTTCTGGACTTTGATCATATGGGACAATTGAGTTACACAGACCTGCATAATTCTGAACAATAAGCTATGTGTATGATCCAAATGAAGGAAGGGGGGGCTCCCCTAAGGATTTTAGATAGTTCTCTAGTATGTTGTTATTCTGAAGTAACACAGAAAATAAAAGTGGAGTATTTTAATATGAAACAGTTGAATTATTAAGTCTTTTAACTTCCTCCCTGCTCCCATTTTTTAATAAAAAAGATTTTAAAATTACACTTCAGACACAGAAAGTCTTGATACCTTAAATCTAGCTTACAAGGACATTTGTAGAAATACACACTTAACAAGAAAAACAGCAGCCACTCATACTGGCCTACTGTGAAGAGTGACCTTCTTAACAAAAGACAAACGTGCACCCTGAAAAAAGAAACACTTAAAAGAGAAGCATTTTTTCCATGTGGATTTCTTACCTCTGTCAGCACGGATACAACTGCATTTAGAATAACAATGATGACAATTCTGAGGCGCCACTCAGGTGGCACACACACAAGCTGTGGAAACAAGTTGCCAGAGGTTAGAACCACACATATGAATGAAGTAAACACATATTCAAAACAGACTCAGCATTATAAATTCTCCCTTCCCCACCCAGTGATGTGAAGCTAAAGCTCTGCAGGAGTCATGCCTGCCCCAAAGGCAGCCCATGAGCTCCCCGAGGAAGCTGACACACCCACAGATCTGCTGACTCTCACCTCAAGAAATGCATCAATAGGTTCAACAGGATGCAACATGATGAAAAATATGAAGACATAAAGAACTATAACAGATAAAACAAACAGAACTGTAAAAGAAGAAAAAAATATTTTAATCGGACCATCTCACAATCAGGAGTTTTAGACAGTTTTAACATGTATCACGAGCTCATTACTGACTGGAAACAACCTCTCCTCCCTCTAAACCCCTTCCAGGGAAATTTGGGCAATACTAGCTGTGCTGATAGCCATAAAGAGAGAGAAGGCCTGACTCCTTCTCACTCACTCGTGGAGTTGAAATATACATACATATATACTTCTACAAATTAAGCAACTATTAACACAAATTTCTCCATACAGTTTAATATTTCCTTATTTCTAGCTGTGATTATGAGAGGATAACTGCACTGTGATCTCCTAGCAATGCTATTGCTTCTGAAGTGGCACAACAGAATTGTCAACAAGTGCACAGTCACTTGGGAGTTTTATTTGGAACTGTATATACTAAGAAAGGACTTACAATTTTTGTAGCATGGTTGTCTAAAGGGCTTTCCTTTAGAAAAGACAATTGCCACTATGAGGTACTGAAAGCTGGATATAAAAAACAGAGTTGTGTTTTCGTAATTTTTAATGTAATGTTCATCATGAATAGTCTCATTCCCATGGTGTGCAGAGCTGGTGTTCTGGGCATCCAACACATTACATGCACTACAACACAAAAAACATTGAACACCGAGTTATGGAGAAGAGGCAAATAGGGCCAACTTATTTACAAAAATAATGACAGAACAAATTGCTACAGTAGTAAAAAAGCTTAAACTTGAGAACATATTACAGGTAGTAAGAAAGAATTCAAAACTGTGGAAGGGAGGTAATAATTTTTGTGAATTCAGTGCGTCAAGTTCTTTTGTGCTGCCAGAGTGTAAATTTTCTACATGAACTGTTTAAAAACTATCATTGAAGACAGACTTCAGACAGGTAAGGAAATACTGCAATCTAAAAAAATAAAATTAAAACACCTCTTCATTTTCAAAACTATGACTTTTATTTACTGTAACTCTAACAGGAAAGCAAAGCTTTACAATATGAAAGACATAAAATAGATCTGAACCATAGATTTCAAATTTCTACCTCAACTGTCCCAAAATTGAAGATTCATTAGACCAAGCCATCTAACTCTGACCCAATTTTGCTTTTCAGCCACTGGGTAGCTCCCATATATTATTATGCTTTTCATAAAAAATCAGCAGACTAACAAGCTGCCATTTAGAAGCTTTATTTTGCAACTCCCCAAAGGTTGGGGGTCAAGAAAGAAGAGAGCATTATTGCCTATAGCTTTCCAATCACTACTGTATCCTGAACAGAGCCACTGAAACACTTACTCAGAGTCTGGTGTCCAAGGCTCATACCAGGACTGCTGCTTGACCCAGAAGAACCCCAAGGTTTGGAAAGCAAGGCAGATGATGATCTGAGACAACACGGAACACAGAAGTGGACCTGAGATAAGACCTGATGGAGGCCTTCGTGCAACCAGCTCTGTCCAAGCAGGGTTCAGACTCACTGCAGAGAGAACAAAAAACAAATGACACATTGCATCATTATGGTTTTCAAGAGTTATCCTGTTTCACATTCTGTGGGATTAGAATGGCTTGCTCATGACATCACTTTAAAATTTACTCCAGAACTGCAAATGTGAAACCACTTTGCAAAGCCCACAGAGCCCTAGAACAATGCCACAGTGCCTTCTACAGGCTGGTTCCCCAGCAGCACAGCATAGCAGGGGACAGTGGCAGCCACGAGACTTAAGGAATTAGTAGTGTCTGGCCAAATTCCCTTTGTCTGGCACAAGGACTTACAGCTTGCCTCCTCACTTTTGGACTGCCATTACTTCAATTAAGACATTTTTATTAAATTTGAAAATGGAATTCTACTGTTAGCCAGTGAATTGAATGCTGGGCTCATATGTGGAATCAAATGCTTCACTAGGCAATACTTTGAGAGTAACATTTTATGGACAAAAGTTCTAAGTAAGAATGCAAGGAATCAAAACATTTGAGCAAGATGATATTGCAATAACTCCTGTTTAGATTCTAAAACCAGTTCCCCAAGATTCTGCCCACAACCTGCTTCTTGTTTGAGGACATTCCACAAATTTCAGATGAATCTAATTCAGTACACAGTCGTGGTTTGGGTTTCTTAACACATAGATGTAATAGTCATAACATCTTCACTGTATGTCATAGTGTTTTCTCAAAACCACATATAATTAGATATTAAAGAAAATCTGACCAAGCAAAAAGTGGTCCACAGAAGCCACAATGGTAATTCAGTACAGTACTTACTAGTGAAGACAACCACCAAAATGATTGCCAAATCAATGAAGAGAAACTGGAAATCTCCCAAATTGCTCAGGATCTTGAGACAAACAACAAATGAAACATTGGTAATTTCTTCACACCACAAAAAATTTATACTGACACTCGCAGGGCATTAATTCTTTGCATTTCACTCAATAAGCAAGACAATGTCCTGTCAAACTGGCCTCCTTTACCTGCAGGAGTCCTGAATACTGTACAATTGACAGAACAATTCCTGAAGTATCACAGTATGAAACAATTTCCATTTCAAGATGGACAAGGTATTTGTAATTGAAATTTGTTTGTAATCAACATTATTGAATCTTACATACCAATGCAATAACAGCTTAGGCCTACAGTGCTTTAAACACCATAGCCTTACTATGTACTCATACACCTGTCAAAATTTCCACCTCAAAGGTCCTTTAATACTCTGCACCTTTAACTAGCTCAGAATACAAATTAAAATACAGGATTTCTATCACATGCCACTATTGTGAAATCAATAATATTAACAGGAAATATTCNCCCCCCCCCAAATCAGTACTTCCAGTTTCTTATAATTCTAACATAAAAGGAATGTATTGCCCTTTAAAAAAAGTTAGGCTATTTCAAAATGCTGAAAGTTTTTAAGTAATTGAAACCTGTATTTTTGATTTGTATATATGCTTATTTGGTCTTCCCACTGTAGAGACCTTCTTTTCACAGTCATTGGTTATGGCCTTTTCTGAAAAGAAACTACCATGTATTTTGTACAGTTAATGTGAAAAAAACCCCAAAATACTAACAACACTTTCAGTCTAAATGTATTTTTGAATGCCTATGATGTACTCAAAGGGACTTGCAATAATTTGTATTCAGTATCTATCAACTTTCAAATCTCTGAATTATGCTGACACATGCTACAATTATGCATAGGTATTTACAGAATACTTACAGAATACAGCAAAGTAACAGTGATGTACTGGATGATGCTGTACAATGCCATGAATTTAAACACACAGAAGGAAGTTATTAAAGCAGCACGGCCTTCCCTGTCAAAACAGATGCAATCATGTAACTACAAAGCCTTCTGTGCAAGCAGTTAAGTTCTGTCTATCAAAATATTAGCTGCACTTAAACACACCAGCAAACCCTTTCAGGGACATTAGGCTACAGACAGAGAGAAGCAGGAGTCAGAATGGTTCACTTCCCCCAACACCAAAGTGATGGGCATGTCTTCTGAATTCAGCCACCACCTAACTTCAGTCCTCTTTGGACAGAGGTTTTAAAATGAAAGTGTTTTTACACAAGCATTTATGAAGCATTAGCTTACTGCATGGATTGAATGAACAAACAGCCACAGAGCTGCTGACTTCAGATATGTTTCTGATAGTGCATTACTTCATTAGTTCCCCACAAACCCCTAGAACCTTCTTTGGCTGACCTCTATCCAATCATTACCTAACTTCCAATTCTGGAGTCAAAAAATTGGTCAAACCCTATTTAGAAAATCTGTCTTCTACTTTGTATGGTGCTGAGCAATTATCTGAAGATTTTTTCCGCTTGCAATTACACACAGCCTTTATGGAAACTAGCAAAGTCACTAAGACAAAACTAAAGACTAATGTGTAGAAGCTTGGTCATGCTTTGAAAAATTAACTTTATATGGACAAAGCATTTTACAACAAAACAGTAAGTTATGCTGCGGCAGGGTTTTGCTCAGAGTACCTTCAGTAAAGAAACAGAACCATTGAAATTATTGTTCTGTAGTTCACACTGGCTTCCTGCAGCATCAAATACATACTAAAATAGAGAATGCAAAATGAGCTACAAAGACACATTTAAGTCCACAGTCTGTGGCATTACCTGATCAGCTTTGGCACACAGGAAATACTGGGTGTCCTGGAAGTGAATGGTGATGCCACAGAAGCCTCAAGTTCAGACAGAGATATACCACCATGTGCCCTCTTCAGTGCCTGCCAGGTAACATTGAAATAGAGACAATTTTAGAACTTGCCTTCAGCTGTACAATTTAAATGAATGGTTCTGTATGGAACATAAAAATATACTTACCCCACAGTCATTTGCTCCATCTCCACACATGCCCACATAGTAACTATAAAAACCAAGCAGACATCAGCATTCTGAACCATTCTCCAACCATGGTCCATTTAGCTTATTTCATTAATTACTTCTATATTACTTTGAGTTATTCAGGGTTAGCATTAACAATGGGTGATTATTAATGCTGAAATCAATTACTGTTGCTGTTATACATATAAGGAAGTAGACAGAAAAGTAACATGACAATGACAGGTCAATCAAAGCAATAATGGTTAATTAGCTCTTTATCATCCCAATATGGTCTAAAGAATCTTTGCTCTAGGCAATGACACTTCTGTAGTATTTTGTAGAGCTGCAAGGCCTGACACCAACAGTCACATATTGACCAATGTGAACAGAAGTCATCCTGATAATACTTCTGTAATAAAACAGAAGACATCTGATGGGTTTGTTTCATAAACCAAGCAACTACATTTATAAAATATGTTGGTCAGTTTATGCACATATTCCTCATTTAAAACTTCATGAAAAGTCTGAAACTTTCCCAACTAGCCAGCAGATGGTACTACTCTCATTCTATTAGATTAGCTAATAGGCTGATCTATCAACACAAGGAGTTCTATCAACCCAGCATTTTTCTTTAGGCAAAACAGCTAGCAGCATGCATAATTTTTGTCTCCTATCACACCAAACACATTCAACCCTCTCTCTTTCTATGCTTAAGCAAATACTTACTCTACATTTTGTAAAGCTTCCACCAGCTGAGTTTTCTGATCAGGTGCCATGCGAGCAAACACGGTGCCATGTAGCACAAGCTGCAAGAAAGGAGAACTCTTAATGCTCACAGGGCAAAGTCTGTTCACCATTGAAAGTAAAATGTAAAATGTAAGTAAAATGCTCACCTTGGGTACCAGGTCCTGAAAATGCTCCAAAATCACTGCAAATGACTTCCCATTCATTGCAAAATGGTATTTTGTCATCTGGAGATCCTCAAGGCTTTCATGGACCAATTTAACTGGAATATCCTATCAAAAGTAGTTTAATACTCTAGCTATATGGATTTACACAGATACCTTGATATTTCAAGCTAATACTCAGAGGGGTATTCCTAGAGACCCCACACAAGCCTAGGTTTATAGGAATGTCACTTGAAAAAAAACCTCATACAATAAAAACCTGTATTATTAAGAAAATGTTGTTTAATGTTTCAACTACAAGCAGCTAGAGAAGTTTCAACAGATTGAAATGTTCAAAAAAAAACCCTGTCAAGTGAAATGTCAAATGTCATATCACAGTTGAAAACTACCTCCCCCAGCTGCTTTACTAGTCTTTGGTATTTGAAGATCTGAAAGTTAACCAGTATATCAATTCTGAACTGACACTTAACAGCAGATTTACTATTTAATGGAACAACATAAAAAGAACAGTAAAACTAACTGCTTACACTCTTAAGAGCATAATAGGTCATATTACCTCTGAGTTTATGGCTGGTGATGAACTAGTGCATTTTGCGAGGGTATCTGCATAATGCCAGTTGATCCTGGCAGCCTGCCCATCCTTTGGAGGTAGTGCTTCAGCAATAATAACCTTATCCTGAGGTAGAATCATTCCACAGTCTCTGGCCACAGAGATAGCAGTTAACATGTTATCTCCTGTTAAACAATTGTATTTAAAAGGGTTTCAGTCAAAAAAGAATCAAGCTCATACCTTGATATTCCCCGTAAGAGAAAAAAGCCTGTACAGAACTATGAGGAGGACTGCCCCACATACCACTGCCAACCTCAGAGCAAACCAAGCCTACAGACAACATTCAAAGCCTACCAGGTAAACCCCCTCCTCTAGAAATTTTGTGTGCTGCTTGGAGCTATAAAGATCTCTTATTGACCAAATCTTAGTGTATATGGAAAATCAGGCAGAAAACAGGCAGCCATTTAAAATACTGCTTTTTACACAGTCACAGAACATGCAAACACAGAGCTGTATTGTTAGCCTAGCAAAACATTCCAAAATCACACCACCTGTGATTTAAAAAGCAAACACATATTGTATGAAAAACACTGAGCACAGACATCTACTACGCTTACAAGGACCCAAGTCATTCTCCCAGAAAAAATCCAATACAAAGTGACTTTTCATAGTATAAATCAAAATGGTAGGGACCCTAAGGATATTCGGTCCAACCTCCTGCTCAAAGCAAGTTCAGTCATAAAATTAGACTGGGGATTCCACTTAGTCTGATTTGGAAGACTTCTAAGGCTTTTCATCCTCCAATTCAGTATCAAGTAGCTTATACTTGGAGCTAGGGAGAAGAAGCTATGAAGTGGAATTAAAGCCTCTTCTGGTTTCTCTGACTTACCAAAGCAACTTGCACCCAAAAAGAAAAAAATTGGTTTCTGAATATTTTCACAAGGTTCTAAACTTCTCTGTTGCTATAAACACAGTGTAAACCCACTGACACCAAAATTTGACTTCATACACATAATTAAAACAAGACCAAAAAGAGGTGGATCTTTGAGTATAAATATTTACATGCTAACCTGTAACCATGACAGTGCGAATGTTGGCTTTATGCAAATCTTCAAGTACAGCAGGGGTTTCTTGCTTTAACTTGTTTTGCATTATAATTAACCCCATAAAATCCATGTTGCTTTCAATAGCATCTCTGATGAAAAAGAAACAAGGAAGAGAAGATTATAAGATTTACAGTTATTAGATGTTGCCTTAAAAGTCTGATTTTCTGCTTATCAAAGTAAAGAGGAATGTGTATTTTTAACCATGAAGTAATTTGCTTTATAAAAAGTGATGTGAAAGATATCATCACAATAATTTATACTTATTTCCCTTGTTTTAACTGAAAATCAGTGTGAGAAAATGTTGTTTCCTCTCAAGCACAATTTTCAGTTTCTTCCACGAGAATGCTTTCTAAAGGAAATTACAGTCTCAAATAGGTTACAGCTAGAAAACATGCTCTGAAACTAACTGCATTCACAGGCCAAATATTAAGATACGTTTAGAGCGCACATCTCTATTTTTCAAATTAGCTGAACCTTAACATAAAAGCTACCACATGTTACAAAGGCATATAAGACTAATAGGCACTAGCTAATTAGGCAGAGAAACTAATTCACTTTGGTTTACATTAAAAAGTTAGTGTATTTTCAGGTCTTGGGTATTCTACTGCTATTGTAGATTTTCACACCTGAAACCAGAAAACTCATTTCTCTGCTTTGCCAAATGTTCACCTTGCAGAGGGCTGATACAAAAGAACACAGTCAAAGTTTTCATTTTCATAGCTGTGCTATACGTTCAAGCACTGTGGGAAAGATGACATTATCCACAAAACTAGGCTGAAAAATAATTCACAGGAGGTACCACTATTTGAAGGAAGAAATCTTTCTACATTTCAAACCTCTGCAATGAGGAAATGGACATGCTGCCTTTAGGAGACAAAGAAACTGCATCAAACGTGCACAGGAGAATTTCTACTACTTGGAAAGAGGAATGTGTATTATCCTTAATAAACACAGACGTTATAACTATGTGCAAATAAAGAAATCAGACGAGGTTTTTTGCCACAATAGTGTAAAGCAGACATCATGAAAGTAATATTCCTGCTCATTTCCAGCTTAAAGCTCATCATCTGAATTCACTTCATTGCAGAAAAAAACTTCCTTATCTTTTATGTCCAGGGCACAACTAAAGAATGCACAAAACTATGTATCCCAAGACAGAAAAAACCTAAAGAAGAGTAGTAGCTGATTTAAACAGAAATACACATTAATTCAAAGCATGCAGCTTTTAAAGTCTGTTAGTTATTAGGAAAGTGAAGTCACTCTTACCTGCTAATAGTCTGGACTTTGTGCCACGTAAGCTTAGACTCCAGTTTTCTGTGAGCAAGAGCAATAACTCGGAAGCCCTGCTTAGTGTATTCTTCCAGGACATGCTCAAAGTCAACAGGAACTTTAAAAAGATAGAGTTTTGAGTTATTAAAATACTCCTATTTCAGCTGAGCAACAGAAGAAATAAAAGTAATTTGCTCTTTACCTGTTTCCTGCTTACACAAACTGGCAATCACTTCTGGGGCACCTTTCATGTAAGCATCCATTCTCTTTTCCCCTAGAACCCTGGCTATTACACACATGCGCTGCAACACTGAGGAAAATGGAAACTGGCGCACGATTCCAATTTCATACCCAGTCTGTGTCATACAGGAAGGAAGGAAGAAAAGGGTTACATCCACATACATCTTAAGAAAAACAGGTATGTGCCAAATTAAAAAGGTAACTTACCGACAGCTCAAACAATTCCTGAAAAAAACAAAAAAAATAGTCACTCTAAATATCAATTTTAAGTATTTCTTCAGCTACTAACTACTTCAACACAAATCAGAAAATGAATTTGCACAGCATTCTTGGTATCAAGTCATATTGTATTTCATGGATTTCATAAAAGCTGAATATAAATATACTGCATCTGTTTAGTATCCTTTCTTTAAGTGAAACACAGTAGAACTGTAGAGCTTGATTTTTGATTAGAATTTCCAAGACCTTCCACAGTCCAAACTGTCTGTTTAGCCGTTGTAAATTACTAAAGTACTATGGTGTTTCAGAATGAGGCCACGGTTAAGTATATCCCCCCAAAAATAATGTAGTACGTTTCAAGAATGTTCAGATGTCAACTACTGCACAGTAATTACTGCTGTGCACATACACTGAGCTCTGAACAAGACACTTCTATCTACTACAAAATACGACTCATACAAATGCACTGACTTGTTGACTCTCTCACTACCCTACTCTGTGATAATCTGGATATATGCTCACATGCTTAAAATTTCCGTTTGTGAAATATTTAAAAATACTTCAAAATACAGCTAGAAGGAACTTTTAAACTTGCTAAGTATGTTTTGGTTTTTTTCCACTCAGCACTTAATATTATCTCTAAGGTACAAGAGTGGCAAGAATTCCATGCCACACAGTGACATGAACAAATTATTGTTTTAACTGAAACTGCAAGGTGAGCATACCTAAGCACTTCATTAAAACAGTAAGAATTTGGTAACAATACCAATATTAAAAGGCATAAGCTCAAAAAGCACTACTGTACTTTATAACTACAGTCTGTAAAGGTAATAATGCTGACACTCAGTTTGCTCACCTTGAAAGTGGCATATACTGAAGCACTACCTTCAAGAATGGTTTAAACATGTTTGTTGTGTCTTTGCCATCAAAACCCTCACAGTTCTGATCCCATTTCAATTTTATCAGCCAGAATACAGCATACAGTAATATGTGTTTCTTTAACTCAAATCAATTGTTTTGAGTTTTTATACCATTTCTTGATCTGTTGCTTGCTTGGATTCTGGCGAAAGTTGTTTTGAAGGTCGAACCACTGTTGGCATGATTCGATTATGAAGGGCTGTCTCCTCTTCAGTTGCTTCTTCTAAAATCTGTATTTAAAGAAAAATATCAACTAATTTATACATTCATTAACTTTGACTTGTTCATAATGCAATATTCAGGGAAAAAATGGCACTTACCCATCCTATTGCTTCAAACATCTTCAAATCAAGTGGATCCCCAGAAAGCACCCCTTCAATTTTTGTAAGGGAATGACAAGTTGCCATGCAAGCAACAAACTCTGACTTCAGCAAGCTCTCACTGCAAGCCCTCTCTTCCGGCAAAAGGAAACTGAAACAATGAAGTAACAATATACTTAGCACTATAATTATTTATTATGAGCCACTTCAAACGGTTTGTTTAGATTAACAGAAGAAAATTGACTGCACAAGTCCCTTCACTTGTATTTTCACACATCACAGAAAACAAATTAAGACTCTGGGCTGGAATCTTCAGAAGCTATCACAACTTTTTCCTCCTTCAAACACTCAGTGTTCATTCCTTCCCTGTCTAGTTTGATCTCTCATACAAAGCCCTCTTATCACTTAGTACTTGACTTAATTAGCTAAGCTAATTCATTTTAGCAGCCCGAAAAGTCATCGCTTAGGAGGACAGGATTAAAGAAATATGCAACAATATCTGCAACAGTTCTGCAGTATGACCCTGATGAGGCCTCAGACTCTTTAAAAAATTCTACCTCAGCTTCACTGTGGAGCTGTAACTTCCAGTACACCTAAATCACAGTTAAAGTGGCATTCCTACAGCGCATTACAGAAATGTAAATATGTATGAACTCACACTGAATTTTCTATTCTATTTTGCTGTAGCTGTTACAGTACAATATGGGTGTCATATTTGCTATCAGCCCTGAGCTCATCCTTACCGAGCATCTTCCACTCGCTGAATTCCCCAAAGATCCAAGCCATCCTCAGTAAGTGTGCCAGTCTGCAAAAGAGACCGAGGGGCATGGCATGAAGAAAAAGCCTTCAGAAACAAATTATCTCCCAGCAAAGCAAAAAGTAACAGCTATTTAAGCAAATTACACTTTAACAATATATTTTCTTCTGTTTTCACGTACAAATCAAGACTTTGGGACAGAAAATACAGTATCTCCCTTGCTTTTTTGCTAGTAATTAAGTTCCAAACCTGTTAAATAACTTTCAAAAACATTCAAAGTAGTCATGCTCCTCACTGGAGCCAGGACAAATGAAACAGACCCTTAAAATCCAAAGATGATAGCACATCATCTCAATATTCAGGGACTGGAGGCAATGGAAAATGGGTACTAAACCATTATTACTACCTTACATAGTTAAAACAGTAACTGAAATGTACTTACAGTTGAAATAATACAGTCAGTATTATTATTTGAGATAAAATCCAAGGAGGAAAATAAAATTTATCGAGGAAATAGGCAAAAGCAAAGAATTCTGGCTAGCAGCATTACTGTCTTTTACTCATGTTTGGTTAACAAATAGTAACAAAATACGCTCGCTCAGTTTTTCATTGAAATTAATGAAAATGAGAAAAGGTCTGACTTCACACTTGAGTTTTTCAGAAGCTTACGTGCTAATTAAAGTTCTTAGTAAGCCTCAACTCTCACATTTCTGTGGTGCCAGTAGTAAGTTGGGACTTGGGAGTCTTGAGATAAGAAAGCAGCTCAATTACAACAACTTTTTAGAGAAAATTAAATTGAGTTAACAGATGGTAAACACTGCATACCTGGAAGCTAACAGACCACAAATGATCTAACTTACATAAAAAATAATGAGCTTTCTCTTTTTGTCTATACAAACTCCTTTTTCTAAGACAATGCCCCTCCAGGTAGCAAGGTTTCAAAATTCACCTAACCTTATCAAAACACACAAGATTCAGCTGGCCACAAATATTTATCCTTTGTGGGCTGATGCAGAAGATGCCAATTTTTTTCAACCTTCTTTGTGCATAAACGATGCCAGCAGTCATAGCAGCAGGGAGTGCTGGAGGCACTGTGATAGTGATAATGTCAAGAGACTCGATGATGATGGTGCGAGCTGGAACCTGCAATAGAGGTCAGAGTTAATGAACAAGAACTCACTGCCTACAGATTCACTATCCCACTGATGTGTTACCATGAGCAAAACCCACACATTTTTTTCCCCAGTACAGTGTGTTCTGGATTGCCCAGAAATGTTGCACAATCTTCACCCACCATCAGCAACCACAATAATCCAGTCCTAAATTATCCACAACCCATAACTTCAAATTAGTGCTTCTCCTCCTGGAAATATGTTACTTTAAAACATTAGCTGAATAATGCGGAATGTTTTGAGATGAAAAAAAAATAACCAAAAACCAGGTTATTCCTTGATAAGGCTTTTTTTTGCCTGCAGCATGTTTTAGATGTGCTGTATCCTATTTTTTCTAATTGCATATAAGTCAGATGGTAATCTTACATATAACAAAGATAAAAATCTAGTAATTGGGTCAAGAGAAATCAAGGTAAACTCAAATTTCTCTGTAAGATATTAAAATTCTGCTTCTGTGCTGAATTTTATTCTCAGTAACCTTGCTCATTTCATTTGTATAAAATAGAGCAAAAAAATTTTCACTTTAAGTCAAATTGTTTCTCATCATCTGAAGTGTGTCAGAAGTCACGGTCACTCCTTTGCTAAAATAAGGCAGTTCTGGACCAGAAATTAAAACATACCTCATTTAAGATGCTATTGACAATTGTGTAAAGAAACCCAAAGCCTGCCACCACCACCAGAGACAGGAGAAACAAATAGGCATCTCTGTAGAGCTTAAAATCAGTTGGCTTTGGATACAGTATGGAACGAACAAGCTGTCCTTTAGCAGTACTAAAGCCTAGAAATTAAAAAGGAGTGAGTTATTAAAAATGCAAACAAAATAAAAGCTATTAAAATATTAAAAACCTCAATAAAACCCTTAAGCTACTAATTTCATTACAACTGTTTCTCAATAGCCATAGCAGATGTTTTGCAATACTGTAATTAAGGTGCTTATATGTGCACATCATACTAAGGGCTTAGTTCCTATGGCAAGGACATGCAGCTGATGCAAACAAACCCCTCCTCTGCAGCAGCAGCAAATCCTCACGTGGTTTGGCCTGGCAGAGTTTGTTGTACTGCATTTTGTCCCTTGCAGTGCAGAGCTAGTGGGTGTATTTATTGTCTAATTAAGCCAGTCGTTGCAAAAAAGAAAATGAAGATATTCAGAGTCCAACATTAAATACTTAAATGGCAGGTCTACATAAGGTCCCTTGAGAGCCAGAATGAAAGAGTCAGAAAAAGCTGCAGTGCAGGGAGTCATCTTCTGGAGAAAGGCACCTCCTGATGGCATTTTGATAACTAAACTAGGAGACTATCCTTCTAAAGGTCTTACAGTTGGACAAACAACAGATATCCCAAGGTCCTCCTTGAACTTTTGCCTTGACGTTTAAAGAGGCCAATATTAATGCCCAATTTTGTGTGCCCAAAGCATTTTCCATCTGCTTAGACTTCAAAGTCTATTACTACAACCTCAACATCCATGCCATGTCTTCTGGCATTCATGACAGCTCCCTGACAGCTTCTCAGTCTGCAAGTCACCACAGCAAAGGCTGAGCCCTCCACCCTGACATTTGGCACACAGGACTCTACCCAAACAGAGCAACTATGGCATCACTCTTAAAGTGGATGAACTCATCACAAGATGAAAAGCCATGAAGCCTCCAGGCTTTGAGCTTGCTACTGCAGAATATGAACCATGGGCCAGTTCAGAGAAGTTTACCATGTCTGTATGTACTTGAGTATTTAGTAGTGAATGCTTTGTAATTCAACACAGTGGTCAACAAAAAAATCAGAACTACTTTCTATTTTTTTCACATGGTTTTGCAGAAGGTTCTGTAGGTACACAGGATAGAGCACATCAGGGTAAAACAATAAATTAAAACCTCATGGGGTGTCTTTAAAACACACTGGGTATACAGATGACTTTAGTGCACTATTCTGTTCTGTAAAGCAAAATAACCAGTTTTGAATTCTTTTCAATTACAAATAGGAGCCACAATGACATCCATCAACTGAGTTTGAGGAGGAAAGAAATGAATTCATTTTATGTGTATTTCAGCTTTAACATCAAACATGTTGAAGGCTTAACTTGAAGAGCACTGTGAGGATAGTCCCAGCAGATCAATCTTATATCCTGGTTTATGACAAGATTAGGACTACATGCCTTTGCACACAAACATATTGAGTTCTGTTCTCCTAGATCTTTTAAGGACTAGATTTTTAAGTACCTTCAATTTTGTGGCATTTCCCTCCCTTGTATAAAGGGATTTTTACTTGTATCTCACTGTGTGAGAATTACTTTAGTTCTTACTATCAGACATTTTTGGAGCAAGAAGCTGCAAGTGCTGTGACATCTATCCTGTTCTGTGGAGAGTGAAATTCCCTCTTGCCTAAAAACTGTTCCTGTGAACCAGACAGCAGAACAGAGAATTTTGCATCACTTTACTTCTCTCTATACAAAGCCACAGCAGGAAAACCACATTTGTCCATACATAAAACCTGAATAAAGCCCACACACCTGAATTAATCCGTTTTACAACAGGAGCTAACTCAGACCTGCCATGGGCAAAGAACATTTTACAAACACAAGTTCCGATGTCAGGGCAGTAAGATTCAGTGTGTTGGGAGCAATTGCAATGCTCCTTCTAAGAGTTACAGATCACAGTATCAGACTTCAAAACAAAAAGTACTGTTCTTCCTGCAGAGCAGAAGCAACATGCCTGCAGCAGTTCATTTCTGTTGCTGTTTGGGCTCACCCTGCTGTACATGCACACTGCCTGGGCATGCAAATTTATTTAAGAAACAAAACAAGTTGAGATGGATATTATTAAAGGGCAGATGTGTTCAAGGGAAGGAAAATATCTATTTGAAAGAAAAGACTAACAAAAGCCTCAAGAAAGAGAATAAAACAAAAAATCGTAACTTTTACTGCTGAAGTAGACTAATAGAAGGTGAAAAGAATACACCAGAGTAAGAAGCAGCTAATTAGGATGAAGTTATTTGTTGGAAAACTTGCTTTAAGTAGCAGTCTAGTCAATGCAGTCCAGTTTCTTCTATCTAACTCTATTTTACCTTTACATTATAGCTTATAGGATTATAGCTTGCATTCATTTATTTTGTGGTAATTTTCTTAAGATGATCTTTGTAAAGCAGAATCCCACAATTGTACTAGCCTGTGCAACTGGTTTTCATAGACTATTAATGCCAGATCTCTAACACATGAATTAGCATTTCTGTAGATAGGCCAAACTAATTTTTTAAGTAAATGTTATGAACTTTGAAATAACTATAGGTAAAGAAAAACATTTGGCATTGTGAATGACTCTACTAAAATCAGCTGTTCCCCACTATCCACCCAAATCTTTTCCAAAAGGCACATGCAGTTCAACCAACACACTACCAAAAATCCTCTAAATGACATGAAAACATGTTCAAGTAAGTTTTGAATTTATGCTGAAGACTAATTCACTTTCTTGCTTGCCAACTGTTAATCTTCAGACCATCATCTAGTTTTATTATTGTTTTAAGACTTTTATTAAGTTATTTGGGTAAATTCCTTCACCCAAGCTTAGCAGTATCAGCCAGCTGACACACACCTACAAGAAGGAGTAGTACATTAACAAGAGACAAAATTAACAATCAATACCTGTTCTCACTACCAGAGCTTTGACCAACTCTCCAGTGTAGAACCGGGTCTGAATGACATTGGTTCCACAGAACAGCGTGTGCCGCTTGTGCACTTCGGGACTGTAGATCTCATCTCCCACTGCTTTTGGATATTCCGAAGGATTTGGCAGATTAATCTTTGTGACAGGAACACTTTCACCTTAAAGGAAAGAAAGTCTCTAAGCAAGATCAGAGAAGAACAGACATTTTTTTCACTCACAACTGCAAGTAGAATAATATAATCTCACTTTACCAGCACAGGCAATTTATGGAAGTCATCTTCCTTTCAGCATGATATTAGGTATTCTCTTACCTATTAGCCTGAGTTCAGCAGATTCCTTACCCAAATGCTATTTAACTCTATTCCTCATAGAGCTTCTGTGCCCCTTACTTCAAATCACAGTCTGTGATGTAAAACACAGTTCACAAAAAAAAAACAAAACAGGAGAAGCTTCCATTCTCTTGCTGAAAAGTATCACCCCCACCTTTACTCAGAAAAACTTGAAATTGAAGAAAATTATTCTCAGACCTTTGGTGACTGAGTGTACTCAAGCTAGGGCTACAACCAATTTTTATCAGTTGCTAGTAGCAGCAAGAGAATCAAGAAAATATTCAGAAAAACTGAACATGATAGAATACACAATCTCTGAATGAAAATTTTCTCAAGGTTCTCAATTTGGACAGATTATCCAAGGAATAACAGAAAGTCCATCCTAGTCACTGAAGCTGTCCTTTAAATACATCAGATCTCTGGTTTCAACATATGCAGGCACAATTTGCAATAGTAATTTGTGGTTCTAAATACAGTAGAACATTCTACTTACTACCTTCATTTTTGGAAGAAGTTAAAAAGTTTGGGCAAAATTTTTCTGAAGAAGCAGGCTTCAGAACTCCATCAGCACTGAGAGCACTGAGTTAAGAGGGAGGAAGACAAACTATCAAGAATAAATCTTTTTAACAAGAAACAATCACTCATTTGGAGTTTCCAAGCAGTATCAGGTAGCTGTTGCACATAAGTAGGCCACAAGTACCTAAATACTTCAGAATATGTCTAATAGTAAGAAAATACACATTTCAAACAAAATAAACCTATCCACTTCCACTAAAACATACTGCAATTAAGCATGCACACAGGTATAAACTACTACTTTTAGCCATGCAGCACTGTGTATCAAATTTACTTTACCTGTTAGCATACTTTCATTTACAATGCAAGTACCACTGAGCAGTACTGCATCACATGGCATAATTGTCCCATTGGATGGAATCAACATGGTATCTCCAGGCACGAGGTCGGTGGAAAGGATTTCTTCTATTTCTGAGTATTAGAGCACAAACAAGTTTACTTGAAAAGAGCCACCATCTATAAAATGTGACAAAGATCCTCACATTCAAGATCCAGGTGGTGACAAGTATGACTATTAATAAAATGAAGTACGACTTCATTTAATTAATGGCATGAAGAGATTTTTAAAATATACAGGAAAAGCCATTGATAAACCCCAATTCCACCTCAGATTAAACTCCAGAGCACATGGATAGAGTGCATCATGACAAATGAGAGGAATCAAGCTTATACAAGATATTAATGATTAGCTACAGTGTAACTTCAGTATAAAGTCATGAGTCCAAGACAAATATGTCTTAAAGACAGTATCATGTATCACAACCTTTTGGATACCACACCTTTAACTGCTGCGGTATCCAAATGAGGGGAAGTTCAGAAATCATCTTGCAGCCCTTGTTGGGTAATAAATTGTAATGGAAACTAAACACATGTACATCTTTAAGTCAGGAAAGAAACTGGAATGAGAATTACGTAAGCGGAATGGTAGAGAATGAGAAACAGCAATAGGACAAGCACCTAATCTAGAAAAAACTGATACTCACTGAAAATACCATCTAGAAGGCTAACCCTGAACACATTACACTATCTAAATTCCACTTTGAACTTCTTTTCCCATGCAATTCTGCTAAGGAATGTAAGCATTTCAAGCTGATCAAAGAAAGAACAGATGCAGACCCACTTTACACTCACACTTCATGAGCAATTTAAATTCAACCTTCCAGGCCACCTGTGAAATTTACCTTGGCTTCCTCTGCAGACAGAAACCCTTACAATGCTGTGAGCTGCTACCATGTCATGTAACATAACATATTGCTGCAAAGGAGAGAAAAGTTGATTATTCAAAAGCACAGCTTGTCTCCTTCTAAATGCACATTCTACAGTAGAAGTGATGAGTTTCTCTACTAACATTCTTTAACAACAAAATGCTACTCAAAACATTCTCTTGAACATACTTTAGAAAACTTGGCAAATAAAGTTTGAGTGCATCAACCTGTACAGGCTCCTATTTTTAACAGCATTCTGGAAGCAAACATACACTGTCATGTAAAATCTTATAAAATCATTAAGTCATTAATGTACAAAACTAAAAACTGCAGTAGTTCTATGAACTTGAATTAAGTGAGAATTTTTTGGGTGTTTTTCTTTTGTCTCTAGTCTGAATTCAGAGATTGCAATTTAATGATAATTAGTACTTTGATTTCCATCAGCTAAGTCTACAGAGAAAACTGAATCACCAGTTTAACAATTCAGATGTTTTACTGGTGCTCAGTTCTGTAGGGCTTTTTCAAACAAGGAAACAATGCAAGATGGAATCACTACTGTCAATAAAACTTGGTACATAAACTTGTGCCCGGGTTTATTTAAGCAAGGTAGTGTTTCTGTTATCTGAGGCCAACCTATTGATTCAGCAGTGTGCAAAGTCTACAAAGGTCTCAAAGAAAACTGTAAATCCAAATTCTTTCAGCTCAAAGAGGGAAAATGCATAACGATGTTCTACTTGTATAACTGAAAAATTCTTAAAGATTTGTAGACTATTTCACAGCAAAATAAGGCAATCAGTAAAAAGCCAAAAAGATGCATCCATTTTCTTTGAACTTACCTTTCTAATGGTGTAGAGTGAGCTAACAATGGATATTACAGACATAATCACAATTGCTAATGCATAGTAGTGATACTCATCTGTGATCCACAGTATCACACTGAACAACTGGAAAATGTAAAAAGGGTTGAGAACCTAGAAGAGTGACAGAATATTCAAGTTACACTAAAAGGTCACATGGGTTCTCCATCAGAACAAAGCTGAAATTATCCTCCTCCAGGGAGAAGACAATTTCAGTTTTTTATACATAGTTTTTTGTTTGGTTTGCCAAAATGATCCTTTTTTACTACCTCCTCAGCCCCTCAAAAACAGTTTTCAGTCAAATAATACACAAATACAGACTTCAAAGACTGCATGCATTTTTCCCTACACCTCAAAACAAGGTAATGGGAGTATCTGATACACCTAAAGTTCTAATTCTTAAACCAATTTGGACATTATTTTCTATCTATTCTTAATAAATGTCCTGATACCTCAAATTCTTACTCCGTTAGATCAGGTTGGAGACTTTTTGTTCTAAAGTTCTACTGTGCATTATTATAGCACAAGATAACAAACCAGTTATTCAAATACACCTGATACAAGGAAAATGGAACAAATCCAACAACACCACATTTGATTTGCTGCATATGTTGTAATATATAATCTCTAGCCTCCTCATGGAGAACACAAGTGATTTTACATTCTAAATTAACTACAGAAAATAAATAAGTTCCTGACCCTTTCAAAGAATTCTGACATGTTTTCTAATGTCCTTAGTAAGGCACCAGGCTGTGAACTCCAGAGAGCTTATAGCTGAGGCCTCTTTGATCTTTAGCTCTAAGGAGAGCTGGAGAGCTCAAAAAAATTGTCCATATGATTTTGTTTTACAATGCTGGGGTCTAGGGAAGGTTTCCAACAGTCAACAGTCATTGCACTTGAAACAACTTGCAATGATACATCCTTTTTCTTTAATTTGTTAAAGAAAAGATTTTACCTCCTTAACCAGAAGCTTAAAAATGGAAGGCACTTTCACAGCAATTTCATTTACTCCATAGAATGCTTTTCTGCATTAAAAAAGAAAAATACAAAAAAAAAGTTAAGATTTTTATTAGGAGTCTTATTGATGTCAAAGCAATTCCACTAATCTGATAAAGTGTAACATGTCCATAAATCTGTGACTCTCCTCTTATTTATCATAGTTTCAAAGACTGCTTTTCAGAAAACATTTACCTAGTAAGATGTTCCAATACAAAGATAATTATTTCATACTTCAATTTAAACTGTACCTTATTTTTTAGATTCTTTCATAACAAGATTTCTCTGTAAACTGTATATGGGTTCAATGTTATTAAATATGTCATTCTGAAAGCCAGTAATGTGATTCTCATTAGCTTAAGCTTAAAGAAGTGTTAACTCTTACCCTGCAGTAAGACACTGTTTTCAAGGTCCTCTATCTTAGTCTTACTCTTAGAACACAGAAAGGCAAATCATGAAAGAGGGAGTAATAAACCAAGCTCTGATGGGATCAGAGCTGGTTAAATGACAGTGACATGAAAAAGCCCTTAAAATCATCTGAGGGGAAAGGTTTTTATTTTAGAAAAAGACTAGAGGATGAATTGATAAACAAGCAGATGCTATCTTATTTTAACCTGTATGAAGGTCTCATTTTAAAAAAAATCAGACACCGATCACTCAACTGTCTTCTGGGCTTTTAACACTCTGAGCACAGGTAATGAAACAAACAATTCTTCCCTCAAATACTACTGCAATATTACCTGTAATCATGCATTCCCTTTGTCAGTCCTGTGCTGTGTTCATTGTGAATTGCAGAGCAGAAGGTAGATTCATCTAGACCTCTAAAGGAGAAGTCAATGAGTTATTTAAGAAATCTGATATTTAAAATTAAGTCTGCAGTGACTCAAAAGAGCTAGGTCTTTGCCAAGAGGTATACACCATTTTATAAAACAACCAAATCTATGGACTAATGTGTTCTTAACTAAGGTTTTGTCACAACTGCAGATACCAATGACACATTAAAAGCAATCTTCTTGTTGATATATCTTACTCTGTAGGACAGTCATACCTATTCCAATCAAAATGGAGACACTTAAAGAATGAAGTAGAATACTCACATAACTAGTATTCAAAGGCCTTTAAAAAGTGAGCAAGTTTTATTAAACATTATATGAAATCAATGTGGATTAGCATTTCTTCATATTATCTTCATTTGACTCTAAGTAGTAATGGAAGTGTTTTAGAAATAATTACTAATCAATTTATTAAATAAATCTATACCACAGCTATTTTGCAGCATCTTACTATCACAGTGTTATCCATGCCTAGGAAAAATGCATTCTACATTTTCAGTTCTTTCTTATCACCAGAAGATTCATTTTCACAGGACTTCTCCACATGCTGTGAAAGCCAATGCTGTGCTCTAGGAAATCTACAGATAGGCAGAAACACCTAAAATATTGTTATGTTTACAGCTATGGGATTGTGTTAAATATCAAACTCAGTAAATCAGATGTATGCTACCCAATATCCAGGCATTTTCTCGTGGACATACTTTGGATGCACATCACCTTCCAAAAGTCTTTCACAGACATCATGACAAAAACAGCATTATTCCACACTAATGTTTTTTATACTGGATATCTATTAAGGTATCTGTCAAAAAGTATTCAGAGTTGTCCCAGTGGAAAAAAAAGAAAAAACCCAACTCTTTATTGTGCATATTTAGTAACAATTATTTCCATTCTCTAGATTTCCTCAGAGAAACACAGGGAAAGCTTTAAATATCCTCACTGCTGCAAAGCCTAGGATCAAGTTTCCACCAACTGCTTGTACAAGAACAGAGGATGAAAATCATGTGTTAACCTGGCCCTAGGTTTACCAGATTTCTCTAAAACGTTTTACATTCAAGGATTTTAAGAAATCTATTTTAGATTAAAAAATACACCAAACTCTGTTAATAGCTGTGTCTTTCTTCTCACTCTACTATGAATAACTTCTTTTCCTGTAGGAAAAGAAATGTAACAGTGAATTTAAGGAGGGTTCCTAAATTTAAGTGCTCTGTATGCAAATATGCATACCTATGTGTGCAATGTCCACGCAAAGACAGAGCTTCTAGAGCTTCTAGCACAACATTTTCTGCATTTTACGCTACTGCTACAGACTGAATTCCCAGGGTATTAAAAAAAAAACAACACAACAAAACCCTGTGTGCAGAGTTGATTATATAAAGCACTCATCAACCCACTCAGAAATTCAGCTGACAGTAGCTAAAACAAAACAGACATCCAAGGTCAGAGTTGCATCCTCTTTGGCTATGTGACCAAGTCTGACTTAGTCCAAGAACAATTACACTTGCATTTCCTGTGTTTAAAAGTGATCTTAATATTATGGTAATATATAAAGAACAATGATACGAAACACAGGCTCTCATAACTGAATTACTTACCCAAGAAATCTTACTTTGCCCCCCTTTTGTGTTGTGCTGAGACTTTCATTATGTGATCAAACCTCTGTCTCTGAGGACTTGTGTAATGGGCAGCCCGAAGTGAATGCTCTTCGTGAGGCAGTGCTGTGCTTAGGTCACAGCTACAAGAGTGCTGCCTGCTTTAAGGGTTTTACTATAAAGACCTCTGTCTCACAGACTGACTCTTTATGAATATTAACTTGATTCTCTACCATGTTATTAGGTAATATAAATTTTTGGTTTATACATATAAACTGAAGGGCAGAATAAGAAAATGTATCTTGGAGAAGAACAAAATTTTTAAGACATCTTTTCAGAATATTTATCATTCACAAGCTCAGATATTATTTTACACGTGGTATCTAGTACTTCACTACATGACCATACACTCTAGAGGAAAGTTATAACAAACTGGCACTTTTATCTGACCTTGTGGAAAAGTGACTTCGTGTTCTAAGAGTATCCAGTATGTCTCAGATCCAGTTCTTTCTCCTCTTTATTATTCAATAGCTAAATAATCATGTCCAGCTCAGCTACTGTACCTGACTAAACAAGTGGCCAGGCTCAGTCATGGCCAATACATCAAACAAATGAAAGTTTGGCTTATCAGCAAATATGTGATTGAATAAATCCTCACATAACTTCACAGGCATATCTGAGATTTTTCCAGGGCTTATAAATTGGTTGAGTTATCACAAGAACATCAAAAGGCACAGTCAAATAGCCACAAATGCCAACTTTCAAGTCACTGCTTTAATGCTAAGGAACAACATTTTTTTATAAACACATGGAATCATATTATTTTTTTCCCAATACCTGTTCTTAACATACAAGTACAGTTTCTTAATCTCATCTGTGGGAGCTATTCTCTTTGAGCAGTTTAAATTAGGAGCACTACAGGCATGAAAACAGGAGCCTGCAATGCAAAATGCTAAGTGTCACTACCTGCACAACTGTATTTCAAGGGAGGCTTAACACAAAAAATGCATACAAAGCTTTTAATTACTTACTCCTGAACTGAGATGTTTCCACTCTCCCAGATGGGGCCACTCAGTGTTGTAATTGCTTGTGTTATAATAATTTCTTAAAATTGTTTTCATTGCTGATAACTTTCCATATTATTTGCACACAGTTTTTTAGAAAAAACCCATCTCCACATGATGGGTCAATGCAGTGAACACTGATTTAAGTTTAAAGGAGATTTTATTTGTGATCTGAATTTATTGTTTTAATGGGCAGTTGCTAAAAATGGAGAAGCCTGTGCACATTTAACTTGTGGCACTATGAGAAGACCTTATCACAGAAAGAAAAACTTTCTTCTTCAACCCTAACATCATGCAACAGTGTTGCTGGATAAAAGAAAATACAGTGCATCACAGGTTAGAGCTACCCACTAAAAGACATTTTTATCAGTGCAATAGACCTGAAGAGTAACAAAAGACGGATCAGATCCAGCTCAACTGCACTGAAACATAGAAACAGACCTGCACAAAGATGAGCAAAAAAGGTATTTGGTGAATTCCCCTTCTTCCTAGATACTCCTCTTGGGTCTAGCTCAGCAACACAAAAAAGTAAGTTATTCCACCATAAGCAGAGTTTTTGAGTGTTTATAGAAGTACTACTGTCTATGAACAGGTGCTCTGATTCTCAAGTAACACTCCAAAAACATGCAAAAAAGCCTGCAGAAGCATGCAGCCTGTCACCCTACACTACACAAATCACACTTGATAAAGGCAGATTAAACAAACACCTTCCTTCCAAATTCACACCGAGTTAAAATCTCCCTGCCCTCACTAGGTTCAAACAAAGATTCAATGAGCTAAAACAGCTGGTCAGAAAATAATATCAATTTTCAGCATGTTCTTACGCATACTATTTTATTTTTATTAAATGCAGTTTGAAGCACAACACATAAGAAAAAGTATTCTTACCGTACAACATCAAAACTTTGAACTGAATCATTCCAAAAATACTTCACACTGTGATGCGTGAAATAACGAATCTGTAACAGCAACAAAACATAGATGTCAAACTGGTACCACTTAACACCTCTCTTCTGACTAACTTTATTCTGAGAGCTGACAGAAAGTGACTTTAGAAAAGCTTCACTGAAAAATGAATACTTTGCTTTCAACATAATCTTTCAAGCTTTCCACAGCTTCCAGTAACAGGTTACTGAGATTTCTATTCCACCCAAAGAGTAAGTTAGCCTTTCAAACAAAAGTAGCAGCTCACATGTACTGTACTGTGTGTGTGTTTATTCTCAACTTGAGCTACTTGAGAATTAGCCAGCATAGTATTGCAAGTTTACTTACAGGCAAATGTTTTTTTGAATCATTTTTATTCTCTTCTGCAGCAGATTCAGAGAAATGAGCAGCATGGCCATTTGAAACCTTGTGCAGGATAGGGTTAGGATTCTGTAAAGGACTGACTCCCAATGAAGGCATAATGCGAACCTTTGCACAAAACCATATCTTGAATTCATCCTTAAAAAGAGAGGGGAAAATGAGTTAGCTGAAAGAGCATTTAAACAGCATTTTACTACAACAGCTGTAGCAAAATCACAGATCATAGATTAGCAGAACCCATACAGAATTACAGAACATATCTCCATGTTAATATCAGCTACCTTTAAAATAATTTTCTTTCCACAATTCTAAAAGCTTATTTTTGCACTTGGGTCAGCAGTTACGCTTCAACAAATACATCTTTGCTGAACAAGGGAGGGGAAACCATGTTTCAGCTTATATGAACAAGGTATTTGTTCTGTAACTGTTGATGACAACAGCATTCAGGTATTTGATTCTTAAAACTGAAAAATAGACTATTTGCTATGCCCACTGCAAACAGCTGGCAGTCTCCCCACAGAGGCAGCAAAGCTACACACAGTCTCCAGGAGCCCCGTTCT
Organism: Dicaeum eximium; assembly: GCA_013396995.1. Taxonomy (NCBI): domain Eukaryota; kingdom Metazoa; phylum Chordata; class Aves; order Passeriformes; family Dicaeidae; genus Dicaeum; species Dicaeum eximium. Next base: position 4,549,927 of record VWZP01005658.1, on the reverse strand, counting down.
GCACTGCTGTAAAACACAACCACATCTACACTGCAAGGCAAGGACTGGGGTACTCCAGCAAGCACAAGGAGCTGCCAGCAGCAGAAGCACATCCCTGCACACTTACAGTCGTTCTCAGCAGAACCACCTCACAGTCCTTAAGTGTAGTCCTTCTGCACGTTGCTTTCACGCGCCACTGGGGCATCCAGTAGAGGAGGAGGAGAAGAAAGCCACCTGAACAGATCACTCCTACAGTAACTAGCACCAACTTCCAGCGACACAGATCATAGCCATAGATCTCCTGCACGGGAGCAGAAACAAGGAATGATGATTCTCTTAATTCTGTGGCTCGGGATGCCGACATGAATTTTTCATAATGCGCAGTATTTAAAGCAAATCAAATTTCAAAGCCATTTTATCTTTTCTTTTCTTTTGGGAGGCAAAGATTTGGAACACTTAATACATGGTGGAGTGGAAGCAAAAAGGAACATTGTTTTGCTTAGTCAGAAATATAACCATCAACAGAAGCCTGACAGAGGCAGATCATCCAGACTGTGTAAAACATTTCATTGCAAGACCATCTCCCCTCTGCACTGCTCCCTGAGGACTGAGGTTGCAACACAACCTGCCTTAACTCTCGGTGAACAACAACATTTTTGACCATGACACAGCACGAGTCAGCTGAACATTTAAGAGCAAAAGCATGTGGTTTTGTCAAATGCTGATTTTATGACATAGCATTTGATTAGCTAGCATTCACAGTTTTTCGTTACTGCTATAGGCTGAATTTTGTATATTCTAAAAATGCCCCTAAATATATCAAACATCATGTTTTAGTAGGGAACTTTGCTTATTTTGCCTGCCATTTAACAAGAAATGCTACTTAAATTACAAGCCACACTTAAAGGTTCTGTAACTTGCACCAGTTAGAAAAATCCTTCTCCCAAGGAAAAAAACCCAAGTATTCAGTGTGCAAGCACCAACTTAACTTGATGACAGCCAGGAACAGAAAATAATTTAGTGATTTACTGGACACTGTGTTACATTCCTGAGTTTCACATTACATCATTAGATCATATTTCCTGCTGTAAAAGAGCAATAAAGTTTCCCATTGAGTCCCACCCATTGTTCATATTGACATGAACTTCTCAGAATTTTTAAACTTTCATTAAACAGTGTTAGAAACTGTTTAAACTCATTTCCTAAGAAAAGGCTTTTCAAAAGTTTGGTTTGCCACCTTCTCTGATGACAAAAACAGAAATAAAGCCCATTCTCTCTTCCCTCCAAAACACTCTTTTGTAGTAAAAATAGGAGAGTGAAAGACATTGAGAGAAGTTAATGCTTCTTTTTAGGACAAAATAAAATAATTTCCTCAAAAAAATATTAAATTTAGTGACCATAAGCATCTCCTGTTCTAAGATGCATTTGGCTTACTTTCTGTATTAGAGCTGTCCAGTGAAGAACTGCTTTTCCTAGCAGTGTGCACAAGGACAGAACAAGAACTTCAGTTCACAGAAACCTATCATTTTTGGAAACAAAAACTCCTATATATACCAAATGGACTAGAAAAATCCCTATGAACCCCAAGTGGGCTAGGAATTGAAAGATTAGCTGCTAGTACTTTCCTGTCAAAGCTTACTGCTTTGAATCACATTATGAAGCATTAACCTGTTTTAAAAAAGAACAAAAAATCCCCAGGATTTGGAGGAAAGAAACCCCAACTAACCAAAGAACAACAAAATAATAGTAATAATAAAAAAATCCAAAACACAACTCATTTTGTTTCCATTTTCATGTGTAAAAGTAGGCATGTTAAGCACCAAAATGTGTTATCTATTGAGCTACTGACCTTAACAAAAACCTTTCCTATCCCAAGACTAATTTCTTAATACCAAAGATATTGCCAAGGATAATCTTATAAAATTGCTAAATTGATTTAAACTGAGACAATCCACTTCCCAATGTAATATGCCCCCTTTAAACAGAAAACACTGAAAATGTGTTTCTTTCATTGTATAAAAAGAGATTAAAAGAATTCCTTACCATCTCATCTTCCTCTGCTTTATTGACATATTTCTTTTCTTCCTTCTCCATGTTTAGTATGATATGGAACTTCTCGACTTGAGATATGGAAGACCTTCAACAAGACAAGAATTAAAAACTGAAGCAATATTACTGACTTTACACGTAAGTGTTAGGTCATTTCAAGTTAGTTTTGGTAAGTGCATACATAAAACACAACACTGACAAAATATTAATATTTATCTTCAATTTGCACTGTTACTAGTTTCTAGAACTAACTATCCAAGGAGGTCTATAGAGCTTTATAATTGAACATCAGATGAATACAAGTGAAATCCTGCAGAAACATCAGGCTTTCAAAGAGGGGGAAGAAGCTTGTACCAGTTTAACTTGGCTACATTCTACAAGCTTCATGTAAATGAAATGTAAATTAATCCTGTAAAAAAAAAAGCTTAAAAGTGGGTTGATATTACACATTTGTATCACTCTATATGTAACAGCTCCAATCTGATGCTTTCAGAAGTCAGGCTAACCTTCAAGAGGAAAGGCACAGCACCCCTGAGATCTACACTCTTCATCTGAGTAGAATAAATACATACTTTAAAACGTTTAGACCCCAGTTTATTATTTCTAAATCAACACATGCTTTTTGGTCAGTCTTTCCCCTTCTTTCTAATTCCTCTACTATTCAATTTGCATCAAAATCTCTCACGGTTGCTAATCTGGAAAGGTGCTTTGAGAACAGATTACAATCACAATTTTCATGAATAAGAAAAGGCATGGAAAAAATATGGCACTGTCTACAAGATGAATGTAGTGTACAGAGATCCCTACTCCAAAAGGTGAGAGCTACAAACAAAGGCTACAATACACTGTGAGGCTTATCAAAATTTTCCTCATCATGCAAGCAAGTAAAATCAAAAGTACCCTGTCAAAAAGCCAAATTTTTGAAACTAAAACTGCATCTAACCTTCATTTGGGCATCCCTGTACATATTAATTGTATACAATTTATAACTGATGCACAGGAACAAACAACTACCACAATTAAATCACTAAATAGCCAGTGCTCACCTGCCAAGACAGACTTCAATTTAATTTACTGCACATACATAAATCTCTCAGAAGACAGCACTTACTACCACAGCTTATAACCAGTCATCAAGTATTAAGTCACAGCACAAGCAGCTACTCTAATTATCCCTTTTCAGGCTGTTACTAGTATTAGGTAGCACAATAGGTACAATCACTACCAACATCTCCGTTATTAACTCCCCAACATTTCACAGACCAAATCAACAGACTACAAGCCAGATCCTCTCAAAGCCAGCCCCTGGACCCATGCACTTACATTCACCAGCAATGCCAGCTCCAAAGGGTCCCTCCTCCCTTCTCCTGCAGCTTATCAACAGCATCACATCCACACGTGTTTTCTGCCACCTACCATCTCCTTCCCAGTTAACCCAATAAATGAAGCAGGAACTAAACAGGAAAGGTTTCTTTTGCTACCCAAAACTGGATTTCCTCAGAACTCTATTCCCACTGCTGAATAAGGTCCTAGTAGAAGAAACACACTCAAAGAGAGAACTGCATCACAGCACAGAGCTGAGCCTCAGGTGAGAAGGTCAGTACTTCATAAATTGAGTGCCCAATACAGTTGGCATTTTGTTCTGAATGGAAGGAAGCTAACTTGGCAACAACTGCCTCCTTTCACTGGAACACCAGCTCACACTTCCCTTGCCTTGCCAAGCTGAAAATTTTCTATTGCTATACTATAATTTTACTGCAGATTTATTTGGAAATTAAGCCACATAAGTCATTAACATTCTAAACCACACTTTTGTTTAAACTGCCACTTTTCCTAAGTAAGGAGCTTTCTATCCTGGGAAAGAGATAGATAATACATAAAACCAGTTAAAATCTGTCCTAAATCCTAAATCTACACAGGACTGCTGAGAAAGCTCCTGAGGACAATCCTTGAATTAATCACATCAAACAACTTTATGTACTCCATACAAATCACATTTTCAATCAAGAAGTGATGCAGCCAGAAAAAATTCTGTGTGTTTACAGAATTATACTCCTAATAGAGTTCACAGGTCCAGGAAAGAATTATTAGGTTAATCATATTTGAACTAGTCTGCTCTTAAACAAACACACTTCCCTGCTGTGATGTACAGTAACATCAAAAAGGGTCCTGCAGGCAACTCTCCAACCTTGATGGATATATCAAGTAGTAACTTGATACAGGAAAGCACCAGGCAGAAAAATAAATGCAAACAACTTCCAGATCAATGGATCTCAACTGAGATTTCCATATGGCCAATATGTCAGCACAGGGACCTTACGGGACATCATGGCAGTATGAGAGATAAGTGCAACTGCTGGGAAGGAACATCAAGTTGTGGGTTTGAAGAAGTATGAAAGGAAATCCCAGCACTAGCAAAAATTCCTGTGTTTCACTAAGCTCTTTGAACAGCTGGGTAGAATCAGACAGGGAATACATGAAGAGAATTAGGAGGCTAATTCTGATTCACATCATTAGCTCCATCTGCATTATTTTATACAGACTTGTTTACTGAACAACCTTCAACTAACACACATTCTCAACGTGGCACACACTACTGCTAATTTTCCATATTAAACTCCAGTTCAAATCTCTAAATTTAAAAAAGCATTATAGCATTATAGAAATACTTTCTTTGTTGATGGGTCATGAAAATGATTCCTATTCCACAACACAGAACTGCACTCTTCCTCATATCCCTTCTGGCACATCATCAGCCCAAGAATTGGAAAGAGTTCACCAAGAGTTCAAAAGGGTAAGTTCTTTGGGTTGTCTCCCACTGCCCTGCTGAAAGCTGGGGTTGAACACCACCACATGGACTCCCCAGGGCTGCCTCCTTGACTTCAGGCTGCTGGGTCAGACTGAAAAAACCTTACCAATTCAGAAGAGACTTTAGCAATCTGCATTTGAGTTTTACTTCCTTCCTTCTATAATATGATGTGGAATTAAACATTTCACTACTTTAAACCTTTAATAATTAAAGATTTAAATATAAACCTTGGTCTTTTCAGATCAAGTGAAAGAGTATGACATTCTACTACTAGTCAAAGTGAGCTGGAAATCCACTTGCAGTAAGCAATATGAACACAGGAATATCCAAATATAATGTGCCTCTGATGCACATTACAGGCTGCCACTCAGCCTCTCTCCGGCCCTGGAGTGAATAGCCAGAGAAATCCTCTCGCCCTTTTAACAAATTGAAAATAGCAACCTTTTAAATAAAGAAAATTTATAACCAATGGAAAGGCTGAAAGTTACTATCACTCCACTCATAATTTTTACTTATTGAGTTGCTATTGTATAGCTAAGCATATTCTAGAGTCAGAGTAGCAGGAAATATCAAAAAGGTCTGCAAAAGAAAATGCAGTTTGCCGCTGAGATTAATAGAATGAAATATCTTGCAACATTTTGTAACAATGTAGGTATAAACTTAACAAATGGTCTAGGGATCAACTGAATAGTATCTGAACTGTAAGTACTTGTAAGAGCATACATTTGAGTCACAAGCTTAAACAGTAATCTGCAACTCTGCAAAACACAGTATAACAAAATTAAGTTGAACAGCATTTCCAATTTGTTACTGTCCTGAAGAGTGTGCAGCTGTGAGCAGGACAGCACCTGTAGCTTCAAACTTAATTTAGTACTATTGTGGAGCTAAAATATATCACAAATTGGATCACTGAAGAAATTACAGCAGTGTACAGAGCTTAAAACTATATGCATCCCTCACAATTAAGAAAATGCTGCACTTTTTCTCAATTAGTACACCACTCCATATTTGTTCATCTACCCTGACTAAACAACCAGGATACCAAACAATTGTACCAAAATATTTGTAAATAAACATTTGTAGCAACAGCATAAGAAGTGCAAGTGAAGTCATGGTGTATTTATTAAGGAAATTCTTCTGAAAGTACCAGAGCAAGTCTCCATCAGTACACCTGAAGAGTTCTGCAAGCCACTTTCCAAGGACTACTGGCTTACCTCAAGTCAGTTTTCTAACAGCTGGCATAATTAGTAAACTACTTCAGTGCAAATTTTACCCTTAGAGTTTGATTTTTGGGGTGGGAAGCAAAGAAAATCTTGGCTCTGTTGCCCTCAACATTTGTCCCAATTCCATAATCCTTAAAAACGAAATAATACACACGTTGCTGCCATCTGTTTATTCTTCCAGTTTTTCAATGTAAGTGGAAGTTTCATAGCTTCAAGACAAAAATTACAGCTCCAAAAGAAGAAAATTTTGATATCTCCTGCAACAGTACCGGGTAATTTAAACCCAGATTTCCCAGATAAAAGTATAATATTAAAAAAAAAAAATTAAAGCTGAAGTCTTTAATAAAATCCATGTATGGCTACACATAAATTGAGTAGTTATTAATTTTGCTAATGCTCTTATCATCTGCCTGCTTAAAATACATGAGTAAACTTACGCATTTGTATCTTAAACACTCCCTACTTCATTCATTTCAGATTTTTGTACAAAGTCCTGTGATAACTAATAGTTTCTCTTACCAACAAGCAGTCCAGCAGCTGTCCTCTGCACTTGCTTTTGTTACCATGAGTTAGCGACGCAGTTCTTAATAACGGAGACCCTATCTATAAGGGAAGTCCTGACAAATGAACTATTTTGTCTAAAATCTAAAAAAAGTCTCCAAGGGCTTTTCAAACTGTTATCAAAAGATTAACATATCAAAGAAAATTTGGCACTGCTTGGAATGCCTTTTTTTTTTTTCCTCTTCCCTCCAGTGTGGCCAAACAATTGCAAGACTGTGGCCCGGCTGGCGCGGAGGCTGCGCTTCCAGGCATCAGCCGCCCGGTCCAGCTCCTTCTATTCAAACAACAAATGCCTCCCCAGGAGCCTGCAGACACTTGCAGGGCTGTGCACAAGCCCTGATACTATCTACCCAGCCAAAAGCATCTACGCTTCTGACCAAACCCTTCCTTGTATTTACAGTGCCTGTGAGTGAAGACAACAACTTTCATTTTGAGGAGCTAAAGGCAGCAGGTCAGAAATGCACACATTTCTCACTCTCAGCATTTTGCAGTTTATCACAGAGCATAATGAAGCAATCACACGCACCACATCAGACAACCTTTAGAGACTGAGTGCTATAAAGCTAAGAAAGTGAACTTTGTCACTGCCTGAACATCACAGAAACTACGTACTTTTCTGTACAAGACAAGGCTCAACCAGCTCTGCTTTGGTAAGAACACAAAAAGCAAACCAAGAGATGCAGCAAGGCAGACAGAAAAAGCAAGAGACACATGAGAGAGGCCAAACTTCAAATTCACCTCTGCGCAAAGATTAATGTAAGCAAATCTTCCTCAGCACCCTATGTAATCACTCTCAATAAATGAATCAAATAAAGTAAACTAATACAGGAAGAAAATTAAGGGGAAAAAAACCCTGACTGACCTGTCTAGAAAACAATTAAACATAATTCCAAATCCTGACATCTGAGCTATTGTCCTAGCAAGTGACTCGCCTGGCTCTCCTGGGTCCAAACAGGCTACTAAAGGACTAAAATGCCTCTTTATGAACTTATTTACAACAAGTACATCCTCCAGTAAGAGCCACCTTACACCTCTGTTATTAAAAATTAAGTTTCTAAATAGCTCGATGACAAAAACACCTTGAAAGGCATCATCTTCAACTGTATCCCAACTAGCTGCCAAAAAACACAGGAAAAAAGTGGGGATTTTCTGAACTTGAAAGCCAAACATTATTTAGTCACTCAGAAATTCAAAATTTCTGCACTTTAGAGCCATACTTTCAACAATTTACCGCAAGAAGAAATCAACCCTACAAGGGAACAGACCTTAAAAAGGCAATGTTTACCACTAGGGCTTATTCTTGTTACAGTACCATGAGATTCTCACACACTGAGATCAGTTACAAACAGTCAATTTTTTCCAAATATTATAGTAAAAGTTTTTGGGATTCATTCAATATGCCTAAAATAGAGGTAAAAAATTGCTGCACATACACAAAACACCAGCTAATGTTCAATCTCTGCCATACTGGCAGTAATGAAATTAAAACTGAAGAAACATTCAAACTGGAAGAGCTTTAACAGGCCAGGAAGAGGAATGAATGTATCTTCTAAGAAAATATTCCATCTGAAAATACATCCGACTTCTTAGGAAAGATGAAAACTCCGCCTGGGCGACAGTTGACCATTAGCAGAAAAGGATGGCAGTTCATTTTCCTTGACACAAGGAAATAAATATTTTCCTTGACACAAGGCTAAGAAAATGTACAGATCAGGAAAAAAAAGATTATAAAATACTTACAGGCACATTGTTCTCAAAACGTATTTCATAATATGCTGCACATGCTAAAAATCAATCACTAAAAAGGAAAATTTAGACACAACATTTCCAGCTTGCAAGGGATGGAATCAAAATTTCTGCCCACGGTGTCTTGGACATAAGTCCTGTATTTACTTTCCAGTCCTTCTCTTTTACCTAAGATATTCTACTTTAGCATCTATAAAAATAATCTATTTCCTAAAATTTCTCCATTGGCAGCTTTTGAAACAAGACAGGCAGAATCTGCAGCCACTGAGAATGAAAGAAGGACCATTTAAATACACTTGCAATTTAAAATCTTGAAATCTTTTTAAATGGCTATAAGAAAGTCCTGCTAAAATGCACTTTATGACATCTTGTCACCAAACAGTCTTAATCAGGATTCAGCATTAGTCTCTGTACCTCCTTTAAGGAAAGGGTTTCTAAGTTGTTCTTTTTGGATTCTCAGTCTCCAAGGAGCTTCTGTACACAGGTATGCCTGCACACTGTATTTATTTTTGCTTCTCTGATTCTGCTTCACTGTTGCAGGTACCCAGGACCACAGCCATGGTGTGGCTGATGGATTGCTAGATGGATTTTGCTCCACCCTGGACTTGGAAGGATCCATGTCTGAGCTGCAGCACCATGCCAGAGACATCTCACACCACCTGGCATGCCTGACACCACATACAAGAGCCTCTTTGCCTGTCTCCAAAACATAAAACCCATGTCACTCAAAGACCACCCTGAAACTCAAACAGATCCCTTTACAGATGATATGTGACTTAGCCAAAGGTCTGGGGCTATCACACTTTTGTGAACGTAAAAACCAAAAGGTTGTGACTTTTACTTCAATATGCATTACCATGAGCTTACATACGTAATGCACTTGTAAAGCTTCCAGTATTATTTGAACATATCTGTATTTTTACAAACATGTGCTTTACAAACACAAGAGATACTCTACTTGAGAGGCAGCCTCACCCTAAGAAATGCACCTTACAAAAATGGGAGCTGATGCAGTTTACAGCTCTCCAGTAAACAGCAGCTGAATCCTTAAATACTAAGTTATCCACATAATGTACAACAGATGCTTGGGTAAGACATACAAACTAAAATAACTATGGAAGATCAAAAATTCTTCAACTGCATTTTGAAAGGAGTTAGAGTTATAATTTGTACTACGAACAAAGCTTAACACTTTAGTCAACTAACCAAGCTCTAACAATAAGAATGACATAATAGTTTAATGAATACATGGAAATTTTACAAGTACACGAGCTAAATTTTAACAAAGCCCTCCACTCAATACCTATTTTATCACTTCCCATCTTAGGCTTTCTGTTATAATACAAGCTTTTGTTTCTGTGTTTAGGCTTAAGGAAGACCATTGTATCCAACAATCACCAAACCAAAATTGTATTTACATTTGTAGAGTGTATTCTTTGTAAAGTATACTTTTTGCAGGCTGTAAGAGCAATTGCAATGTTTATAGTAGAGTACAAGCTACATTAAGGAAAGATAATTCTACATCTAACAATAAACTCAGTATGTCAATTCATCATGATAACAAAGTACTATAGCTAATACTACGCTCAAAACTTACTTTCTAACTGGTCTTCAGATCATTATTTTCAAACCACTCAGAAATTTGTTATTAATATAGCAGTGATGAAGAAGTTGAAGATATGTTGGAAGAGAATTTAGGAAAGCTGTTGGTCATCTCAAGGACAATTAGTCAAGCATTTTACCACCTAATCTTCCCAGCATCTCATTTATCTTACTTCAAACAGCAGCCACTCACATTAATGACAATTTTAAACTGAAAAACCAAGCACCAAAAATCACAATCACCCAATGCTTGTTCCCACTCTCAGGCCCACAGGAACAGAGTCTTTACCCATTTCCTTTCAGATTTCTGGATCTCTTACCTAACTGCCATGAGAGAAAGAAGACCTGCTCCACAGTCAGGGAATCCAACAAAGCATACATTTATTTTGGATGCCTATTAGCTCTTTTGTCTCTTGGAAGAGTATACCAGACATTTGGGTTAGAATTCACAGACTATGTTTTGTTTGTTCTTGGAAGTGGAAGTTAAACTGTTCCAAATATCTTGGGTAAGGCATGGTGCCATGACACCCAGCATGAGTTCTGCATAGCTGAGCACTGAGGCAGTTTCCAAAGAAACGTTCCTTTCTCACAAGGTGTGAACTTTACTCAGCCCTTCTAAGTCATTAAATAACCAAGACTATTATGGTTAGATAATGAGGATGGCAAAGATGCTCCATCCCAGCACCAAGAGACCCGCAGCCATTCTAGTGGAGAACTGGGAGTCTGAAGACCCAGACCCAGCAACAATGGATCCTTTCAAGGAAGCATTTCCCCTTAGGGGCTGTGCCAAGAGCCCAACCTTTCCTGTGTGGCTGCCGCCTTATTGTGCAATGCAGAGTATCTGCTTCCTGGGATATATTTGCTTTTGTAGTATGGATGCTCAATAAAAGGAGGCAATGACTTTTTTTCCTCTTCCTCTTAAATTCTTGGAAAATATTTTTGAGGTTAACATAAGAACATTTGAACCAAACTTCACTTCGTCTGCAAGGAGATCATCAAGCACAACGAGACCAATCACAAGAACTGAGCTGTCTTCTAAAGTTTAGACATTTAACTTTTGTTTCCTCAGAAGGACATATAGTTGCACACAGCTATGACTACAGCAGTCACACTCATAGTAATCAAGCAATTGACTTTCACACCTTCCTTTCCCATCCTAATTATGACTTAATACCTTTCACTGCTTTCAGCAAAGCATTCTAAGACAAAGCAGCATATTTCTTCAGTTTCCTAAAGTCAAAATGTAAAGATATTCTAAAGTTCAACTACGTAACTACTAAAAGTACACAACACAATAGTATATTCCAAAATAACAGAAACAGCACCAAATTGCACTAATTTCTAAAAATGTATTCTGTAAGAAAATCTATACATTAAAAACAGGAGTTTCTAATGTTTACTGAAAGCACTATTTTTTAAAATAGTCATAATAAATTGACACAAGTCTGAAGTATGTGACACATTCACTTAAATTAGATCAGAAACACTTCATGGAAAAAGCTGTGTGCAAACAACTTGTCAATCAATAGAAATTCTGTGCATGACAAACTTAAAACTCTAAATATCACATAACAACACGAAATATTAATGTTAAAAGACAGTATAAAATAATTAAATGAAATTTAAGATGTCACATATGACAATTAATTTGTTTTGATCTCAAATTACAGTAACTGAAGTAATTAACAGAAAAATCTGCAAACAAGTTCCATTCCAAGATTGAACTGCTGTACAGGACAATTTTTTATGAACAGGAATTTATAGAACCTGACAGCTTAGCTCCTGAAAACGATTAATTTACCCTCAGAACTACCATATGAGGCAAGATGAAAAAAGCAAGGGGGAAAGGTTGCACTCCCTGTTTCCATGAAAAGGAGTTTGACAAAGACAAGAAGAGAACAGACATACAAGACTGTAACATTTAACTCCATGCCTTGGCCCACATCCATCTAGCTACTATGCCCCAGTCATTCAGAACAGTCCTACAAACCCAGAAGAGCTTCTGAGATTTAGTAAACTGCTGTATTTCAGAGAAGGACTTCTACAATCCATGAAATTAAATTAACACCCCACATCCTACTACAATATATTTCATTGTAGCCTTAAGAAGCTCCATTTAAATGACACTGTTCAGTGCTTCTGTGCCCCTTGGGAATTACTTCCACAGCATCAGCAGTGGGAGACATCTCCTGTGTAACAGAAACAGACTGCAAAAATCTGACAAGGGATATCCCTTCAACTGCTGCAATCTTCTCAGTCCTAATGACCATCAGCAAAGGTCTTGAGCCTTGCTTCTCCCATAAGTAATAGCTTTTGCTTATCAGTCCATTTATAGTTAACTTTTATCCTGCATGCTTACCTTAAAGGAGAAATTATGCCTTAACATATCTCGTCTAGAGCAACATTTTCATCTCTGTTTGAAATACTTTTTTTACAACTTTTCATTTTTTTCTAGTCTATAAAAGTTTTTCTAACAGTATTAAGAGGTGTAACTGTATCCATCTTCTTCACTGTGAGGAGGAAAGTTTCTTTAAAAGCAAGACTGAAATGTTTCCAGTACGTGAAGTGTATCAAGGAATGCTTTTTCCTCAAGCATTGACCTCACTAACTGAAATACCACCACTGTCTAGCCAAATATTCAGAAGTAGCCTCTTCCCAGATAGTTCTAGTCTAGATGCTTGACCCAGGTTTGCCCCTTCAGCCTTGCTTTTTCATAAATGTTAGGTGAAAACAGAGGTCAGCTTCCCAAAGCACCACTGAGGACTGCCACAATTTCACTTATATTAAATGCCCAAGAAGCTTTAACTCCATACCCTTTGTATCAGTGCCATGGCATAACAGAAAGCTGGGCTGAAGGCTAATAGAGCAACAAAACAATGGGGAGAAAGGTCAGATCAAACGTGCATTTCCCCTGCAGTCAAGGAGACAGCACAGAGATAGTCACATAATGATGCTCCCAGTGCACAATGTCCAGTCCCAGGGACTTGTAGTTTAAGAGTTTCATGAGCCAAATACCCTATCATCTTATTTACTACTACGTGGATTTTTCCTGGGGTTTTTAAAATTATTTTGTGGCACATTTGAAGCTTGCCAACATCCTGAAAAGAACTCCTGAATTTACAGAGAAAGATTCATTTTGCCCTTATTTTGACCCTCAATCTATTAGCTTTATGAATGTGCACTTTGGTTTCTCCTTGGCTACAGCATGCAGGAAAGCAAACTGCCAAACAACCACTTAATCTGAATATAAGCAAAAGAACCAAAAATCTTTTGAAAAAGACTGAAACTCTGAACATTACCTTATTTCTATGGGACATTAAGAAAGGAATCAACCACCAATTTCTATGTTTTTACATTGTAAAACATTTACATTATATTACATTCTATCTTTCAGGCTGATGTTATAGGTACCAAGCTCTTTTTCATAGCTGTATATACTACCACACTTCCAAAATTCAAAAACACTAACCTAGCTAAAATCAAAATTAATATTCAAAGAATGAGGATGTTCTCTGGTAGAGGGACACATAGATATAAAACACGCTTCAGGAATCCAGCAAAGATAAGATGGGAGGACAGAGCAAAACACCACACAGATGATTCACCATAAAATACTGTCCCACAGACTTAGCAAACTCAACCTCCTGGGTATAGCATAATGTCTGCACTACCAAAAATTAGTCTCCAAAAGAAGTGAGCTTTACAAAAGGTGAACTACTTCCATTAAGCTAGGCCAACAAAAAGTATTTTTGAGAGTGGACACCAAAATATTCTCAACCCAAAACATTCTTCTGTTGACAATACCTCATCAACCAGCACTACTGCCTTGACTACAAGGCTGCCTGAGTTCTGCTACCACACCCATCAATGTTACATACAAGTGTTATCAGACTTCAGCTACACAGACAATTCTGGCATTTAAGATACTCTTTCCTCACGGACATTTATGCCAGCAAAGGATGACAGCAAGCAGGAAACTGAGACTATACATCTGTTCCAAATGCAAGGTGCAGACTACACTAATTCAAAATACTTTGCTATGAAACCAGAGCCAAAGACTTCTATGACCTGTTCCAGAAATGGACTTAGGTGGAACAGCATCTCCAGCAGAGACAGCTGCTATTTAACACATCAGATAGTTACTACTGAAATGACCATGGGCTAAGAACTGGGGTTACAAATGCTACCAGCATACCAGTACCAGCTTAAGGCATAAAAATCCTCCATAATACATTCTCAGAATGCAATCACGCCAACAGTCTCCCTACTTTAAAAACCTGCCTCACTCTGGGGAAGGGATTTTGCTGGGTAATGGAAAGGGTGGCAGAAGGAAGAGTGCTGGAGTGAGGACAACTCCAGCTGCACACCACTGAGTAAGGACTCTGTCAGGCTGACAAGACCGTAAGTTATTTTCCACTGTGCTTGTGCCCTACAAAAGGCATGCAATTTCTGCAGTGAAATTTGTGTGCTCCTATTCTTGCCTGTTCATTACTAAAGTTATTTCTGCTGGAGAAGACAAGTTCATAAAAAAATGCAAATTATATTGCTAACAAAAATTAAAATTCGTAGATGAACTAAGGAAAATTAAGAAGTTAGGGGCCAACTAAGTTTCAGCCAACTTAGACTGCACAACAATGGCTCCCCAAGTGCTTCAGTTCACTCAGACACATTACATATGCCCTTCACCACAGGTTGATCTCACCCAAGCAGTAGAAAGCCATCAGAACAGTACAACTGTAACACAGCAGAAACTGTGTTTCATCCATACACTGTTGGCATTTCAAGTCTGGCTGTCTGAACTGGACTCAACACCATTACTCCTTACCACAATACCAGTCTTCAATATTGCCAGTACTAAGGCTCAGTAGACTGCCTCTATCAATAAAGCATGGCTATGATGCAGGAATGTAATGTCATGACCCTCTCTCAAAGCACTACTTAAGGTCTTGAGGTCCTCACTGAATGGACAAACTGCAGAAAGAGTTAATCTAAAGAATGCACTCTGCGAGACTGCACATTTGACATCCCTTTTATGTTTCCATTTGAATTTCCAGCTGGTCTGAAAAGAACTTTTTGCTGGCTTGTCAGATCTGGAGTACTGCTCCAGTGACAGAAGCACCGCTTTCAGACAGCAGCACCCTCAGCCAAAGACCACTCAAGCCAGTGGAACAACCCTTTGAATTCACTGGACTTTGGATCAAGCCTTCACAACTTAGTGCCAGCAATAGATATGTTAAGAACCCTCCATGCCTGTAAGATAAGAATAGATCCCCTATTTGAGAAACAGAGGTAAGAAAAATTGTCCCTCTGCTCAGAGAAAAAAATCTCTAGCCAACAGTAAAAATACTTTCCAGGAAATGAACGTATACCCTAAGGTTATACAGTTCAATCAATATTATTACAGAGTAAAGGTAAAATAGGCAGGTAATGCAACTTAACTGTACAATCTCCCCACTGGAGGCCAACCATTATCCCTGTCAATGACCTTTCAGCTACTGCTATCTACTGCTGCATTAAATGTAGCCTCCAGAAAATAATCTCTTGCTATTGTTGATGTGAAACACCATAGCAGATCTTAAGGGCAGAGTTCATTAGGGTAACTGTACTTTTCTGCAATGATTTGGAGACATGATATGGCAGCAAAATGCACAGGATTAATTGAAATGTTTTCACACATTCCAGTTACATTACAAACCAATTGCTGAAAGAGGACGATTAGCTGGATCCTTTGTTTTGCCATGCAGTCTACTGCAGACAATCAAAAGCAATTATAACAGTGCATAAAAACATTGATATATAAAGTAGCATGGCTATACTCGCAGTTGGACTTTCCACTCTGCAATAGGTCCATCCTCACTTAGGCTCCCTGTAGTGGTGAATATACCACAGTAAGGGAACTGCAAAGAGATCCTCAAAGCCAAAGGTCGACCTTCGTAACTATGGATGAAAAACTTCATAGGATTATCACCTGAACCTAAAGCAGTAATCTGAAAGCTACTAAGAAAATGAATGGAAATTCATCAGTGCTCTGCTAGGCTTTACTCACACAGACACTGCTAACATGCAGTACCTCCACCATGGAGGTTTAGAACATCCTGACAGCACAAGAAAACTCACTCCAGTTGCAGAAGACAGCATCCAAGAGAAGAAAGTAATCCAGAACACCACATGTTTCCAAACCAATACAAGCACCACAGCTCTAACCATTCAAACCTGTACAAGATCTATCACATGATAGAATCCTGTTTATTTCTCCCTCATGGTCTCAAACTTGACATCAACTAAAACTAGGTGATGATTGTAAGACTAAAACTTACAAAATGAGATGAAAGGGACATTCATAGCAAGTTTAGTCTATTCTCCAACCTAAACCATGTACCATTCTTTCTAAACACGCAAATTTGTTCTTCATGGCCACATGTAAAGACTTCTTAAAGTACTATTTTAACTGTGAGAAACGTTAAAAACTTAATTGGTGTTTTCTGTGATGAACTTAATCCCACTTCAATCTGCCCATCATGCCACTGAAAATACCATTTCCTTCTTACAAGGATCCTACAAATCTTTTAAATACTTGAAATCTTTTACATTCCCCCTAAACTCCTCATCTCTTGCCAAAATAACTTGGATTTTCTTCCACATTTATGAAGTTGTTTCCTCGAACTCTGATCACTCACATTTCTCTACTCTGAACTCCTTCCAAGTGGTCCAAATTCTTCTTGAACCTTGGCACCCAAAACAGAGCAGTCTGCACAGACCGTACATCAACAGCAAATAAAGCCAACGGATTTAAACTTTACGTCTCTCGGACAATACTCCTGTTTAAACACCCCAGTAAGATATTTGCATTTCTGCAAAGCAGCATGACACTGACTCATGTTCAACTTGTGATCCAGTACACCCCCAGGTCCTTTTTCTAGTAGCTAACCAGTTATTCCTCACCCTGCATTTCAACAGCTGGTAATTCCTGCCTAAGTGCAGTACCCTGCATTTGTCCCTATTGAATGTCATGCTATTTTTCAGGTTATTTTGAAACTCTAGTCATGTCCTCAAAGACACAGTCCCTGAGAATTTAATAAGCACATTTCATCAGTCAGTTGACTAATATTTTCATTAAAAGCCAGGACCCAGGACAGAATCCTTCAACATAACTTCTCATTTTAACACCGAATTATTAATTACAGTTCTCCAGATAGGATCACCTACCCCCAGATCGTGCCTCCATTTATTTATGAGGCCATTAAAATGAGGAAAACCTTTTTAAATCAATCAATTAATTTAGGAGACTAAACCTCCCCTGCTTCTGCTATAGCCACTGAGCCTTCTGCTCTGCAGTAAAAAGGTATCAAGACTTCGGACACAATTACTTTTCCCACAAATCAATTCATGCTGCTCTATCTTCCAAGCACTTGAAAATAGCATGTTTGTTTATTAATCTCAATTGATGGAAGAAACTGGGGCAAACTGAACTGTCAGACTGTAACTCATCTTCCTCAGCTCTTCTCCTTTTTAACTGCCTGAAGAATCATCCTTTGCCAGTCTTCCAGTACTTATGAGTAGTTCTAGATGATATTTTTGAGCTGTTTTGAGAATTGTACAGTGAAACTTATCAGGGCCAGTTGACACAGAATCATCTAGTGAAAGCACACTGTAGTATAAAATACTACCTTGTCACAAATATTAAGCAGCTGCATGACACTATGTGAAAGAAGGCAAGAAAAATAGGCACTAAGCCTTTCAGATGTTCTGCACCTTCTGCAGACACATGTGCTCAATCAAGTGAATCAAGTGAGGCTTTCCCAATCTTCCTACTACTACTAGGATACTTCCACAGGTAGCTGAGTTTTATATCTCTTGCTACTTGCTACTCCATTTCCACTGTAGCCTTTGTGGTATCTGCCCCTACCAGTCTTTTTCATATGTTCTTCACAATGGGACTCAATTTCACACTCTACATATATTTTCTTTTTGCATCCCAAGTCAGTTAAGCTGCTCTTAGTACTGTTTCTCAAAAGCCTTCTCATTACACTGTTCTCTTATCCTTTAAAAGAATCAGCTGTGATTTCACAGCCATTGCCATTTATCACCTTTCATTCTGACATCTTTTAACTAGAATAAAATATGAAGGAGCTGCCATTTTTGTTACTGCATGTACCCTCTAAACTGAAAATATCACTGCCATATAACTTTGCTAAAGGTCAAAAGAGAAAGAGTTGTGTATTTAGATTTTGAAGGATGATATTTTGGTCTTAAATACCACATAAAAAATCTGAATCCAACTAAAAAGTAATGGCCTTGCTACCAGTTCTACTACCACATCCAAAGAGCTGTTTTAAGATGAATAATGCAATGTCACAATTGTAATTAAGCAGAACCACAAAAAAAGGGACTAAACTCTTTCAAATGAAAAACACACAATGAAAAAATGAAAATACAGTATGAATGCAAATGCAGCTAATTTTGATAAATTTGGCAGGATTATGAATGTGATTGACACTGCACCACTCCAGAGCAATCAGCAAGAGAACCCCTTCCCAATCCCAACCTGTGCACAGCACTCCATGAAGATGGTGCAGAAATTATTCATTTTAGAAAAGGAGCAGCAAGACACAGAACTTCAGCTTTTTGTGCAGATCACATCCATAGCCTCCGAACAGAAACTGTCAATCACCCATCCTTTTTATTTAAGCCTGCCCTTCAGCTACCAAAAATTAAAGTTTACAGTCTTATTTCAATCAGGAATAAAGGTGTGCCTCTTGGAGCTATAATACAGTTTACAGCTACAGTTTACTATAAAATGAACTTTTGTCCTCTGCTATGCAGATTATTTAACAAAGGAACCAGCTTTTTTATGAATGAAAACTATTTTTAGCTCATTGTGTAACAGTGAAAGGGAAACATTTTAGCATAACTGTTATTTAAAACATTTTTTTTCAATGTTTTATTGTGAAATTAGGATTTTTGAAGTAGGATTTGTCTTGTATGAACTTTCTCATGCTAATCATAACCATATCCAAGCACTAGTCAGAATGTTGGGAGTTTTTTCACCACTGAAAGTCCACAAAACCTACTTATCTGCAAAAAAACATGACTGCAGACCCCAAGCAGGTTTGACCATAGTAGATGCCATGCCATGGAGACCAGTAATTCCTGCCCAAAAAAACATGCACTTAAATACAAGCTCTGTTCTCCAAGGCAATTCTTGCAGACGTTCAAAAGATGAGCCTGAACACAATGGCAGAACCATTTATTTTCACATTACATTGATAAGGTTTAGGCACTGAGTAAATTAAATCTAAGGAAACCCTTTTTTTCTAATTTCCAAAACTCGAGACTTTTAGAAGATTTAACTAAAGGACTTTGTTTCACAAGGAATAAAGGAATGAAACATCTTCTCTCCATGCCAGCTACCATCAGGTTTTGTCCTGGGGTGACTTTATGATGCTGTATCTCCATTGTCTACCACACAGACATTAAATAAGAAGATGTTACAACCATGCTCCCTGGTCTGCAGTTAGAAATGCTTCAGCACAGCACTCAGTAGAGACATTTATCACAACAGAAGTAATAATTTCTACAACAGACCTTGGGCACGCTAAGTCAAAGTAATCCCCTGCTGCAGATTTCTGTTGTCTACAGAAATAAAACAAACACTATCTGAAGGTTCCCAGAAAAAGGAACAAGGTTGCAATGATCAAAATGCTTGATGAAAACCTGACCTTTCCATGTCAGTTCTACTACTGATTTCCTCTATGACCTAGATACTGCACTTGGACCTGGCTTAAACAATATAAAGGTATTTTACTTCTAACAGAATACGTGGAATTTGTCTTCATCCCACAGAAAATCAATGTCTTGTTGGCTATTTCACACTCCACACACAAAACAGTAGGATAGTACCTCCTCAAGGCAAAGAGAAAAAATAATCTGAGGGTTCCATGTCAATATAGAAATTTATTTCCTTCTTTTTAAATAATTTATTAGGAACACAGCAAAATAGCTTGTCTGATGCAGCATGCCTGTCACATGGCAGAGCAGCAGAAAAGGACTGAATCACAAAGTTTCTCAATCACTCAGAGATCATGATGCAACTTCCCTTCCTGCTGGGCAGCCCCCACGCTCCCCTGCAGGCACTGCGAGCTTCCTGACCAGGCAGCTGGGAACTTTCACCCCTCTCTCTCCAGGTTAGGGATGAGTTAGTGCCTACCAATGCCATGAGGTCCTCCACTGACTAGAAAGAAATGAAAAAGAAATACAGGAACAGATGCCTGATCCTAGAAGACAACTAACAAAAAATGTAAGGGGGGAGAGCAAAACAAGCTCAAAGTCTAGACAGCACTACAGGAAGACACCATGCAGAGCTGGGACCAGCCCCACTGCTCCTGGGAGGTATTTGGGAAGGCAGCAGCTGCTGTCCAGCAGCTCTGCTGGAGTCTGCAGACCTGCTCAGACCCCTCTCACTGCCTACACCTCCTTGTGCCACAGACAGCCGGCCTTGGCCAAAACCAAAGTTAACAAAAAGATCTCCCTTACTCATTTTCTGAAGCACTTTAGAAACTGATAACCTTGGAGCACATCAGTTTTTCACAACTGACCTAGGTGCTCACACTGGAACACTCGATGTAGCCAGAAGCCAATGTTCTTTCCCACAGGTGACTACACCAACAATAGATTACATTTTTGTTTCACTAAGTCTTGTTAATAATATGCTTCTTAGAAGTCAGGAGTGTTCGATCAGTACCAATAAATTTTCAAGTCAATTGTACAGTTCAAAGTTTACACAATGTATTTTCTTCAAACTTTGTGAAACTGTACTTGTAGTTAGGCAACAAGAAAAAACTGCTAACAAAGGCAGCAGTACACAGCCATCTGTGTCATGCCAAATACCAAGACAAACATTTCCTCAGTATATATGTAATAAAAATACACTGCTGTCACTCATGACACTGACACAGGGACATTAAGTTTATAAGAACCACACATGCACCACAGAGTAAACTTGAATAATGCCAAAAAAGCTGTTTCTCACAAGATCAAGAAAATCAATATTCTACAGGATGAACAGTGTTGTACAAAATGTTAAGAATTGGTAAAAGTAGCAGTTCTTTCAAATGTGATGGAACTGATGGCTGAAAAATACTGCTAACCTGTCTGAGGAGCCAGTGTGTGGACAAATCTCATACATACAACAGCAGAGTCACCTACAACAAAAAAAAACCAAACCCAGTCAGAGTAATGAATAGGCTAAATTAAACATAATTTTGATTGCCCTTGCTATGAAAACACCATGCAATTCCAGTGAGTGCATACTGCAAAGAAAATACATTAACGAATTCTAACTCAGCAACCTCAGAGGAGGAAGCAGTCAGCCAGCCTGGCCAGACAACCATCAGCACTCACGGTAGAACAGTTCAGAGTTAACCATCTCCCACTGCTGGAGGCTATGCTATCTCAGCTTCCAGAAGGGCTCCAAAAGTCTTTTCCAACTCCAGCACCTGCAGGGACACACTGATCCCAGCAGGCAAGCCAGGGCACTGATGGTAGCAGCAAGCTTTCAGAGCGAATACTGTAGATAATCAAGTTTATCTCCACCTTAAGTATCAATTCTGTTAGGGTTCTCAGTGTTTAATTCACCTAGTAGCTGTTTATCCCTGAAGCGGTATAAACAGGCCTCCTCTTAGGGATGACGCAGTGGTTGCCAGAGGTGCTCGCAGGGCGAGATCCCCGTCTCCATGGCTCAGCTGATAGAAAAGCGCGCTACAACCTTTGTCAGCAGCAGGAGAATGCACTGACTCATGTGCTGAAAAAAGGATGAGACGCACTGAGTCCTCATCTCGGGCTGCCAAAGTTTCTCTTTGGTACACGATCCCCAGCATTCCCCCCGACCCCGCCACTGCAGAACACGCTGACGTGTGCCCGGGCGGCGGAGCGCGCGGTGCTCGGTAACCGGGACCGCCGGCAGAAAGGACGGAGGCGGCGGCACGGGAGAGCTGCCCGAGCTGCCGAGGGGGCCCCGACCGCCCGGGCTGGCCTCCGGGCAAGGCGGGGGGGCGGCCCGGCCTCCGGGCCAGCGCC
>VWZP01005658.1:4479408-4527120 GCA_013396995.1 Dicaeum eximium | reverse complement strand
GGGGTCCCCAGGCCGTGGTGCTGGCCTCGGGGTGTCCTGCAGGCACTGGAGGTGAGGTGCTGCCCCTAAAACCGACACGCAGACATCTCCCTGGAGTCGGGTCCAGCTCTGCCAGGTGCCCTCCGGCGTCACCTCCAGTCCTCCGTTGTCACGGGATGTCACACCACCAGGCCGAGGCCGGCTGCTGGGGCATGGCTCCATGCAGCACTGGTGGACACTGAGAGGCCAGCGAGGCGCCAGAGGAGCAGCTCTGCACATCTCCCTCAGTGTGACCACGGAAATGTCCGGCAGAGGTGAGGGCGGTGGGGATCGCCTCAGGGAATCCCTGTAGTGCAGGAGTGCCCTGGGGCGCTGCTGAGGGCCCCATCGCAGACCCCAGCTCGGGTTGGACACAACCCCATCCCTGCTGTGGGCCACTCAGCTTGTCCCCTCAGGCTGGCAGCAGTGACAAGGGATCTTTCCTATTGTCCTATCTACACCTGCTTTTAATAACCCAGCCCTGCTTCTGTCAACTGATCAATTTTGAAGAGCGCTGCAAACCATTTAGAGGATTGGTAAGCCACAATAGGATCTGTATTTATTTTCACATACTATTTATTTCCAGTAGTTCTCCACTGCAGATGAAGGGAGCCATTGACTGTTACATCTCATTGCATGCAACCCCAGCAGTGGCTGAACAGGGGTTACATCCATCTGGCAGAACACCACATCACCCCAGCACCATTCTGGGCTTCCTGTGACAGCTCCAGTGACCCCACAGCTCTGGGGTGAGTCAGCCCAGCACGGGAATCCAGCAGGAAATTCTGACAGTGAAAGAAAGAAAAGACAGTTTTTTTGTTGGCCTGGTGAGTTCATTCACTCATGTGACCACAGTTTAAGGGAGTGAGAGGAAAAGAAAATGAGAAACAAAGCTGCCCCTTTTGGCAGCCACCCACACATAATGCTGAGCTGCTCTGACTCAAATCAGATGGACACCTTCCTCCACTCGAAAAAACCCTAAAAACATCTATTTTCTGTTAATGTGCTAACTCTGCTGTCACAGATTCTCTGTTGACCGCACACCTCACTGCTCTTGCCAAAGGCTGGTATCAGCCTGTCCAAGCTTCTGTCCCTGCTCACCTGGGACACACCAGTTACTGGGTTTTATGTAATGACTCAACAGTTACTTCCCCTAATTCCCTGGAAATTCAGTGATACAGTATTTACTGAGAAATGAGTAGTAAGAGTTTGGTGATCTTCTCAGGCAATTCTTAAAATAGTTTTTCATTAAGGTTTTGAAGATGGATATTAACCAGTGGTTCTCATTCACTCTGGGTACATGTGAAACACCATGTGAAATACCTCCAATATGGTGACACTATTCTGTCAATTTTTCAAACAAAGAACAGAAAAGTTACTGAATAATTTCAGGGTTTTTTTTTTTTTCATTGAATTAGAATTCTTGTTGTCCAACATCCAACCTAAATCACTGCCAGGATTGTATTTGTGCCTCAAGGAAATGGCACTGGTGATCAATGGTACTGGCCAATATATTTTCATTGAATTTCCCTAGCTAGTTACTCCTTTTGCAAACTGCTGAACTACCCACTGCTATCAGCTTGCAAAATTCCCATCTATAGATGTCTTTATTGTTGCCTATTATTCCCTTTTGAGCAAGATGTTTTGTTTTAAAACCAGGAAGGCCTTCTTTGATGTCACTGAAATTGTGAACATTTGAGTCACCTAACAACTACCCCAGGTTCCATTTGGATCACACTGAGCTATTTCCTCAGGCTCACTTTTGCTCATAACCTCTTTTAGCCTTGCAAATTTGCTAGCAGTGTCCCCAGCAGAGTCACAGGAATGTGGGGAGATTGAAATGGGTACCCTTCTGCCTGGCTGTTGGAAAAACAGAGGTAGAACACATTAGTAGAAACAGCTTTCTAGGTCATACAGACCCAGAAATTACTATGATGAGGAGAAGCCAAGGAGATTTTTTTTTTTTGGATGAAGTACTGACTAGTAAAAAGAGCCTATCATATGACTCAGAGGAAAAATATTATGAAATTATTAGTGCTATTAAACAGAAGCTCTTATTCTGTCATTCCTTATTAGTAAAAGGAGTTAAAAGGTTTGCTTTGATATATACATTTCTATGTTCTTCATCAAAATTCCTTTAGTAATTTTCAATTAAAGATTAATTTCTCATCATGTTTTTCAACCCATTGTATACTCTAATGTATTATCTTTATCCCCATTAGAAAGTTTCCCTTAACACCTAATTGCTTTTCTTTTTCAGTGGCTGGCAAATTTGAACTCGTTTATTGCTTCACAAACCTCAAACCATGCAGGCTTTTATTAACTCAGAGATTAATTTTGTGGTTGGCAAACTCCCTGCTTTCCAGCTCTCTTGGCGTCACCCTGGTTTGTACTGCTGGAAGTGCCTGGCAGCCTCAGCTCTCCTGCAGCATTCCTGGCTGCAGCATTCCTGGCTGCAGCTTCCCTAGGGAAGGGACGGCTCACAGGGAATCACAAGTTATTTCTAGGTATACACCTAGGAATCACAGCATTCAGTGCTTTTAAAACATCAGGTGTTTAACCTGGTAGAAAAAAATAAAGTAAACTACAAGAGAAATTACAAGAAAAACAATGATTTTTCTCCATTCTCTTCACCTTAGAGGCATTGGTTAGCAGGAGGAAATGAGCCAGAGAACACAATCCAGCATTGTCAGTGCTTCTGGAAACGTTATGGCCATTCACAGACAGTGTAATTCCTCCAGACTTTGCTCAGTGCGAGGAGGTAAGCAGCTTGGGGCTTGAGGACAGGAGGAGGGGTTAAGTCCTGCAGCCTTTCTTAATGGGCCTCCCATGACTATTTTGATTGGATAGTTACATATATTCCACCTGAAACCTCCACTTAATAATAAAACTTACAAGTCCCTTACAGCTTTCTGTCATCAGAACATTTCCTACATATGACATTTCTCAACTGCTCCCTCCCATCACCTTTTCCCCAGTGTCGAGGGCATTCGAGGGCATTCGCTGTTTTCTGTGTCCTGCTTTGCCCCACTGAACCCTGCATTCTCTCCCAGGTGAGGCACAAATGAGTTGAACAATGATTATTAAGTACAGCATTTAGTGAGTCTCAGACTGACTAATCACATTTTATGTGCTTTCCCAGTCTGACTGTACCCACTGTTATCTCTCATCTGTAACTGTAAATCCTCCAGGGCAGAGATCAACATAGTTACCTATTGTATATTACCTAGCTGAAAGGGGCCAAGGATTTTATGTGCTCTGGCAATAAACAGCATAAATATTATGCTTTAAGAACATTTGTGAAGTTTTTCTCCTTTGCACATGGTTTCTAAATCAGGAAGGACAAGAACCTATCTGGGGATCACATTCGTGTATTAAATTTATCTTGTGCCAAAACTAAGATATCCAAGTAGCAGAGAAAATAAATCAGAACCTACTGTTTATTTACTCAGTCTCTTTAATGTGTATATATTAGCGTGTTCCACCCTGCCTTTTCTGGTAGGGCTGTATAAATATGTGCCTTAGCTCAGAGGAGGTTATGGGACCCACCTCTGCAGTGTACCAGCAGCCAGCTGGCCACATGTGGTCCCAGATGCTGCAAGCACACCTCTGCTAGCCCTGTACCAACAAACCCTCCCTGAGGACAGCCATAGGGCCTCCTGTGGGACACCTCTGGCCCTGTTTGTTTGATTTTCTTGGCAAGGGTGTTACATAGGGGATAAAATCCCCATAGCCCACCCTCTCTAATCCCCATACATCCTTAGGCAAACAAAAAGAGGCTCATAAGAAAAGGGGCCATGAAAGGACATGGCTCCATGCCTTGGCTGTGTGTGTGGACATGACATTCCTCCTACTGCCTTTATGTGTTTTCTCTGACCTCAGTTGCTTGCAGGCTCTGCCAGTTTAGATTTTCAAGTTCAGTAGGTTGGCAACAGGAGTGGCATCCCTCTGAGCTCTCGGACACAGGCATGGGATCTGCATGGGAACATGACTCTTGAACTGAGTGCCAGAGCTCATGAACACACAGACAGGTATAAGGTGACCTATTAAATGGAGGTTAGCAATTATAGTTTCACTCTTCAAGATGATTCACATGCAGTTGAAAGCCACAAGTCTTTAAAAGTTTCCTTTGAAAGCTCCTTAAACTACTTTGGCAAGCCTGAGTTGTTGAACAATTTATCACTTCTCTGCCAGATGAGCTTGTGAAACGCTTTATGAGGAAATTGTACAAAGTGCCCAAGATTGTCACAGATTAAGTTTCTTTTCTCTTGTGCCACCCAATCCTTTTTCCCCCATTTCCCTGACATCCAGTTCTTCATGGTTTAAAATAGCCTGGCTATTTATTTCCATTACAACAGCAGCCTACCTAATAAGTTACGTGTCTTCAACAGCAGTCAGAGGCAAAGGAGAATTCATTGCTCCATTTACTTGAACAAGATCTTAAAAAGTCACTTTTTATAGCAGATGAAAAAAAAAATACTGTGCTTTCCCATTCCTCTTGCTATCCCCATGACTGCCATAGGAAGCTGTAAAGGAGGTCACTCCTGTCTCCAGATTACTTCTTGGATCCTTTGAAGACTATTCCCTCCACAGAAGTTACCTTGCACTCTCCTCTCCTGGTTCCCTGCTGCCACAAAGCTGTAATGGAATCACTGTGGAGCTACTCAGTGCATCCTTTTTGTTGGTTCTTGTCCCTTTCCCTCTCCCTTCTATTTTTAAAATAAGGCAGAAGTCTTTCAGTCAGTAGTTCTGCCAGCCTTTGCCTAGCTCACATCATACCTAAGGAAAAGTGGGATCTGAGTGCCTTTATCTGCTTTCACACCTCCACCATATTATTCCATAAAGCTGCTGTGCAGCACACACACAAAAGCTCACTGAGGGAGGGATTGTCTCCACTGAGGACACCAGTTTCCTGATGGCTTGCACAGGGTTTGTCCCATCCAGCCTGCAGACTGGGCTGAAATCCTCAGGCGCCACATCAGCACTTGTGATTGTACAGCAGAGCAAAGGCTGCTACACTAAGACAGAGTGTTGAGTTTGGTAGCAGTTGTCCCAGCCACAGTGAAAAATTGCCAAGGGGACCCAGTAGGTACCTGCAACGCTGCTGACTTCACTGTTCCCAGTATTCCAGTAAACAGGGGGGGCTTGGAGTTCCACCCTGACCAATGGACAGCATAAACCCCATGCTAGGTAACCTATTCACAGCTAAATTACCCCAGGACTGCTAAGAAAAATCAAGCAACTAGCTAAACAGAGCTAAAAAACCCCACATACAAACCTTGAATATGAAGCTCTTGAGAAACCATCACTTCCACCCAGCAAAATACAACAGGCAAATGGCAAGTGTCTGTGCTTTTATTATTTAGCTGCAAGAATTTTACTGTGAAATGAATCTGCTGATCACTGCCCACCCAGCACAGAGAACCGATTCAAGCTCTTTGGCAACTCTCCTAGCTGAAGAAGGTGATACCCTCTCCAGCTGAATGCACGCACACTGTTAATGGATCTCGCCATCTAGCAGCTCGATGTTTTGATTTCATATTAGAATTGCTTGAAAATAGGACCTTTAATATCTCTATTGTTGTACATTTCTCTCTCAAAGTATGTTTAAAGGAGTTAATCAGACTTATTTCCTTAATTTCAAGCATATCTCTGAAAACTTATTATCCCAGGCTGATGGCATCAAAGAGTGAATTAGGAATAAAGCCAAGTGAATAAAACCAAAGATATTTCCTTTCAGTTACTGTGCAGCCTTCACAGGCTACAGAGCATTAGAGCTGCTGAAATACCACTGTCACATTCTTCAAGATCTCCAAGATCTGTGAATTGGTGCCTTGCTCTTACACCCTTGGCAGGAAGTGAGGACACGATCCCTGTTACACTTTGCCCAACAAAGCTGTGCTGTGATGAGCAGCTTTAGATGTGTGGCACTGGGAAAATGTCTTTGAACTATTGCTGTTTGGGTTTCCAGTTTCTGAGACATATTTATCACAGCAAAGTTACCCTACTAAACAAAAAAACCCAAAAAAAACCAAACAAAAAACCCAAAAAAAAAAAAAAAACCAAAACCCTGGACTTGATTTTTATGGCATATGAAACCCTTGATTTCATCCTTCAACATCATTTGCAGAGAAGCAGCATATCTTGCAGCTGTTCTGGGCCAGGTTGGAGGTCCACATAGGCCACTGTCCTGGCCATCTCTGATGGCAGTAAGGAGCTGAAGTGCTCTGAACTCCAGGGTGAGGAGACACCTTGCACATCCTGCCACCAGGTAGCCAAACACAAATCTCCCCGTTACAACCATGGAGAGTGCAACATGGGCAGGAAAAGGGGCATTTCACATCCACTTCTCCAGGACTTCATCACAGATCCCAAACCAAGATGCCCCTGTCCTGCCAGGTTAAGGAACTACTCGTAACCCTTGCTGTACCTGGAAACTGGACACATTTTTAGCATGGTCCAGGGCAGTTATTGCTGAAGTGACTTCTGCAACCTTGTTCTCACAGCACCTCCTGGGAAAGTGCTTGGCAGACTGGCAGTCGGTGCTGTTATAACAAAGCAGAGGGCTGGGAAGCCTTTCTTCTGCTTTGTGCTCTCCAAAGACTCTGCTTTCAGAGAGGACAGGAACGAAAGCCTGTGTGCAGCTCTTCTCCCTGGCATGGCGCCTCAGAGAATGAAGCAAGTTATGCTGTCTGGTCATTTGACTCTCCATCAGTCATCCTCAATAACTTTTTCATCTCTGTTATTTCAACGAAATGGGCAAAGTCCATAAGTTTATTATGATCTGAGACACTGTGCTTCTGCAGTGCCCTCTGATGCCCCGGTGGCTCCCCATCCGCACCGCAGACTGGCGGCATTGCTGCCGTCGGGACTGGCGCTTCCTGCCCACGTGGCCCGGCACCAGATGGAACAGAGCAGGAGCTCAATGTGCTGATGGACAAAGAACATCTTATGCAAGAGCTAGAGAAGGTCGGCTCACCTTCAAGACACTGAAAAGCAAGGCAGGGGAGCATTCACAGTGTGGGAGCCCCGTTTCCCTGCATCAGGGAGGTTGGGTTTGCTGGTGGGCAGCAGCTCCGCACAGTGCCAGGCAGGGTGGGCAGCAGGCAGAGCTGCACAGCCAGAGAGCCCCCAGTCTACTGCCAGGCCCGTGCACAAACCAGCTTTACAAAGCACAAGGTGAGACCACATTAGAATATAGTTTTGCTTTTCTGAAACTACCGACTTTATAAGTTACCTGTGTTTCCTTGGCCCTCTGCTTTCCAAGCCATACTGCTCAGGCTCCCTCCATTGCTCCAGTCTTTCCTCGGCAAGAGCCAGGCCTGGAGCAGTGCTGTGAAGAAGCAGGAAGGACAGTTAGTTGCTGGCAGGAGCCAGGGTTTGCATGTGCAGCCATGGCTGGACCCTGACAGACCCTGCAGTGCTGCAGCCTGACCGTGATGGGCAGTTCTGGGATTTCTCCTTCCCCTGCTCTTGCCAGAAGAGGTTTTCCCAATGCACTCTCTTCAGCTCTGCAGTGTGGCAGCTCCAAAGCCAAGATTTCGAAGGAGCAGCTAATGCTGAAAAAGAAACCGCTGGATCCTTTCCACCATTCCTTGCCCTCTGGGGTCCTTTCTTCTCTATCCTTGAGGTTTTAGAGTAAGAAAGGTCTAATTACTATTGCAGCTTGTAATTACTTTACAGCTCCACCCTAACAAGAAGCTCATCTGCTTCCCCAGGACAGGTCATGCCCTGACAAACACCTGGCTGATTAACTGTTCCAAACAGCTCCTGGGGCTCTGCAGGCACCCTGGGCTGAGCGTGCAGTGCGTAAAGAAAACGAGTGCACGTCCCCCTTTCACACACAGCCGTGCAAAGGAACTCAGCCGTGTGCACGGCAGCTTCTTGCAGCCTTCCCTAGAGGCAGCAGAGCATGTGCTGGTTGGAAACTTCCCAGTGTGCTGTGTCCCTAGAAAGGGTTCTTGGGGCCCTTGATGGCTTCAGCCAAGACTGCCTGACTCCCAGGAATCTGGCTGGATCCTCCTTCCCTACTCTCCACGGCTACAAAACTGGCAGAGAAGATCAACAACAGAGGTGTCTCCTCGCAGTCCGAAGCAGCTGAACTCCAGTCACTCCACAGAGCAGAAGATATCCAGCAAACACTGAAACCACAAGATCTGACCAAACCTGACCTGGTGCCAGCGCTGTCCCTGGCCAGGCTGGTCACCTTGGCTGAGCACATCACCCCCACACACCTCTTGGAGAGGGGGCGCTGAGCAGGCAGATGCATCTGCAGCCCCTCAGGAAAAGCCTCTTCTAAAGCTGCACCCGCTCAGAGCATTCCCACCCTGGCCATTGTTTTGGGAATGACTGGAAAATGTCAGCAGGGCACTGGGTGCGGGTGGGGGGGTCAGGAAAAAGGAAAAAGAGATGATTAGATTTTTTTTAAATCAGCCAATAAATTATATTAACTTTTCCATTGACCTTTTGTGAGGTCACATTATCAGACTAGTGAATGTGGTTCATGAAGATAGGATTATGCTCAGATTTCAAACTGTGCAGAAAGTGCATCCCAAGCAACATGCCAAAATGGAAACGTCAGCTCTGCCAGATGAGTGTGCTTCTCATTATCCTCCCGAGGAAAGCCAGATCTGCCACCTACAAATATTGAATATATTATTAAAAGGGTCTGGTTCCCAGGGAGGCTGGGAATTGCATAAGGTCTGCCTTTGTCGATGGTGCCTTTTACTCTTTTCCCCTTGAGACTGTGGCGGCACAGGAGTGCCTGTGGAAGGACTGGCTTGCCACAGGCAGCCAAGATCACTTTTTCCCCTCTGCTCAGCCAGCTTGCCATGGAGCAGACAGCTGGGAGTGAGCAGCTTTCCTTGGCCAGGGTATGAACATGGCCTGGCATCCTGGTGCTGCCTTTGGGGTGGGATAACATTCAAAGCATGGAGAAGGGAAGGGGGTGTGAAGGTGCAGCTACATGTGCTGGGTGCCTGCAAGGGAAGCGCTGCTGCCCACGGCTGCCCCAGTCTGACAGGGCTTAGCAGGTGTTGGCAGAGCTGCAGCACTGGGCCACATCATATCAGCTCCCTGTCATGAAGCCAGCAGCAGCAGCTCCTTCTGCAGCTATAGCACTTTCCAGGGGTGCCCCAGGGAGCCAGAAGTGTGCCAGCCCACAGGGGCAATGACCTTGCTGCCCCCAGGGCTGTCCCAGTCCTTGGGGCTTAGGGAGTTGCCCTGTCCCTTGGACTGCAGTCCCGGCAGACAGAAACCTCCTCTCCGCCCCTGCCAGCCCAGCGTGGCCAAAATTAGCTTCTCCTTCTTGTGTGCTGGGTAGAAGAGCCACGATTGTATCTCAGAAAAGCATTATTGTATTCCTCAAGTCCTATCTTATCAGGGAAAGGAAAATGGGACTTTGACAAATTGCTTCTGCAGCGGCCGGGGTGAGCACATGATTTTCGGTAATCACCCACCCTGTGGTCGCCAGTGGCCACTATTGTTCCCAGCCCTGGCTGTGCCCTGCGGAGTCTGGGCAGCCATGACCCTCCCAAAAGCAATAGAGCACGTGGGGCTGGCCACCCTCACCTAGGCTGCACCCAGTACATTGTGTTTGCAGGTGGGGATGCAGCTGAAGTTAGATTGATCCCTTTATCAGGAGCCTTCCAGTGCTGATAAGGTGACATCGCCTGCCTGGAGCAGGGACTTGAACTCTTTTGCAGGGGGAGATGGTTATCAGCAGTCTCTGGCAGGGCTGTGCTGGCTCTGCAGCCTCACAGCTGGAAGCAGAGCTGAGCTCTGAGCCTGGGACAGATAGGAAGGGTTTGTTTTGCTTTGCACAATGGCTGCTCAGATCCTGTCCAACAGCAAAGCAGAGAGCACAGCAGGGCACTTCAAAGGCACTCAGCCTAGTGCTGTCACCACACAGGGGATCCAGCGTGGCCAGTGGCCGTCCTGCCCCTGGGACACTCAGCTTGACCCCAGGGACAGCTTGGCCCCTGAAATACCCGTTGCGACAGGAGACACACTGTTCCCAGTCCCAGGGCAAAGAGGACCATCACCTGAAGAGCTTATGTCATCTCACCAGGAAGTATCAGAGCCACCCACAAACCCATCTCTGCAAGCAAAGTATCCATGCAGGGAGGAGAGCAGGGTACTCTGTGATCTCTCCACTCCTTGCTGCTGCAAGGCCACCTGGGGACCCTCCCCAGCAGCATCATGAGGACCAAAAACCTGTTCAATGGGTCCACAAACCACATTCCCTGGCGGAGCAGGGAGCAGCAGGTGCTTGACTCACATCTGCTGCAAGCTACAGGGCAGGAGAAGACCTGGGGCAACTGATGGCCAGTGGGACAGGCAGTGTGATCCTGCAATGATGTTCCACAGGGGACCCCTGCCGGGCCCACTCTCTTCACCTGGGATGGGAACAGCACTGGGACCATGATGGATGCCTGCAGCCAACCTCACTGCTTGTGCAGTGCATTGGGAAGGTCTTCATGCCCCTCAGCACAACTGTGGTTGCTGGTGGGGTGGTCTCCATCAGAGGTGCTGGTGCCACTGTTAGGTCCCCAAACACCCCAGCAGAAGCAGCCAGTGAGGGCTACTGGGAGCAGGCAGAAGTTACAGCAAATCATGTTGCACAGCTGTACAACACCTACCTGTCATTTTGGTGCTTTGTGCCCTTTTCTGCTCTGCTGCTGGCTCCTGTTCCCCAGGGCTGGATGAGAGAGAGATTGACAGGTCCTGCAAGTGTCACAGCCATCCCAGCAAAGCTGCTGCTGACTCCTGCATGTCTCCCTATGCCTGCAGCTCAGCTCTCTGCTGTCTAGAGCTGGGTTGTCAGAGTGAAACCAAACGGGAAACCCCCAGGTGGACTGAATACAAGATCTGAAAGGGCTGAGGCCACTGATCTCCCCTTGCTGCACCTCAAGTGCAGCTGCTGGAAAATTGAAAAAACCACAGGAGCATGTGATGCGCCCCAGCCCCTCCTGTGCAGCTCCTCCCTTCGCCGGGTCCCTGAAATGTCCCTTCCCTCAGCCTGACCAAACACCAGGGTGCACCTTCGTGGCTCCCACCCTGGGACCCCACAAGAAGGGACCAGGCACTGCTTGCCAGGCACAGCACCCATCCCACTGCTTTGTGAGGTGCAGCTGTCAGTGATGGAACACCGGGGCAGCCCTTGGGACACACCTCTGGGGCCAGCGCAGAGCAGGTCAGCACAGGGTGACCTCCTGCAGCCCACCCTGCTGCTCCCAGTGCCACAGCCTGGGGGCTTCCCAAGCCAAAGATCCAGCCCTGGCCTGCCTCCCTGAACTCCTCTCATCATTCATCCCAGTCTTGCTGCCCAAAATAGCCTACAATGATTTCCACAGTTAATCTGGGCCTGCTCTGAGCCTGCAGGCTGTAATCTGAATTTAGCTCTAGCCAGCTCCATTTCAGACTTCCCTGTCTCCTTACTCTGAGACACAGCAGATGCACTCCTCCTTTCCTTTTCTGTCCCAATGGTACCCACCCCATTACATCCCCTCTTTGGGACAGGACAATGATGCAGAGGCTTGCCTCCATCCTTACTGAGATGCCATCTGTGCCCCTTGCACCTCTTCTTGTGGCCTGTTTAGCTCTGGGCACTGGGGG
Source organism: Dicaeum eximium (assembly GCA_013396995.1). Lineage (NCBI taxonomy): Eukaryota > Metazoa > Chordata > Aves > Passeriformes > Dicaeidae > Dicaeum > Dicaeum eximium. The sequence continues at coordinate 4,515,486 of VWZP01005658.1, read as the reverse complement.
CTGCCCAGTGCTGCACACACATCAGATTCTCTTCCAGCCCTTTCCCAACCAGCTCCCACTCAGCACTGCTCCCATGACCAGCCTCCTCTTTGGCAGCACCTAATCCTGCTTGCAATCCTGCCCACATGGACACCACTCTATCCCTGTCCCCCCCACTCTGAAACACAACCTATAACATACAGAACATGTCACTCTGTCCCTCAGCCACTCAGCAATGCTTTCAACATTTGCCACCAGCTTTGGGATGTTCATATACTCAACAGAAATGTATCACTAGCAAATGCTGTGGCCTCATTTTTTTCAGCTCTTCCAAAGTGTTTAAAGTAAGATTTAAAGCAAGACACCAAGCTATGTGATGCAACTGACACCCTTGAAGAATGAAATGCCATCCAGAGGGACCTGTACAAGCCCAAAAACTGGGTCCATGGGAACTTCATGAGGTTGAACAAAGGCCAATACAAGGTCCTGCACCTGGGTTGGGGCAACCACTGATATCAATACAGAACAGACTGAGAGCAGCCCTGCCAAGGACTTGGGGGTGCTGGTGGATGGGAGGCTGGATAGGAGCCAACAACGAGCACTGGCAGCTCAGAAAGCCAAGCAGCTCCTGGACTGCGTCTAAAGCAGCATGGGCAACAAGTGAAGGAGGAGATTTTGCCCCTCTGCTCTGGTGAGACCTCACCTGCAGTACTGCACCCAGCTATGGGGTCCCCAGCATAAGAAGGACAGTGGAGGGCACAAAGATGATCAGAGTGCTGGAGTACCTCTCCTATGAAGAAAGGCTGAGAAAGCTGTGTCTGTTCAGCCTGGAGAGGAGAAGGCTTGGGGCAGACCTTAGACTTGCCTTTCAGTATTTGAAAGGGACCTACCAGAAAGATGAGGACAAACATTTTAGCAAGGCTTGTGATACAACAAAGGGTAATGGATTTAAGGTGAAGGAGGATTAATTTAGATTACGTATAAAGTGGAAATTCTTTACAATGAGGGAAAACACTGGAACAGGTTGCCCAGAAAGGTGGTAGTTGCCTCATCCCAAGAAATATTCAAGGCAGGGTTAGATGGAGATCTGAACAACCTGATCTAGTTGTCTAGAGACCTGAAGATGTCCCTGCTCATTGCAGGGGTGTTGGACTAGATGGTCTTTGAAGGTCCCCTCCAACCCAAACTATTCTATGCTTTCTTTTGCAAGAGTGAAAATGAAGGACACAGATGGTCCCGTGGGATGGAGCAGAAGCAGGCCAGGCTACCTGTTGGTCCAAGGCTCACTGTGAACACTGAGAACACCGTGTGCCCACTGCACATCCCTGTGACAGCCAGACCCACCGGCTTGGGAGATCCTGGCTACACAGACATCCTCCTGAGCTTTAGAAAGCCGCTGAGGTGCCCACCCCAGCGTCTGCAGCAGAGACTTTTGTTTCACTTGAGGTTATCTTATCGCCATAGGAAAGGCAATACAGCAGAAGAATTTCCTTTCCTTTATGTTTCCAGCCTTTCCATTGTCTGGCGCCTGGATTTCTGAGCCTTGCCACTCACCAGTGTGCTCCAGCCTTTGGAAATATGAATGCTGGCCCTTCTTATCAGCAGGAGCTCTGCAGATGCTCTTTTGCTGCTGCAGGCAAACCAGGCAGGGTCTGGTGGCCCCAGGCCCCATCCTCACCCCATTCATGAGCTGTGCCTTTTCCACTGCAGGAGCCAGCTCAGCAGTTCATTCAGAGGGGTGGCTGTGCCAGGCAGCAGAGCTCGATGAGAATTGACCAAGGCATTGAAACACCAGAGTCTTTCATTTGGTCTTCCTTATGTGGCAGACCATGAGTGATAGGTCAGCCCCCCACACAGAGCACTGAAGACATACTCAACCTGCTGGCTGGGTTTCCATCTCACTGGTCCATGGTTCATGGTGCTAAAGTTGGCAGCCAGGGATCACCAGGAAGTGTGGGGGCCACCGGCAGTGAGGACTGTCCCTTTCTCCTGCCTTGCTGAGTGGACCAGCTGGCTTCAATTCCACTGGGCACGGCTTGTAAGCCTAAATGCAGGGGGAAACAGCAGCAAAATCACAAGAGGAGATTGATGGGTTGGAATCCAGCTGTGAGGCTGCACCTCTCCCAAAGCCCCAGTTCCAGAGAAAGAAGCCATCAGTGGAGAGAAAGGGGGACCCCCATGCCATATCTCAAAGGACAAGCGTGAAAGAGGCTGGGAACTGTCCCTGCTCCATCAGGCAGTTCTTCAAGCACAACAGGACATTGCAGCCTGTGGGGACACCCCAGACCTTCTCACCTTCCCCCAGAGAGTCCCAAAGAAGTACCTTCTGCTGCTTATTGCTTGTTTGGCTGAGGTGCTTGCCTATCCTGGAGGAGCTGCAGCTTGTCTGGAGGTGCCTGGGCACAGCAGAGAGCAAGGCTGAGCAGCAGGGCTGGGCTGGCTGCACTGCATCATCACATCCTCAAAGTCCCACTGTGAAGGGAAAGGAGCAGGCAGTGCCCCAGGCAGGTGCCAGGGAGCCCCAGCAGATCCCTGGGCAGCACGGGACCTGCATCGCCTCCTTCCAGAAAGGGGAACTGGCTGCCTTTGAAATGTCTCCCTTTCTCCATGGCAAAGCAGATCAGTGCTGGTTTCCATTTTTCTCACACACTTCCCTTGCTGCCCAGACAATGCAAGGAGAGGGCTCAGGAACACAAGGAGTGGTCAAGCAAGACGTGGAGTGTGTCAAGAGTGGGAGAATTCCTTTTCCCTGAGACCCACACAGCAGCGGTTCCTGAGCATCCCCTGCACAGCCCTGAGCACAGCCAGTTCTGAGAAGCTCCAAGCAGAGGCACTCTTGCTGAAAACCCTATGAAATCCCATATGAGCCTGCACTGGTCTATCAATGCTGACCAAAACAAAGGGGCTCTGTAGATGCTTCCAGCTTCCCTTTGCTCTGGGCAGGCAGCAAAAGCCTGGCTGGACTGCAGGACCTTCCTGCATGGATGATGTTTCTATTTCTTTGCCTCAGCTCCCAAGTGACGAAGGGCTGGTGACATTTCCAGAAGGGCAAACCCAAGTCTGCTCCACCCAGCACATGCAGTCCTCCTGCACTGACACCACCCGTGGGACAGACCCTTTTCCCACAGCCACAGCAAGAAAGAACACTGGGGCAGAGTTCCTCTGACTCAGTAGCGGTTTCTTTTCCTCTTGTCCTCACCATGACCCCTCTTCATGTCCCAAGATGTCTTGGGCACCTCAGGCATTTAGCTTGGATAGATTATTTTCTGAGGTACACTGGAGAGCTGCTCCCTGCCTCTCTCCTACCTGCCCCAGGATATTTTTCCCCAATATTTTTCCTTCTACAGCAAAAGAAGAAAAAGCTCAGTAAAAAAGCTGGACTAGAGCCACCATACAGGGAAGGGGGACAGCACAATACCGATCCTCACAGACAAATGGGGATAAAGAATCTTGCAGGGGCCAGGCAATGGCATGAAGCTCCTCACAGGAGGGAAAGAGCTGTGACTAGAGAGGAAAAAAGAAAGGTTGCTTCTTACTTTAAAGCAACAGTGTCTCAGGACAATTAGAAAAGAGTTGCTTAACTTTTGTAGAAAAAGCTTGAAAGGCCCTGGACTCAGCTGCTGCCTTGCTGTGGCCGGAGCCATGCTCCCCATTGTGATCCTCTTGGCCACCTCCTTGCCAGGGTGGCTGGGAAGAGCAGCTCATGAGCCACTCTGCAGGGGTGGGGTGGGGTGGGGAGCCCCCAGGACCCAGAGCTCTGCTGGGATCCTGAACTGGAGCAGGACCCAGCGCTGCTGCCGGGGGGAACAGGGCTGCTGCTCTGCCTGGGAAAGGCTGGCCCCTAACGGCAGCACAGGGCGAGCTCAGCCTCCTCCAGACACAACCGAGGGGTTTTGGTCCAGGCGGTGACTGCAGAAAACCAGCCAGATCCCACATGGCACCTGCACGCAGCTCCTGCTGCAGACTCCCTGGTGCAAAAAGCCATCATCCCTTTGATCCTTGACCTGAGACGCTGGGAAAAGATCAGACACCTGACCCTGACAGCCCCACAGTCTGCAGTGGGGTGATGGGCAGAGGACTTGTTTGTGTAGTGCTGGCTCTGCCAAGCCGAGGGGAGCGAAGCTCCTACATCACCTGCCACCAACTGCAGTTAGAAGAGCCACAGCACCCACAACAGAGTGGCTTAGGAATTTGCATCCTGGCATCCCCTACCCCTCATCTGCTCACCCATGATGCTTCAGGTTTCAGGAACAGAGGAAAAATACTGCTTTTCCTCAAAACAAGACTGCAAAACACTTTTTTGTAGTAGCTAGATGGCAGCTCAGACATGCAGTGACAAGTCCTGTGTGTGAAGCAGAGTCCCAGGTCTTTGGATGTCCAGGGCAGAGCTGGTGATTCCACCACAGGCTGCCAGTGCTGCCCTGCAGGTGTGGCACCCAGTGCCACGCACAGCACAGACCCAGGCGTGCATCTCCTGGGACACCACGTGCTGTGGGAGGGACTGCAGCTGCTGTGAGACTCCCTGAACCGGGCAGAAGAGACCTGCAGGGACAACTGTAGCTCTCAATGCAACTGCAAGATGCCATAAAAGGCCAGTTCAGCTCCAAACCATATTCCCAAACCAGTTCTGCATTTCTGCTGCAGGTATCAGTGCAGGAGGTAACAACACCAGCCAGGAAAACAAGCTGCTTGCATTATAAAGCAAAGCTGCCTGAAAGGGGAGGCAGCACTGGGGTGCTGAGGTGCTGTGGATCCCAAAGAAGAGACTGGAGCCAGTTGCAGCCTGCACACTCCCTCTACACACACAAGGCACTTGAAGAAAGCAGCACTCCAAAAGGGAAACTGGCCCTCTCCAGAAAGCAGTGGAGCAGCAGAAGCTCATTCACAGGTGGCCAGGGCAGAGCACAGCATCTCCTTTGTGCTCGCTCTGCCAAGTGACCAGTGCCCACATGGCCTCATGCTTCCCAGCTGCTGCCCTGTGCTGAACTGAGCTGTCAGCAAGGCCCAGCTGGCACTGCCCAGTGAGGGATGCCATTCACCAACACATCAAACCACCACAGGAAAGCATTAATTGGCCTCTTACCTATTTTGCCCACTGCTCGGCAACAGCATGAAATATTAACAAGTCTTTACATCCTTCTTCTGTTGAGGTAAGATTCCTTTAGCACAGCAAGGAGCAGTTTGCATTTAACACCTGAGCACACAGTACTTGTTGGTCATATTTACATTATCCTCCATTCACTCAAGCAAACACTGCAAGTTGCTCAGCAAGTCTCACAGCCAAAGGTTTCTGCAAGCAACAAGCAGCTGTCCCAAGTCTCAGGCCCTGGGGATTTCTCACTAGATTTGAAAGGGTCTACATCAGGACGCAGCCTGTCCAGCAAGGCAGCTCATGGAGACTCACCTAACAGGAAAGGGCAGACAATGCAAAAGAGAACTTGGGTACATGCAACATGGGCTAACAATTCAAAATGCTTTGAAAGGAGAAAAACAGAATAGAAAAAAATGTTTTACATCTTCAGTAAAAGATACTCCAGTTTGACAGGTAATAGCTTCACACAAAACAGGACAAAAACAAAGGAGCGTTTCTGAGCAATCAAGTCCCTAAAGCATTTTAAGGGACAAAAGCAGATACTTTTCCTTCAAAGAGGGTGGAAAAGTCAGATCAGAGTGATTTGGCTAAGGCACAACCTTTTCAGGAAACAAAGGCAAAGATCACCTTCTCCAGGAGAACTAGATTAAACAGTCTCTCGTGAGAATCTACTTTCTGCTACGGTACACTGATTTAAAATACCATTGACCATATTAATTCAGGGTAATTATACTTTAACTTTACAGATGGCAGCGAACTATCTTCCCTGCAGTGATGTAATTGGGAACTCGAGAGCAGGCACTCCAGGGGAAGCAGGAGCTGAGGTGAGAGCTCTGCTGTCAGGGGACCCTCTGCAAACACAGTGCAAACTGGCTGTACAGGACACGCACCAAGAGTCACAAAGCCAAAACCAGCTTGCTTGCACACCCCACATTTGCTGTGGCTTTGCTCAGCAGCTGCTTTCATCTCTCCATCCACATTTAAGGCCTGGAAAGTACAGAATTACAAGACAGCAGTCCCTTTTTATAGTATCAAGAGATCAGCATTGTGTGTTATTCCTTCCACCACCTAAATACAAAGTATGACTCGCCTTAGTGAGCTTTTCCAGTCCTATCATTACTCCCTGGAATGAAGGGAAGGAAGGAACAAAGAGCTCTGATCAAGTGCACAAACATTTTCTCAGCAGGGCAGCTGAGAAGTAAATCTCACTTTAATCTGACTCCAGGTAAGTAAAGTCTTTTTAGCATCAAATAGTCATGTACTCAATTAAAATCTGCTAATAGACAGTTCTCTGACTTAGGGCAATGAGACAGAACATGACACATACAGGAGTAAAGTCTCAAGTATATTTAAGGACAAATTAGCACCAGATTTTTAGCCAGTCATATGGAGCCAATGTTTTAAAATACCAGTGGGCAGTCACACAAAAACAACTGATACCAGCTCAGTGTAAAGGATGTAAAAGCAACATTTTCCTTGAACGGTGTGCTGTGCTCTGCTCCAGCTGGGAAATAGGGAGTGGTTACAGATTCTACAGAATAGGACTGAGAATAGCAGAGAAGGAAGAGGGCAATAAAGATCATTCTACCTCATTTGTCAACATATTAAAGCATTTTGTCAAATCAACAAACAAGCCCTAAAGACCAGGAAAAAAAAAAGAGCAATAGCATCTCAAAATGTAACAAACATCACTCATTGAAATTCAACTGTTTAAAGATTTTAGTCAGTTTTACAGGGCTTGCTTTGATTGCAACAGCAATAAAATACATCCTTTATGGAAGGAAAAAACATTCCTGCACAGCTCCATCTGCTTCCATTGAAAGTATGTTTCAGCAGCAGTCAAATGTCTGGGCTGGCTTCCAGATAACAGGAACAGCCAGGTCTCTTTTGTTCTCAGAAGGGATGAACTCCAGCCACCAGAGCCCACTCTCATCCCCTGCCAGGCCAATCCACTGCAGAGAGCTCCCAGGTGAGCTAGTGATGCTCACTTATCTGTTTTTTTCCCCCTCAATTAAGGCCTGTGAGACAGTGCAGTCCCTGCCCTGAAAAAGCAAGATGCTGGTGCCACAGCTAAGCCTCCAGGTGCTTCGTGATCCTGCGGATTTTCTCCTTCTTGTTCCTGTTTCCATGTTTTTTCCAGGGCTTTCCTACCACGTTGGCAGGACTGGATGCAGTCGCAGGCACGAGGCCGCCCCCAGGCCGGTACCCCATGGCAGCCCGGACCCCTTTCATCAGGGCACGAACGTTCTCCTGGAAAAGCAGACACAACCTCCAGTGACCAAGGAGAAGAGACTCAACCACTGGAGCATGTCAGTAAAACCAGACTCAGGCAAGCTCAAACCCAGCAGGGCATGCTCAGCCTTGCTGCAGAGCTGCAGGAAGGCCACGGCAGGCAGCCACGGCCTGCCAGCAGCTCCAGCTCTGCCAAGCTGGGCTGGGTCCCCAGCGTCTGCCACTGACGTGACACCGTGTCCCAGCCAGTGTCAGCTCCAGCACCGGGATGGATCCTCACAGCCTCTGCTCTGTGCACAACAAATTGTCTTTGCAAATAAATCTGGCGCCCAGGAAAGCCACAGACCAAAATAAGTTGCTCAAGTCTGGAGCGTGGGCAGCACTGACGGGGCTCGCAGCTTGTGCCAGCGCTTTGGGCAGACAGAGCAACAGTCTGGTAATCCCAAAAATTCAGGTCACAGTCTTCTGAAATAGNTTTGAAAAGAGCCTGAGTTCTTGTTTTCAAAATGCATGATTATCTTAGCTGTGCTAAACAAATTGTGTTCACATCCAGCTAACCCCACAGAATGGAACATGCTAACCATGACCCATCCTGTTCACGGCTAACAACCTGTTCTATCCTTTGTCAGGTATGCAGATCTCAACAGTTATGGATTTCATATTTCACTATGAGTGAAATTAATACACTTTTTCAGTAGTGTAGAGGCAAACCAGATGCCTGTGGGATATAATAGGAATCATACAGGTTAAGAAAAATTCCCATTTTCCACTTAATTTTGAGATTTCTTGACTGGATTTTAAATCAGTTTGTATTTTTTTTCATCTGATATCAGGTTCTGAGTCAAAACCTCCAGGTAGTACTAAATCAATTGTCTTAAAAAAACTTATCACATCCTCTAATTACATCAGCTCAGGAAAGGAATGTCAGGACCTCTAAGTTCAAAATCATGGTCTGGATCAGTTGTCATGTCATTCCTCCTTGTCTTTCTTCCCAGTCACCCTCCTGTTTGCTCAAAATTGATGTCTGATTCCTAATGACAAGGGTCACCCTGCTGACCTCTGAAAAATCATCTGTGCACATCTCATTAGCAATTCTTCTGTCACCTAGGACATTCCCAGTGATTTAGGAGATAATAAAAAGAACAGAGAGCTCTTGGGTAGAAATTACATGCAGATCCCACAGCATTAAACACCATTAACTCAACCCAGCACACCTCCATCCTCAAATGTGGTTTTCCCCCAGTAACTACAGATGAGTGCTCCAGCAAAAATTCCCAGAACAAATCTCTTCCAGAATTTACCTGATGGAAAAACGTTTTGTCCACCACATTTTCTATTTGTTTTGCTTTGGTATTTTTCTCAGGCTTCACCTGTCCAGTGGCCTGCACAGTTGTACTGTTAGGGCATTTTTGATGCTGATGCTGAAAATCATTTGGGTCAATACCAGGAGGTGGGTGGCAATATAACAGCTTCCCCTGTGAAAGCAATGGGATGCAGTTATTACAAAAGAAACTCAGAGAGGAAAGAAAACACCTCCAAACCTAAGAAGAGCTTGAAGTTTAGGGGCTCACACTGGCAGACTATCAGTACACTTTGTTTCTTCTCCCAGCAACAACTGACTTGATTCCTAAGCTAAAGTACTGCTCCACCTCTACATCAAAGCACCATTTGGAGCTGCAGTGCCCAGCTGCAAACAACACAGAGCAAAACTCTCAGGAGCACCAGGGGATCCTATTAAGAGATTACTGAGGTGCTAAAGAAGCATGCAGTATTACAACACTCAGAGCAACAGTTCTTAGTGCCAAATACTGGTCCAGCTGTACATTATGGGTTCATTTCCTGAGTATCTGCTAGCTATTTCGGAGATATGATTATTTATCATATATATATGATTATTTATTTAGCTGGCACCATATTCTAAGCAATCACCTTTCTAAGATTAGGCAGCTTGAGAAATTCAACTTATTCTTTTAAAGCACAAAAGCAGCCCAATTTCAAGACTCTTCTGATGGTGATTTTATCCAGAGAAATAGAATTTGCATTATGGTACTCCAGTGCAACCTTTATTTCACCTCTGAGAAGAAAACCCAGATGTAGGAAGCACTTACATTGACATAATCTTTTAACACATATCGAGCTGATCTCGGCTGGTCTGGCTGTCCATGAGATGTCATGAAGCCCCTCATATCTGGAAGAGAAATCCAAAGTATATTCTGTGTAAGTATAATAGAATGTCAGTATGTTCTCCTCTGCTGCCTAACCACCCATTTGTATTCTTTCTCAAAAATACTCCCTTAGAAAGAGGCTTTTCTTGGGGAAAGCAGGGGAAAAAAAAGGGAAGAACTTTGGTGACTGTAAAGGTACTGCAGAAGTATCCTGACCTGAAAAAAATAAAAAGAGCTAACATCTCCCTAACTAGCAGAAAACTGCTAGGGTTTTATTGTTTAAAAGGCAGAGGATGAGAACTTATTGCATTCTTCAAATCTGAATTCAGACACAGATGGTGGGAGGTATCTGAAAGGGTAAGAGCACCACACTATAGACTGGCAGGGCATTTCACCAATATCTTCCATACTATCTCTACATCTGTCAGGTGAGACTGGCAAAGCACCACACTAACCCACACAGGAGATGAGCCATTCACAAAGACCATTCCTGAGAGGAGGGCAAGTCCTATCAAAGAGGTCCAGTGCACAAAAAACCCAAGCTGGGCCTAACTTCACAATGTTCTCCCGAGGCCATGTTCAGGACCATGCACACAGTGGAGGTGACAGGTTTTAAAAGGATCATCACTCACATCCATATGCTGTTAGCAGCTCTTCAGCTGTTGGCTTTCGATCTGGGTCCTCATCTTCCCTTGGCCTTATGATATTTATTCCATAGGTTGCTTCCAAAACGTTTCGTGGGATATGCTGGCAAACATAAGCTAGTGAAGGAAACCACTTCATGATTTACAGCTACACAAGTAATCTTGACCTTGTCACTCTAACAATACACACAAAAGAACGACTTTTGGATTTTGTTGCAAACCAGAAAAATAACACAAGTCTGACAACACGATTAAGTTGAAATGAGACAGGAAAAGCCCAACACAGCAGGACTGTGTTATCCAGTATGTCCCACCTCCCTCAAAGCATGAGCACATGCGCTGCTAGCAGGGCTGGAACACACTACTTGGCATACTCCAGATCCAACCCTTGCATGCACTCTCACAAACCCCATGCAAAGGATATTAGAGAAACAGGTGGAACATGGTCCCTCATCTGATCTATAGGCAGAATTCCAGAACAAATCATTTCTGCCTTGGTAGAGACGAAAGATGGCATCACCAGACCGGGGCAATCACAAAGGCACAGGCCAGGCTCCACATACAGGGTCTACATGATAAATAACCCATTAGTTCACTATGAAAAGTCAGTGTCCATGGAGGAAAAAGGAACAAAAAAAAAAAATCAAATGCACAGATGAAACACGGATGCAAATAAGCAGAAATTCTACTAATGCAGACACCTGCCCTGCTGGTCCCAGCCAATGAATTAAGGAGATCAGATGTAGAAGACAGCCCCATTTTCAAAGTTCCTAAATAAGGTATCCAGATGGGGGCAGCAAGATCTTCAGCTCTCCAGTCTGATGGGAGAGAAGAAAGCACTCCAGAAAACTTTAAGTGTGCTGGACCTTCTGAAACAGCCAGGAGTTTGAAAAGTACAGATCCCACAATGGTCCCACACTATAGCATTGGAGTTGCTACCTCAAAATCAAAGCTTGATCAATACGAAAACATCAGCAGAACTACATTTATTCACAGCAATGATGTAGACAAGAACAGTTTGAAACCTTGACCTTAAGCTACTTGGAGGAACACTCACTTTAAAAAGCTTTTTTCCTCATGACTGGTGTTGGAAAAAAAAGGGACAAGGTAACTAAATAAAATCAGGAAATGGAAAACATGCCCCATTGCACAGCAGCTCTCATGAGTGACTCAAAATCGAGCACAAGTTTAGAAGCAAGAATTAAAGTTCCAAAATTACACACATCAAGACCACTCCTCTCCAACCTACTCTGCTGGCCACAGTTCAGGCTGGCAGAGTTCTCAGTGAGTGCATGTGGTTGCAACTGGATCATAATGAAGCTCTCTTCCACTTGGGAAAAGGAAATTATAAAGACTGATGTTATTTGTTAGCAATACCTGGAAATGTTTTGTACGGCCTGGTGTAGCAGACACCGACACCTTCTTATTTCCAAGGATCGTGTTGATGGTTGAACTTTTGCCAACATTAGGGTAACCCACCTGGATGACAAAGGAGTGAAATGTTATTCAGCAGGGTGATCCCAAAAGACTGACAGAGTTCTGACACAAAAGTTCTTTTATAAAATGTACTTAAAAAAACCCTAGGGCAAGCAGGGGGGCACACTGAGCTCTAGGAACCTCAGTATTAATCCTTGCACAAAACCCACAGTGGTTTTTGCTTGCTAGTTTTTATACCCTTATAGGAAGCCAGGCTACAGGATGAATTTTTCCCGTGGAGGGTACATGGAATTAAAATTTAGATTAAGTAAGTTCCATTTAAGCACAAAGTCCAACTCACCAGCCCAACATTTACTTCCCCATCCTTCACCCTTGGTCCATTGTGCATGGTTTTGAATATCTCCAGCAGCTCATTCCTCTGTACCAGATGGCTGAAGTTCCTGACGTTCCTCCTCCGCTCCTGCACCCCGTGCTGCCCTGCAGCACCACCAGTCCTGCTTTCCATCCCCTCTGGACTAACAGCATTTATGTTGTCACCGGCTTCATCTTCAGAACAGGTTTGCCAGTCCTCCTCTTCATCATCTTCACAGTCTTCATATTCATCACTGCTGTTATCATCACTCACCAGAACCTGGTTTACACTTTGCCAAGTGCTGCCTGTGGACTCTTTGTCTGTGCCACCTTGTGCTGTGTTGTCATCTTCTTGGCTGGAGCCTTCATCCTCAGAACCGCTCGGGTGCTCCTCTCCCCGCTCAGCGCCCAGTTCCTGTGGGAACAGCAATTCAGAGGGGAAATGCAAAGACAACCCCATGCCCTGCTGCTGGCTCAGTGCGGGCAGCTGTCATCAGCCAGATCCCAAGATGACAACTCAGTGTTTACATCACATTGGGGCTTTTTACAGGTCTTAAGTAGGATGTAGGAAAAACTAACCCATCTCAGGAGAATGACAAAAGTATTCCAAGAGGGACAGAGCTGTTCACAGCTTCTCTGTGAAGTCACTAAGAAGTTCTTCTCCAGAATGAGTGCACACCCACACTAGTTTTTTAAATTATTAAATGTTCCAAGTAAAAGGAATGTTGTTTTTTCAAAATGTTCAGAACACAAAGCCATTTTTTATATGTAAATATTTCATTAAAATAATTTCAAGCTGTTTTGGTTTCAGTCAACTCTATACTTCTTCCCTGCAAAGAGTTTACATTCAAAAATGAAGATATTTTCACAACCATAATATTTTGACCTTTCTTCCAAAAAAAGAGAACTAAAATCTTCAGTCTCACTTTCAAACTAGTCTGTAAAAACATTTTATACAGGGACTGTATACAGATGACATTATTTTTTACATCCTTTATTACAAGGATCGTAAACCAGATGAAGAGAGTAGGTATTTTTGGAAGAATATATGGGATATTCCACAGCTGAATGGCCATAACAGAAGAAAGTAGCACCTATTAATAACATGTAATTTGGGGCAGCAGCTCAGTTTGTTCCACTGGGCAAATGGCATTCAGGTACTTTAGGTTCTCCAAGAAACACCTCCCCTCCCTGGGAAAGAAAAAAACCTCTGTATAGAAAACCCCATGCCTTGTAGCATCCCTCTTGGAAAGGTTTCCAATTCTTTCAATGAGTTAAGAGTTTGCAAGCAGGTCTACAAGGGCTGTTTCTGTCTTCTGCACTTTGCTCACCATTTTACTCTCCTCACTTTTGTCTCTGAATTGATCCTTCAGATGCTGTTTTACAGCTGCATAGGTCTTTAAAATAATCCTTTTGTGCTCAGGTATATGACAAGGATAGCTGTAAAGCAAGTTACCAGCTGCAGCCAGCACAGACCTAGTTTGAACTGGTCACCTACGGTACCTTTGATTCTCCGCACAGCCGTTCGCACTCTGCCAAAGCTGACCAGAACACCACCTTGACACCCTCGTTCTCAAAGAACTGTGCCCAAGCAGCACGTTGCTCCTCACTCAGCAAATCTGCTTTGTTGATCAGGATCATGTTCTCCTTGTCATTACTGACTTCCTTAACATAACTTTCCTAAAGAAAACAAGAGAAGGATCAGTTTGTCCTCTGGTTTTGACTCCTTCCACCCCGAGACAATACCCCAAGACAATACACCCCAAGAGCAGCAAGACAAATTACTCCATGCAGCTCCACACGAGTGTAGCCAAGCTTATCACCCCTAGGCTGGTGGAAGTGCTGTTCAACAGACAGCTACAAGAACAAATTGGAGCATGCAACTACCACAATACAGCTTGCTGCTGGCCATGTGTGCAAAAACCTTGTCTGCTGAGAGCTGTGACAAGATATAAATCAGCACCCTGCAGCAGGAGCTCCTAAGATAACTATTTGAGCAATTTCATGTCTCCCTGATGCAGTGTTCTATAGCCTATTATTACAAACTTGACAGTTCAATAATTTTTGATCTTTTGTAATCCTCACCCACTTTTATTCCACTATGCTTTTACATAAAACAATTCCTTTATGTGAGGACACTTCTAATGGCTAATGAGGAATAAAATAATATCTGCAATGTGACATCTCCACAAGATCCTTTAACTCCAAAACATTCTGTATGAAAAATCAAAAGACAAAAAAAATAATTTCATGCCAGAATACTTTCATCCATTAATAAGATATCCATTCAGGCACAACAGCAGAACAGCTTCAAGGTGGCTGAATGCATTAAACAAAAAATATATCACATAAACATTAAGACATAAAATGAAAACAACATTCAAGAAAGTGGTTTACTTACCAGGTCTTGACATCTAAACAGAAGGGGGTTTCTGGCATCTACTATCTGGACTACAATATCACTGCAAAGGTAAAGGAAAGCCCCATAAAGTATTCCTTCTCACCTTGCCTCAAAGAAAGCAGTAAGACACAGCAATTATTTACTTTTAGGTTTTGCTTGGAATTTTAATCGTTTCAACTGTATTATCCTACTAAATACCTTTACTGAACAACAGAGAATCTCAGCAGCCCACCTGCCCAACAGAGCCATGCTTGTGCTACAAGCCAGTACTGCTGTATAGTGTTTCCCCCTCACTTGGCTCATTCTCCTGCACAACCATACAGCCAGCAAGGGGAAGAAAACATGCCACTTTTGCCAACCCATCTACCCTTCAGAAATGCCCAGCAAGCAACAACCACAGTAGTGGTACTCCATCTTTTAAGACGGTACTAAAAACTGTAATAACACAACTTTATTTCTATCTATTCTCATCCTCAACTGTGGCAGGGTGGTTACAGAGAGAAAGAAGAGGTGGTTTTCCTACACAGTGAGATATTTTGGAACATTGTTGTCCTCCTTGCATGGAAAAAGATATACAAAGCCTCTGTGCTTTTTCTGTCACAAGCACAAAACAATGAAAAAATAGCCTTAGGCTTCAGTAAAATATGTTGCTCCCCCATGCAAGCAAGGCCTTGCAATATGCTTCTAGAAAACACCTTCCAAACCCAGAGACCAGGCTGCCACCACATACAAGAGCAGGAGTCATTAGTTCTACACAGTAATTAAATGCAAGGGCTTCAGATTCCAAAGGCATTCCTGCTTCTTCTGTTAAAAGGAGGGGAAAATTTAACTACAGCCTCTTCTACTAGAACTTCTCCAGGCAAATTATTTAAAATACTGCCGTGTATTATCACACGCTGACTCTAATTGTTTGACAGGGATTTCTGTTAAGTCAGGACAGCTTCAGAACACCTTGGGTCAAATGGAAGAATTTAAAGCCTCACTAGGCAGTTTGTTATGTATTTTAAAAAAAAAATCAATAATCCCCCTAAAGGAATACTTTAATAAGCCACACGGGTACAAAAAGAACTGCACAGTTACAGACATTCAAAGATCAATATGAGAGAAAGCTGACACCATTGTACTGGGATGGGATACAGAGAAGTTACTGAACCACGCTGCTAGGAACTAGTTTAAAGCAAATACATGGAAAAGGCTGATAACAGATCAAATTATCTGGAAAGATTAAAGGACTGAGTGACTTTTCCATTCACTTCTGAGACAGCATCCTCACTCTACATGAAATAAAAAGCTTCAACAAGAGCAGAAAGACATTAATAACACATTCCTCAAACAGTCACCTCAAAACACCCTGTACACTCACACTGCACATCATGATACCCTACCACGGATGCTCCTGACCAGCACTCTCCCAGCCAAAGGCCCAGCAGCACTCAGTACAAAGCCCCTTCTGTGAAAGGACCAGCTCACCATGACCTCACTGGTGAAGTATTTTTCAATTTTAGGAAAGTGAGATGAGATGATCTTAAACTTAATTAGTAGTGAAATTAAATGCCCCAGTTAGATTAACATAGCAGATAGCACTCTTATTGTATTACAGCTCAGCAGAGCAAACAAAGCCATTCCTGTGGTTTCGACAGCCCGTTGTCTTCTGTGTGGTGCTGCAACTTCTCTGTGTGGCAAAGGGCCACGGACCAAGAGGTTCCTTCTCTCCCAACATTACTTAGTCCTGGCCTCCTGCCCCTGAACATCAGCTGCAGCTGTTTGGCTGGGAAGGAGACAAAGGGCTTATCTTGGTAAGAGACCTCAAAGGCACTTTCTTAAAGGAGGCCTCCAAAACAGAGTTAATGGGGAAGGTCAAGAGCAGCAGCCTCTGAAGAATCTTCAGAGACTCACAGTGAACCACCTGCAGATCACAGTGTTAAGAGCTACCAGGCACCACAAAAGCAAAATCACTGCAGTGCTGATAATAAAACATTACTAATGTAATAATTTTTCCTGTGCTAAGACACTTAAAGCTTGTCTCAAAAGCTGCAACTCATGAAAATACATTCAACATCCCTTTTTAAAAAGTGGATAGCAAAATACCTTCTTTCAATGACTCTCCAAAGCTGACGCCAAAATTCCAAGTTTCTTTCAAATGGGGTTAGAATTAACTTTTTCTCTTCCTCGAGGCTAAGGCAAAACAGAAAAAAGTGTCACATTTGGTCCATGGCAGGTTGTAAGCTCACTACCAGTTCTTCCCTAGATCCAGAAGGCTTTAGTTTTGCAGAGAGTAATCAAACCAAACTCATATAGAGGTACTATTTCTGATGTTTTTTCAAACAGATCAAGCACTCAAGTACACTGCTGTCAGTGGCACTGGTTTAGTGAGGACACAATGGCTTCTGATCTTGTCAATGCAGAAGTGGTAAAAGATGGAAAAAACAAGAACTCATCAAGAGTCTGCCTGTGAAATTTGAGAGCCATGATAACAAATGAGAGAAGTTATCCTAAGTGCCAGCAGTTTTTTCTTAATTGAGTACCACTTGGAAAAAATAACAAAATTTGGGGATGGTACCTGAAATACCTCTATACAACCTTTAACTTGGTGTTACCACTACCTCAACAACTTTACTCAGGGTAAGCACGAGTTTGCAGAGTGTGAGCAGATACCACCCAACTCTCCAAGCCAGTGGATGCAGCACCAGACCAGCACAAGCTGCTGTATGCAGGCTGGCAGCACTGCCTTCCATTCAGAGCAACACTGTTGCTCCTAAAAGACACATCCAGTAACCCTCTGCTTCACAGGCGAATGAAGAACATCACATGCCATCCTGAATTATTGTAAAAGGACATGCACACACAAGACAGCTTTGCAGAGCTGACCACAAAGACAGCTGGACTCTGGCTGAGATGTCCAGCCTTCCAGGACAAGTACAGAGAGGTATTGGATAGATGTTAGTTTTATTGGTCCAACAAGGGTAAGTACAACCCGCTGCTTCCCATGTCACTAAATGCCACCAGCTACTTACCCAGCCACAAGCAGCATACTCACTGGGCAAGCTGTCGCCTCCACTCGAGAAAGCTCTCTATCTCTGCTTGCTTCAAGTCCTCTGCACTGGTTGTCCTATCCCAGCGTGGCCTATAACAAGCATGTTTTGGAGTGAGCGGTCAGAAACAGCAGTCAGTCCAGCTACATTACTTCAGTAAACATAAAGAACACAAACACCACACATTCAGCTATGCTGAGGTAATGCTTCAGATGTGCATGCATCTGTTTTCAGCAGCTTTAAGTACACCTTCTTTCCTTGCTCTTTCTGAACTCCGTTAGCAGAGAGTATTTACACAGAATACCAAAAGGCTGTTTTCTGGAGCTAAGTTTTGTAGGCTCCTTAAGATGGGGATTAATCTCTTTGTTAACCATTCACAGAGCTCTGAAAAGGCTTACCAGGCAGCCTGGATGCACCTGCTACAGCAGTGCCAAGCTTTGGGCAGGAAACCCACACCTGAGAGCCTGGCACCGGCAGCACTCAGATGGCAGACAGGTACCCGTGCTGTTGGTTACAACTGGCCCGTGCAGGTTAGTTAGGGGCTTTGCCAAATGCAGGGTATCGCCACCCTGAGAGCTGTGTCAGGCTTGCAGCCACAGAGGGATCAGCCAGAGCCCCACTCAGCCAAGGGGCTCCCAGGCCCAGCACCGCAGAACTCACCTCCGCGGGATGCGCAGGAACTCCTGATTCTCCTGGTGCAGCTGCCGAACGCGCTGGGCCTCCTGTGCTGTGAGCAGGCCCGTGCAGCTCTGGGCAGACACGATCTGGGCATTCAGACGCTCTGAAAGGAGAGACAGCCATCCAAAGCCGCCTGTCCCCAGCGCTGCTACCCATGCCACCCCATCCTGTCCCTGCTGCCCCAAGCCCTGGCTCAGGGCCTCACAACCTGCCCCCAGTTCCCGCCCGGCCAGGCCCACTGCCAGCTCCCGTTCGCACCCACTCATCCCAGAACCGGTGTCGCTCTGCCCCAGGATTCCCTCCTCAGCCCCCGGCCCAGCCGCAGCCCCAGGCCCGTCCCGGCTGCTCACCGGCCACGAAGCGGGTGCCGGCCAGCTCGGCCGTGGCCAGGAACTCCTCCAGCGGGCTCTGCTCGGGCGCCGACCGCAGCTCCGGGCCGCGCTCGGCCACCACCTCGCTGGCGTGAAGCTGCCGGGACAAGACACCGCCGTCAGCCCGGGCCGCCCCGACCTCGCTCCGGCCTCTCCGGTCCCCCGGCTTACCCATGAGGAGGCGCCGCGGCGCTCCAGCCCGCGCTGCCGCTGCAGGCAGCGCCCGAGCCCATCGCTCCGCTTCTTGCCCATGTGCCGCCGTGCCCGGACCACCGACGGAAGGGGCGGGCCGACCGCCGCGTTCTACCGCCCGCTCCACCGCCCCTTCCGCCGCCCGGCCCCTTCCGCCGCCCGGCGCCTCCGCCGCGCCCGCCCCGCGCTGCCCCGGCCTCTGCCACCGGGCGGCGCCAGCGCACCGCGACCGGCCCTGGCCCTCGCCAGCCAGGCCGGGACGGTGGGACACGGCCTGAACAGGCCTAAACAACGGCAGGTTTAGGTTGGACATCAGGAAGAATTTCTTCACTGGAAGGGTGATTAGACGTTGGAATGGACTGCGCAGGTAGTTGGTCACCGTCCCTGGAGGTGCTTAAGAATGTGGCACTGAGTGCCGTGGTTTAGTTGATATGGTGTTAGACTCGATATCAGAGGTCTTTTCCAACCCAGTTGGTTCTGTGATCATCGATCCATGCATCCATGCATCCATCCATCCATCCACCCACCCATATTTCCATCCCACCGACCCTATGGTGCTCAGCATGGACACAACATCTCTGGGTCTCCGCTCCTCAGGCCCAGCTCTAGCCCCTTCCCTCCCACAGCAGCCACCAGCCGCAGCAGTAATGAGCCTGGGGGCATGGTTCACTGCCAGCCCAAGGTCAGTGCTGCAGCTGGAGGCCCTGACAGTGGGCGGGCATGCACGGCTGCCAGCCCCAGCCCAGCCTGTGGCAGTGCCGGCTGCAGTGGGGCCAGTTTCTCTCGCTGGTTCGGCCTGCTGTAGATGCTATCAAACCACAGCGTGCAAAACCCTGCCCCGCAGACAGCCATGGGGGCAGGGGTTTGTGTTTCCCTCTGGGGAAAGCCACCAGCTCCTGTGGCTGAGGTTGACACTGTAACACACGCAGGCCGGTGCAGGTTCCCCTTCCCTCGTGTCCATCATCCCAACACAGCAAACAGCGCATTCGAGAGGAATTAGGGTGGCAAAGAGGAATCTTGGATGCTGTGGGAGGTTCACTATGAGGTTGTTGGCAAAATCTAGCCAGAGTCTGGGCATCTTTGCCAGACAGAGGATATTCCATGACCAGCCAGGGAACCGCTGATTTCGGCAGCAGCCATTGTGGTTGGTCCGGGTCAAGATGGGAGAACAGGTTAAATTAATAAACAACTTGACCTGTACTTGCTCACTGAACTGATTTATGAAGCATTTCTCCCTTATGGGTGTTGGGTTAAGGCCAGACAGTTTTCACTACAACTCTGTAATGTCTATCAGTTGTAACTGGAGAATAACCAGTCTAATCCCTGGAAAACAGAGGCAGACAAAGCTTAACTTCAGGAGCTGGCCACCAACAGCATGGCAGCATGCACAACTCCCTGGGCGGGAGTAGTCTTTTCTCTCTCTTCTCTCTTTTTTCTTTTCTCTTGCTCCATGATAAACACCCATGAGGAAGACACAGCTTTTCTTTTCTTCTTCTTTTCAAAGCCAGTAACTGTATGGCATAAATTTCCCAAGGACGTCTGATCCTTTGCCATGCTCATCCCAGGCTCTGCCACCACCAGCAGCCTGGTCTGGCCCCTCCTTTGCTTCCTAAAGGCAAATAAGAGAGATGAAAGGGAACTCAGCAGTCGCTTTTCATTTAGGTGAGGTGCTTCAATGGAAGGTTGGTGGGCTGCAGACAGCAGGCAGACATTTAGTAAAATAATTTCTAATCAAGTAATCTTTAATAAAACCATCTCAAGTCTTTATGTGGCACTGAAGCTGTAATATAAGTGCTCATTATTGTCTTTCTTTTGTACTTCACTTAAAAGTTACCTTCCCTCCACAATGCATAATCACCAGCCAGAGCAGCCAGCCAGCCTGGCCGATCCCCACGCCTTGGGTCTGGCAGCACTTCTAACCCCACAGCTGAGGCACGTGCAGTGCCATTCCCAGGCTGCCCAACCACAGGTGAAATTCTCTAATAATCCCACAGCCCTGGCAGCACAACTCGGCACCACCGGGGTCTTTGGCTGGGGACTCTGCCAGTACAGGGTGCAGAGCTCAATGGGCCTCCATGGGACACCTGCAGCTGTGTTCAGTGGCATGAACTGGAAACAGACACTCAAGGACAGGCAGAAGTGCTGGTGCAGTGGGAAGAGGAGGCTTGTTCCACCACCTGCAACCCATCTTGGGGCAGGGAGTTCTGAGGGTAACCTGAAGAACAAAGATCTCTGCATTTAGATTGGGATGTTGTTCCCACACGTTGCCCTTTCCCTTCCCCCCCATCCCAATCTTTCCCCATTTCTAGACTGAAGTGCTTCAGGGGACAGTTAACTGCAGGTATTTTCTACCACCTTTGTGGGACCTACTTAAGCAATGCCCAAATTGCCCTCATCCTTGCAACAGATAGGTTTCTGGGCACTTAATAAACACCAATGAATTATTTCTGTCTGATGATGCCAGCAGCACTGTGAAGATCGCTTTGAGCAGAGCAGTGCTGAAGGACATACAGGCTGAGTCATCCAAGTGACAAAAACATCAGAGCTAGAGTAGTAATTGCATATTTCTAATTGACGTTTCTCATCCCTCTCCCACTGCTCTGCTGTGCCTACCTGAGCAAGACAGGCTGCTACTGGTCTCACCTGAACGCGACAGCCTGCTGCTCCTAGAAGACATTTATGCATGGATTAATCGCACTCAGTGAAAAGGGAACTGAGGTACAGATGCTGTCACAAGAGCTGCACAGAGGCAGCTTGGCACCGGAGTGTGCGTGCCAAGAGCACAGCCAGGCAAGAAGAGCTTGGAGGATAGGGGCACGCTGCTGTGAAGTGTGATAAACCTGTTGATTTGCAGCCCATTCCCATATGATGCAGTAGCTACCACTGTGTGCAAAATGAACACAATTTTTGCTGCTGGGCTTTGTTTGTACAACTCATCTCCTTGACTGAGATGGGCTGGACTGAGGTGTTGTCCTGGGAGAGAAAGCAACCCTGTGCATCACAAAACCTCTCACCACTCCTTTGAAAAGCACTGAGTGCCCAGCACTGCTGGGTCTTTGGAAAGTGGCCACAGCTTTGGGAATTCGCACGAAACCATTGCATAGACAAAGTAAAATCTGCTGTCCTTCCAGCACATTGTAATCATTGACTTGGGCTTCTCTCCCAACTTCTTCTGCCTTGGAGCCAAACCACTGCTCCAGTTTTTGATGCATATCCTGAGAATTATTTAGCAGCAGCAGCTCTTTTTCAAAAGCCAGTGATAACAGTGCGTTTTTTGCCTAAAGGAAACATTGTTCTTTCTGGACAACTTTTCCTCCATGTTCCTTTAAGGCAGCACTGGGAGATCTCAGGACTGTGTCTCTAAAATATTCATGTGATGGCTATTCATTATTCATGTACGTTCACAATGCTCAATTCAGCAGTACTGCCAGCCTCAGCCTGACAAGCAGACCCATTAAGAAACCCTCCCCACAGCAGACCTGAAAGAACAGCAAAACAATTTTTCTCTGTGCACAACTGCAGCTGCTTGAACCCCCTTCTTTCCAGCTGTACTCAGAAGCAGACTGGCACTGTAGGAAAAGTGGGAGCTTGTTCCACAAGCTTCCCATCTTTTGGTGAAGGTCTTGCTCCTCTTTAGAAAGAGCAGCATGCTGAGAAAACTCTGAACCAGGGCTGCCTGGCCAAGGCTGAGCCCTGAGAAGGCACCAACCCCGCTGGGGCCCTCGGGTGAGTTTTTTAGACTCTGCTTCTTCCACCAGCCCTATGAAGATAAAATCACCTCCTTGTCTGGCAGGGTGGGGGCAAGTTAATTAGAGAGAGCTGTCTGCCTCTTTGAAGGTACAAAGCACCGGATGGGAAACCGAAGGGATTTCTCCTGCTCCCATTGTGTCAGCTCTGCCTGGGCAGTCTCACCCGCGCTGCCCACCGCTGCCCCTCAACACGGCCCCACGGTGGCACCCCCAGGATGGAGCACTGAGCAGAGGATGCTGCCCCAACACCCCCTGTGTGCCCCTTGACTGGCAGCATGGTACGAGGACAGATGTCCAGCACCAGCCCACCCTGCGAGCCGCCCCCGAGGGTGCCGTGACACCCAAGGGAGGGCTCTGCTCCACTGGACACCGCTGCCCTTCTAATTTTGGCAGGCGGTGCAGGAAGCGCCGGGGCCGCCTGTGCAGGAAGCGGGGTGTGCCGCTCTCGGTGACAAAAACAACCGCGGCAGAGGTGTGCCCACACCACCGCGGTCCCGCCGAGCAGCAGAGCCCCTGCTCCAGGGTGCTCCCGCTCTTCGGCACCCTGAGCAGCACCGGCATCACCCTTGGTGCCTCACGGGGATCCAGGCCTGCGTATGCGTGGACCTCCCACAGTCTTCACATGGCCCCGGCATCACCTGTGCTCCCAGCCCAGAGCTCCCATCACCTGTGCTCCCAGCCCCGAGCCCCCTAGCCCTGCCAGGGCACACCCGCTGCAGGACGGGGTGCTGCTCCCCTTCAGAGAGGCAGCAGGGCAGCAGGGGTGGCATGTGGCTTCCATTAAAGGCTGTTAAGGACCCTTCTCCCTGAGCAGGTCATGCTATCCCCTGCCCGGCCAACTTGTCTCAGGCTGTCCCCGCTCCTGGCGACAGGCAGCCATCCGCACTTGCTGCTGGCCAGACCTGGCTGACGGCTGGCAGGGCTGGGGGCCATGGTACCCTGCCTGCCACCACTGATGGCCTGTGTGCCTCAGGAGCTGCTCAGTCTTTCCGCTTCATGGAAAAACCTGACAGTTCGGCAGTTCCTTTGTCCCGGTTTGGAACAAAGAGTCAAAACTTTGACATATTGCATAGTTATAGAGACTCTGAAATACTTTGTTTTGGAACATACTGAAATGCCAGTTTGCAGCGTTTCACTTTGACTGTGTCACTTCAGCTGCTGTGACACAAGAAGTTCTATTGCTACCTGGGGGTGGAAAAGCCTGCTATGTTTTCATAAACTGACAAAATCAGTACATTCCCATTAATTATTTTGGTCTTGTCATATCAACTTTCCCTAGAACTTTTTCCCACCACTCTCCCCAGCCAGAGATCTGCATCAGCTCCAATTCCAGCTGCTGGGCACAAAACCCATCCCTGAAGTGGGGCTGCTTCCTGCAGGGTTTCACCCTCTCCCATCAGACAGACCCTTGCATCTCCACACTGCACAGGGCAGCCAGCATGGGCAGCCTGGCAGTTCCCTCCAACAAAGGCACTGGACAGCTGCCTGCCTGTCTGTGCTTCAGGGACACCGTGTGCCCCAGAACCTGTGGGCTCGTGGTGGGGTGTGCCCGTGGCCTGCAGGGCAGACTGGAGTGGCCAGGGCAGCAGAGGGATGGAGTGTGGGAGGGAGTGGGGTCTGCAGAGGGCCAAGTGCAGCACTCGCTGTGCTGCGGCTCCGGGCCACAGGGCAGAGATGGTATCTTACAGATTTTCCCATGCCTCGCTCTGGATTTCCATGCATGCATGAAGGCAGGTGATGCTCAGTAGGTGCAGGAATATTGCATAAATAGAGAGCAGGCTGCTGCACTGCCCCCAGGCTACAGCGCCATGCAGATAAGCCCCCAGCATGCAAGTCCTACACATCACGGGTGCTACCGGCCTTGCAGGCCAGGAGGGAGCCTCGTGCTCACTGGCGAGCACACCTTGGCCACACAGGGCATGCCCCCCTCTCACTGTACCTCAGCTTCTCCTCCCAGCAATGAAATACAGACATCCAACACCACAGGAACAGCCTCAAGCATGGAGCAGGTGCCCCAAACTTAATTGGGCTGCTCCCTGCTGCAGACTTCACCCAAAGGCTGTGGCACAGCTCCTGAGACCAGCACAGAACTCAGAGCATTTTCTGTAGGAATTGCTGTCACAGACCACCGTGATTTGTAAAGTGCTCTTCAGCTGCTGAAGCATGTGGCAATCATCCGTGCCCAGAACTGAAGCAGTTGCCACATAGCAGGAAAGAGATGGTCGTGAATTAACTGGGCCTGTTAATGAAGCAAAAAAAGCTACAATGGTCTGGCACACTGACTGGCAAGCAACGTGGCGAGGAACCGAGCAAAGACAGATCCCGTTCTCGAGCAGGGATGTGACCACAAGACACCTTCCTTGCTGCTGCACTTCAAGTGGTACAGAGGCAGGTATTCTGGGGTACTGCTGCTGTGCCCAGCCACCATCTGGAGCCCCCAGGTGGTCTCTGAGATGCTGATAAGGAGACCTCTAGAACCTGAGAATGCAATGCAGAAATGGCAGTGCTGCTGCCTTGGGACTGGGGAGGCCATGAGGAGGGCAAAGGGGTCAGATCTCCTCCTAACCTTACACACCACTGCGGTTTGCAGACAAAAAGGCCTAAGGGCTGCTGGAGAGCCACGGGGCTCAGCAGCCTGCACAAGCCATGCCATGAAAACTTGAAGTCCATATTCCTGAACACATATCACTTCAATCAGGATGGCAGAGCCCAGCATGACTCTGCAAACAGCTCTTTGGGCATCATTATCACAAGTGTCTGTACCAGCTCCAGCACTCCCAGCTCTAACCTCCCTCCAGAGGCAGCACTGCAGGAAGGTATGTGGGCCTCCTTGCTTACTCCATCCCACCTGGAGCAAACACCTGCCTGCTGAGCCACCAGCCAAAGGCTCAGAACAGGTTCCTCTGCCCACAGCTGGAGGCAGGCAGGGTTTTGGAGAGACTGCCATGCCCACGCATCCCTGAGGAGCGGACAGGGTTGCTCTCAGCCTTGCAGCTCTCAGGCACTGCTCAGGCAGGTGCAGCCGCTGAGCACGGGGCAGGGTTGGTCTGAGGAGCTGTGGTTCAGCAGGACACCTTGAGGGAGGAGGCAGATCTTGGGGCACTTCGGGAGTGCCACACCATGCTTGGGTGTCAGATGTCACCTCAAGCCATTGTATTTATTTTATGTGCACAGCAGCATCTTCTATTTTCACCTTGCAAGACAAAGAAGACAAAATAAAAGTATATTGAATGCTACTTGGAGATGAATCAGCTGAACAAACCAAAGTATTTCTCTCCCTGCCATGCAGTGGGATGGTCCTGCAGGCTGGCAGGAGCTGTCTGCCACAGGCTATATCACGGCTTGGAGCAGAGAACCCCCAGCTGGGTGGCCTGCTGCTGGGCCCTGCAGTCAGGGCAGACCTCAGCCCCTCACCTGCCCTCCTGTGAGGGCCCAGTGGTGGTTCTGGGTTCTGTTGCAGAGGCAGAGGGTTTGGTTCAGCACAGTGCTGACCCCAGATGTGCATTCCAGTGGGTGCTGGGCTTCACGTCCAGGGCCCTGGCTGGTTTGCCCCAGCTCTGGCTGTTCAGCAGCTCATGAGCACCGATTGGTGCACACCCAGCCCATGCAGCTCTCCAGCTCCATTCACTTCTCAGGGCAAGCAACAGCCCTCTTAACACTGTCAAATTGCTGTGCTAGAGCTGCTGAAGACAGGAACTCCAGCATGTTACTGACCCACACCTACCACTGGCCTCTGGAAACCATGGCTGCGGCCAGGTGTCCCCTGGGACCAGCTGTGGCTGAGCAGGCTCAAGGGATGGTGCTGACCACGCTGCCCTCCAGTGAGGGTGATTTTGGAAATACAAGCAAGTGGGCTTAACATTTTGATGCTGGTCACTGCGGTTACTTGCAATTCCCAAATAATCTGCTAGATGGCATGATGTAATAATAGTAACAACAATAATAATAGTAACAACAACAGCAACGATAATTACATAGTGGTTTAATTGATCCAAACTCAAGAAACTATTTGTCTAATAGTTTGGGCAGGTGTTTACATATGTACTGCACGAGGACGCACTGCCCCTTTTGTCGAGCATTTATCCAAACCCTGATGAAGTGCCATTACCTGCAACACTGGAATTTCTATCCTTTCTGGCAAGGATCTGACACATGACACAAGAAGCTATAGTAGCAACACAGAGACCAACTTTCTCATTATGTCTGTAAGTGTACTCAGCAACCCCAACAAGAAATTACAAGACAACTTCTTGTTCTTCGGCTCCTGCATATAAATAAAGCGCAAAGGATTACTCATACATAATAACTAGTGTTTGCTGCAGGCCCTTCAGGTCTCAGAGCCGGACTAACAAAACCAAAGGAAAGATCATGTTGCAAGAGTGGGACTTATCCGTGGCACACCCTGGCAGGGCAGGCAGCTGAGGTTGGGGCTCTCCCGGCCGTGGGATCTCCGAGAGCGTGGGGTCCCGCAGTGGCCTTGGGATTTTTATCAGTTTAAGGGGATTTTGGGCAGACGGATCCCCCGCGGTGTCCTCTCCGTTCTCCCCGCCCGTACTGACGAAAGGCGCAGGAGAGCGCTATGGCACCCACCCTCCGCACGTGGCCGTGGGGAGCAACGTGGGGCGGGACGGGGCGCACGGTGCCGCTCTTCCGCGCCGGCACCGGCTCCGACACCGGCACCGGCAGCAGCGGGTGTCCCCCGCTGGAGGCCGCGCTCCGCCGCGAGCGGGGAGGGGACAGGGGCCGCCCGGCCGNCGG
Source organism: Dicaeum eximium (assembly GCA_013396995.1). NCBI lineage: Eukaryota > Metazoa > Chordata > Aves > Passeriformes > Dicaeidae > Dicaeum > Dicaeum eximium. The sequence continues at coordinate 4,488,405 of VWZP01005658.1, read as the reverse complement.
GCAGCGGGCGCTCCGCCCTCGGTGCGCGGGGCCTCCCCTCTCCGCGCCCGCGGAGCGCGGCGCCCGCCTATATCTACGGCCGCGGCGGCCCGGCGCCCGCAAGGATGTGAGGCGGGCGGGCAGCCTAGCCGCCGCCGCCGCCGTGGCATGCCCCCCCGCGCCCGGAGCCGTCGGCGCGGCGCCTAGCCGCAGCTCCGCGGGGCCATGCTGCCCTGGAAGCGGAGCAAGGTGGAGCTGGCGGCGGGCGAGGCGCGGCGGCAGAGCAAGCCCAAGGGGTACGCGGTGAGCGTGCACTACTCGGCCCTCACCTCGCTGGCCCGCGCCTGCCCCGAGAGCGCCCTGCACCGCGTGGGCAGCATGTTCCGCTCCAAGCGGCGGAAATTTCGCGTCACCAGCGAAGACCCCACGTATACTGTGCTCTACCTGGGCAACGCCACCACCATCCAGTCCAAAGGCGAGGGCTGCACCGACCTGGCCGTCTGCAAGATTTGGAGCAAGAGCGAGGCGGGCCGGCAGGGCACCAAGATGAAGCTGACCATCAGCGCGCAGGGCATCCGAATGGCCCACGCCGAGGACAAGGGACTGCGCCGGCCCGGCCACCTCTACCTGCTGCACCGGGTCACCTACTGCGTGGCCGACCCGCGCCTGCCCCGCGTCTTCGCCTGGATCTACCGCCATGAGCTGAAGCACAAGGCGGTGATGCTGCGCTGCCACGCCGTGCTGGTCTCCAAGCCCGAGAAGGCGAAGGCCATGGCCCTGCTGCTCTACCAGACTTCGGCCACGGCGCTGGCCGAGTTCCGCCGGCTGAAGAAGCGGGACGACGCGCGGCACCAGCAGCAGCAGCTGGTGGGCGAGCAGAGCATCCCGCTGGTGCCGCTGCGGAAGCTGCTCAACGGGCAGTGCTGCTACAAGCCGCCGGTAGAGCGGAGCCGCAGCGCGCCCAAGCTGGGCTCCATCACGGAGGACCTACTGGGCGAGGAGCAGGAAGAGCGGGCTATGCACTGCGACTGCGAAGACATCCTGGAAGCGCTGGGCGAGCCCGAGGGCGAGCTGCTGCGCCCCAGCGCCGGCCGCGGCGAGAGCCCAGAGCTGGGCCAGCTCCTCCGCGACCTGGGCGAGCTCAGCCTGGGCAACGACCTGCGCTCGCTGCGCGCCGACTTGCGCGTCCGCCGCCTGCTTTCCGGGGAAAGCACGGGCAGCGAGTCCTCCCTGGAGAGCGGCGGCACGGACGGGGCCGCCCCGCCCGGCAGCGACGCCGAGCAGCCGCCCCCCGGCGACCCCGAGACCGGCTGAGCACTCGAGCCGGGGCGCACCGGGTTCCCTCCGGGAATGCACGGCCCCGCCGGGGCGCACCGAGTTCCTTCTGACCCCTCCGGGAGTTCACGGTCCCTGCCGGGCGTGAGCGGCGCCAGCGGGGCGCACCGGGTTCCCGCCGGGAATGCACGGTCCCTTCCGGGCGTGAGCGGCGCTGCAGGGGCGCACCGGGTTCCCGCCGGGAATGTGCGGCCCCGCCGGGGCGCACCGGGTTCCTTCCGGCCTCTCCTGGAATGCACGGGCCCTTCCGGCCGTGCATGGCCCCACCGGGGCGTACCGGACCCTTCCGGACCCCCCGAGACCCCTCGGGGAATTCGCGGTCCCGCCGGTTCCCCGCGGTGGCCCCGCGTGCCGCAGCATCCCGGGGAGTAGCCGCCCCTCGCGTGCCGGTGCCGGTGGCCGCCGGAGACGGACCCCAACTTGCCGCGGGCCGAGGAGGGGAGGCGGCCGCGGGCTGTTTACCTCCGGCTCAGCCCTTGAAGATCTGCCAAATTCCTGGAATAGCTTTCCCCGGGGAGGGCGGCGGGAGGGAGGTGTTGCGCCTTGTTTACAGTCAGAAATCTCATATCCGAGAGGCCCCCCCGCCGTTTTCTCCATTAAAGTCACTCCATCGTGCTGTCGTGTCCACGAGGTTTGCACTGTTGTGAAGTTGGGTTTTTTTTTAATTACTGTTTAAGTTAGATTTTTTTTTTTTTGGGCCCCGGTGCTGTCCCCGGTCTCAATGCTCTAGATCTTTTGCTGTGCAAAAGAAGACTACTTGTGGCTGTTCACCTGTACATAGGGAAATGTATGCAAATACATTTTGTTATTTTTAAGAACACCACCATTGCGATCTCCTCTGTTTGCACATATGTGAAGAAAATAAAGATGATGGTAACTTAAAAGAAACTGGGGTCACTGTGGCAATTTGGCTTCTGTGTGTAGATTCCTTTAAGGAGCTGGGCTGGGAGAGATCCCTTGGGAAGTGTTGTAGGTGCAGGAGAGCACTGCACAGAAAGGCTGTTTCAAACATCAAGCATGATTCCCAAGCTCGCTGGAAATGTTACACTACAGGGAAACACACTGGGCGCTTAAGGACTCCTAAAAGACACAGGGATGAGGTTTTCTCTGCAGCCTCTAGTGATGGGCAGGAAGGTGCGAGAAACTCTCGTCAGGGCGCTCTGGCTGGATCCTAATCCAGAGAAGCCCAACCGCGGGGACCTGAGACTGCTCTGAGGGGAGGTGACTGTCGCCTGGGCACTGGGGATACTGCACGGCGTTAATGCCGTCTGCATCCAGGTGCTGCAGCTGGCTCCTCGCAGTGCCAGTCTGAGACAATTTTTAACCTCACCCAGGGTAAGCAGTGAAGTTGATTAGCCACGGGACTGCCGCGGTATTTTTAGCTGTAAATCTGTTTGTAAGTGGCAGGCTCCCAGGGCAGGAGAGATGTTCCGATTTCATTTGTCCCCAAGTGGAGGTATCAATTAAGAGATAATTAATCTGGCATTTCTGATGTCTAAATGTTTTCCACTGTGCCTGTGCTGCAATCGCTGGAGTCGCAGGAATGTCAGTGAAAAGCCCAACCAGCTGCCAGAGCCAGGCCACGCTCCTTGTGCAAGGAGCCCGCCTCGGAACTTGTAAATACCTCATTAAAACCTATTGCAAAATTTGCCACCACACCAGCGAGACCATTGTCTCAGTATGAATCAGTCAGAGGAGGAAGGCACAGCGGCGTGGCTTTCATGGGAAGGAGTAATGAGGGGAAGGGGGAATCCCCTCAGAGCGGGCACCTTCTTGCCCTGGCACCTTCTGCCTTGTGATGGGCAGCGAGATGCAGCAGGTGGCCACTGCTGGATTTGAGCACGCTCAGGCCGGCACTGCAGAGACACACCTTGCTAAAGAAATAGTCTGTCTTGCTGCTTTTTCTCAGACAAAGCTCCCTTTGCCTTTCCAGGGAGGGAACGGGCACAAAGGGGAAATGGAGAGTTTCTCCCAAAGTGCTTATTCCAAGATGGGTCTTGCCAGACTGCCTGGCTGGCAGCAGGGAATCCCCGGTGCCCTGGGCTGAGGTGAGCGCCTCAGGTCTATGCCCAGAGCTCTCTGTCACTGCCTGCTCCCTCTCGGGGCAGAAGGACCAGGCAGTGCTTGGAGCAGGGAGCAGTACGGCACCTGGGGACCAGAGAGGGCACCTGGGGAGTCGCAGGGATTAGGTAACTAACCCCGGGTGTTGAATGACCGGGTGCTGTTTGCTTTACATCCTCCCTGTGTGCTTAAAGGTGGTTAATGGCCTGACCTTAGTCAATGCCTTTCCTCTCTCCAGAAGAGCCATCATGTCTGCAACAGTGAGAAAAGGTTTTTATCGCATGCCAGAGCTAAAAGCACAATTCCCTGAGCAGCAGTAGCAGCAGCCAGGGCCTCAAGCATTTCCCCTTGAAGCCATTAGCAGGGCTACTGTGCAGTTTCCTTAGAGGCCTGTATAGATCTACAGCCTGTTAGCTGTAGAGTCCAAATCCCTTTGTGCCTGGGATATTTTGGTAGTAGAACCATAAAAAAAAAAGTCATACGTACATCTGCAGTGCTGGTGTGAGGTTATTCATGTGTGCTTAGCTGCCCCCCCAACAGCAGCATGCCTGGGCCTGCAAATGAGAGCAAGTGCATGTGAGGAGAAAAAGGTCATTTTATTTTCCGCACAGCAAATTTGAAGGAACATCTTCCTAGAAAAAGGAGAGGAAGAGAGAGCGAGACCTTCTCTCCAATAGATTTGAGTAAAAGGCTGAGCTGCTGATGTGTTTTCCTTTTAAACAAGTATCTGCTTGCTAAGCTGAAAAACCTACTGCAGGCTGCTGGGCTGGTGTGGGGAGGTGCAGCAGGGCTTTGGCAAAGGCCTGTTCCCATATGTAGGGGACAAACTGTTCTATGGTCTCCGCTCGGTGACAGGGCTGATGCCAGCTCCCGTGCCAGGGCTGCTGCCCACTGACAGTGTCCCACTGAGCGTGGCACTGCCCTGCTCAGGCTATGGGCAGAGACAGTTCCCTGTCGATCAGGCTCCATCCATCAGCACCAGCTCAGCCTTACAGCTGGGGATGGTGAATCAGCCCCTGACGCAGCAGAGGCGTGAGGGCTGCTCCCCAACAGCCAGCAGCACCGTCCCACCACTGCTTTCCCAGGGACAGGCAGGCACAGGGAGAGCAAAGGCAGCCTGATAGCCCTGCCAGTAGGTTTGAACTGTGGAGGAAGAAGTCAAATGTGGGAACAAGTGTCTGCAGAATTACATGTCAAGTATTGCTATCTGCCCCTGGTGCAAATCACTGCCCTGCCCAGGCTCGGTCAGCCAGCCAAGGAGGTTTCCAGCACAGCAAAGCTGAACGCTGAGCTTCACACCTCTCTGACCCAGCAGGCAGCATGTGATGAATTGGCCAGAAAATACCTATAACAAACAACACTAGGAAAGGCAATGATCCTGCTCTGAGCCTGACACATGGAGCTGATGCTTTGGCAAGTCAGCTTAGGTGCTGCACAAGGTGCCTGCAGTTCCCCAAGTGTGTTATGGCTAAATAGAGCATGTGATTATTCCAGGCAACAATGATGGGTCTTAGAATATGAAGAGATTAAGGGGGAAAGAGCCCTTTTTGCTAATACTATTTATTGACTATGTATTTGCTGGTGTACTACAGATTTCCTCCTGAAAATGAAATTGAGGGGAGACCACACAAATGTGGAAGTGTTGGCAGGATCCCATGTACAACTTCTTGTTTTTCTCTGCCCTTAGCATGCCCTTCTCTCATCTTTAGGTCTTCCTCATCCACAACAGGAAAAAATATCATGTGCAACCAGAAAGTTAGCAAGTGGTCAAATGGAATGAGCCAAGTCATGAAATGACTTTTAGCCCAGACTGTATTTTAGCCCAGACTGTAGTACTGATTTAGATCCAGAATTATTTGCAATTTAGTTTGGAGATGTGCCTTGCACGGGGCACTTCCAGTTTGCCTGAACAGGGGGGATGGTGTGGGAACTGCTGGCTGAGGGGCTGCTTTGGACTCCTGGATGTGAAATCTTGTTGAGCGGCACCAGGTCGGTCGTGAAAACCTCTTCCTTTTTGGGGACTACAGGCAGTACTCAGTATCAAGTACAACCCTGGGATAGCTCCAAGTCACCTTCAGCACACACACTGTGGCTCTCAGAGAAGCAGGAAGGCATCAGGATTTCCTCCTTGGTGGTGTGTTGGAGAAGAGCAGCTGACCTGTCCCACTGCTGTTAGTCATTCCCAAGGTATCACAACTGTCCTATTGCCCAATTCTTGGCCATCACACCAAACCCTCTATTATTCAGTGAGGAAAAGATCCCCAATTTCAGCCTGCAGGGAAGGCACAGGGCTGACAACCTACTGTCAAACTGTCCCAGGGGTTGTGGATGACAGCACTGCACAGCCCCTGGTTTTCTTGGGTGAGGGTGGGCAGGGCCCCACTGATGATGAAAAAACTGGTGTGCTGCAAGGAGGGTGCAGTGCCAGCCAGCCATGCCTCACCTCCTGCTTCTCCTAGAGATGGGAAGAAAAAAGCCCCTTTCATTTCCAAGGTCAGCAGCAGCCCCAGCTCCCGCAGAGCTCATGTGCTGTGAAGGCGTCTCCCCCTCCTCACCCCAGCCGCTGGTAGCAGCAGGGGCTGTTTTCCTCAGCAGCTGGAAGGAGATGATGTGCAAGGACAGGAATGTGAGGGCAGGCAGCCAGGGCAGCACAGGGACAGCGTGGGGTCCCAGAGGCCAGGCCAGGTCGGTTCATCCGCGGGGCTCAAAGAGCCCCATGGAGGAACTGAACTGACCTGGCCTCTGAGATTCTGCTTTTCTCCACATCTCCATCACCCACCCCAGACAAGGTGACACCTCCAGCTTGCTGCCTGGTGCCTTGTGGGGGCCTGAATCTTGGTTAATGCCTGGCAAGGTGCATGAGCTGGTGGGGGGAGCAGAATTGTCTGCTGCTACAGCCCAGCAGGAAATCAAAGCCATGCATTCAGAAAACCATGACATTCCCCCTTGCCGGTGGGGGCTCTGCCTGGTGGGAGGGCTGAGTGCTGTGAAAACACTCAGAGGAACAGTTACATAATGAAGGACAAGGTCCCAATCCAGCCCTTGGCTCAACAAGGTGGCTCTGCAAGGAGCTGAGCTCCAGCACCCTCCTGCAGCTGCTCAGCACTCTCCAATATCCAACCCTGGTCACTGCGGTCCATGCTGCTGCTGAGAGGTGGAGGTGGGAGAAAGGCTGCAGAATGCTTTTTCCCAAGCTGGGAAATGTTCTGCATGCTCAGACTTGATAAGCCAGAGCATAGCTCCCATCTGTGGGCTTAAATCAAGCCCCTTTGATGGTAGGAACTCGACAAGGTCTGGGACAGGATAGCTCAGGACTGATGAAGGTCAGGGTCTGCTAGCTGCAGGCATCTTGGCTTTCATGCCACTGCCCAGATGTCTTGGATGCAGTGGTGGCACATCGTGGTATACATCATCTGCCCCTATGCCCCAAAATAGGGGCATATGTCCTCAAACATATGTTCTCTGCTGTGTGGGAAGGACCCCGGAGAACTGGTCACAGTAAAGAGCTTTGCCTCCTCCCTTATTCACCTTCTCCGAAATGGAGGGCAGCTGGGCAGCCTGCCTCCTGCAGCTGGTCCTGCTGCCACCCCACAAAGAGGGGTGACAAGCTCGGTGTCACATGCTGCTCTGGCATGGGCAGGCAGGGGGGGACACGAGGAAAAGGCTCTGGGATGGGATTCGTCACTCCTCCTGCGGCACCGTGAAGCTGCACGCAGTCTGCTCGGACGCATGAACAAGCTGAACTGTGACATTAATTAGAGCTGACAGTATTCCTGGAGGGAGCTGGCAGAGCAGCAGCACCAAAGCTGCTGCTGCTGCTGGGTCTGTGTGCAGAGCCAGGCTCTGCACCAGGCTGGCCTGGCCGTGCCATAGCCCTTGAGTCCTGCCACACCGGGACCTGTGCTCACTTCAGCCCCAAAGATCACACCCTCAGCCCTGAGGGACAGGAGAGGCAGTGCCCAAATCCAGCCCCGCTGAGCATCTGCCCAGCATTGCTCTGCCCTTTCCAGACAGCCCTGACTGCAGCTGGACACTGCCTTTCCCAGTCCTGCACACTTCCCTCTGACTCTCCCCTCTTATTGTGGCTCTTTGCCCCAAAGTGCTCTGCCCTCAGCACCACTGTTTCTCACAAGCTCTTTTCCCATCCCAATTTCCTGCCAAGTCAGAACTGCCACTTGCTGCTGTTTCACAAAGGCCATCGAGGAATACCTGCACTGGAATACAGTGCAGGCAGCCCAGAGCAGTAAGGGTTCCTCCTCCACTGGGCAGGGAACAGTTAAGGGAATTAGGATGAAAAGTTGATATAAATAATTTGGTACCTCCTGTAGGAAGATTGCGATTTAGCTTAATTATCATAATTACATTTTCAATCTCTCTGGCTAATACTTATGAAACAATAGTCTCAAGTGTGAATGCAGCTGCCTGCATTTCCTATCAGTGACTTCTAATTCTGCTGCTTAAAACAAGTCCATGGGGACACTGAACCAGGCAGCAGGGACAGCAGGTAGGGATATGGTATTTCACCAGCACCTTGTTTTGGGCATTGGGAAGCCTCATTCCCCTCTGCCTGGGACAGGGATTTTAACTTCAGCTCCAGGATCAGCAATATGATTGTCTGCAACTAGCCCACTTTGGTGTAAAAACATCATTTCTTCTGCTGGAAGAGGAGGAAAATAGTCTGGAAATATTTCTTTCTGAGCAGGGAGACCCTCACTTTCTCTGCCCAGTCTGTGGTTGATGAGCCCCAGAGGCAGCTCCATTCGTGTTTGTGGTGGCCCAGGAGATGAGACCAGTGCAAGCAGAGAGCCAGGCCCAGGCAGCTACTGGCAGGAATGTTCACTTACAGCAGCCCATCAAATCTGAGTGTTAGTGATGACTTCTGAACATGGCCACGACCATGTTTGCCCTGCAGCCTGCTCCTGCCTTTGCTCACCTGGGAAGAAATGGATGCTTCTCAGCAGCAGAGGCAGGTCCTGGGATGTGTGCCCTGCCCACTGCCTTCTCTGGTGGTCCCTGGAGAGCCTGAGCAGAAGGTTCTTGCCAGGGCCCTGGCAGCAACAGGCACCATGGCCAGGAGGCAAATGAGCAAAGGGAAGATGCAGCCACAGCTGAGTATGTGCTGCCTCCATCATGTACAGACACCTGAGGAGCACCCAGGGCCATGGGAAGTCCTTCCCCATCCCAGCACTGGCCTTCATTTGAGATGTGGGACACAATACACAGGTCCCTTTGCTGCTCTGCCCTTGGCTTAGCAGCAGCAACTCCACCCCAAGTCCCATTGTCTCCCCAGGCATCCCAATACCTCCACACATCCAGCTCTGATCAGAGCAGGACGGGGCAGGTGTATGAGTTTGGGCTCCCTCAGGGCAATCTGCCACTATCCTTGCTGGTGACACTGTCCTGTCCTGCCACAGTGCTCCAGGCAAGTTGCGGGTTGAGAACTGAGCCGCTTATCTTTAGTGCTGCTCTGATCTAATTTTACTTTCTTAAGCAATGTCCAGGCTTTAGAGAGTGTTTTGTAATGCAAAGGCTCTGCATGGTGAGGAGGGAGTCCCTGCACTAACACAGCAGCTATCCCGTATGCACTGGTACAGCAGTCACCCCCCACACCAGTACAGCAGT
>VWZP01005658.1:4326943-4479143 GCA_013396995.1 Dicaeum eximium | reverse complement strand
CCCACACCAGTACAGCAGTTACCCCCATGCATGACTTTGCTGCTAAAACCCTCTGGCTGCAGCACTGGCTCAGCAAATTTCCAGCAGAGAATACAGCATGGTACAGCTGTGCAGGAGACCTCAGGTCCACCAGGATCTGCTGGAGCTGGTGGTCACTGTAAGATCTGCCTTCTCTCTGTTTGCACTCCCAGCACAATCCCATAAAGACCTTTTGGGTACTGCTGCTTTGAAGGAAGCTGAACCCCTGCCTCCTCACAGCTCTCACTGCTGTTACCAAAGAGAGAAACACCAAGGAAATCACCCTCCAGGCTGCCACCAGAGAGGCACCCTTCTGGAGGAGCAAGGACCACTACAGGCAAAGGGTATTGCAAGGGCCTGTTGTGCAGCAATAGTAAGACCAAGAGTCCTTATTGCATCTCTGGGCTAACCTAGAGGTGAGGTTCATCGGCCAGGCCATTGATTTGCATTATTTCTGCTCCCCCTTCTGGGCTTCAAGGACTTAAGATGAGAGTTCCTGAACCCAGGTGCACTCCCTGTGAAAGCAGTTTCATGTACACTTGCACTCATGCTGCCCCATGGCACCTCTGTAAGTAAAGCTCTCCAGAAGGCTATTTCAGGACCCAACATGACTCTCCCTGATGTCAGGACCAATTAGTTATATCCTGCAAAGGAAAAAAAAGTCTACTAAAGCCAGCTCTGGTGGGACAATGACATTAAGATGTTCCAGGTGCTCATCTGGGTTCCCCAAGCAAACCAGGAGCTAAACATAGCCCTGGGAAAGTGACAGGAGGGGGTGGCTGCTGTCCTCTGCATTGAGGTGTCCTAGGGCAGTCATCTCCTGCGTGGGCCATCCCTTCTCTTTTGTACTCTGACCTTTCCTTGCTCTGCTCCTGTGCAGACTATAGCTCCTGCACTGGGGCCACAGCTGAGATCATTCTGAGCTCATCTTGGTGGGCTTGGTTCATGCTTTATCCCACTCAACCAGGCCATCAAATCTCATTGTCATTTTCCAAGGAGAAAAATTATTCCTCCCCATTTGGAGGAAAAAGAGGAAAAATAATTAGTCAAAATAGTGAGAGACAGAATTTTAGGCATTTCATATTCTCATTGTCCTCCCCCACAATGGTATTATCCTTCTCTAAATAGATGCTAAGCTGAAGACATAACAACACCCTACTTCCCCCAAATAGCTCAAGTGAAACAAATGCAGGAAGTTTGAAGGGTTTGGAGCAGAGCTGTGGCCAGACAGGGGCCTGGGCTCCCCCATGGGTTCCCTGGGGCCACGGGGGCTTCACAGAACTGGCAGCTGAGCTGCAGTGAGCCAAGATCCAGGGTCTTGCCCTCATGAAATAGGGGCTGCTGCCTCTGCACTGCAAAAGAGCTGATATGGGAGGTCCTGGCTCTCTGTCCCCATGTCTGGTCCTGGTGCTGTCCCCCTCCCTAGAAAAGCACCAGTAGGGCAGCCCTGAAGCATGGCAAAGGCAGCAGGAGAGACACAGACTGCACAGCCCATCATGGCTCAGTCCTAAAAGCTGGTGGCAAAGGGCTGGCCTGTCTGCCCCTGGGCTAGCCTGTGTGCCCCTGCACTGGCCTGTGTGTCCCTGGGCTGGTCTGTGTGCCCCTGGACTGGTCTGTGTGCCCCTGGGCTAGTCAGTCTGCCCCTGGGCTGGCCTGTGTGCCCCACAGGGAGCACCCGGCAGACAGAACAGCCCCTGCCATGGTGGGATGGGAAGGAAATCTGTGTCCCTGGCTGGGTGCAGCTGAGCTGTGCTGCTGGCACCGGTGCCTGTTGCAGTGTGGGGAGCCCTGCTGCTCCCACTGTGCCATGCATGGGTGACAGGGACATCTCAGTCCTGAGCAGCTGCCACAGTAGGTTGCTTCCTATGAGGGCTTGAGGTTCCCCTGTCATGCCTGTGTGCTGTGGGGACAGCACTCCCTGCCCTCTTCCCAAAGCCCAAAGAGGTGACATTGTCTCTCCCAGGCAAGTGCCAAGCCTCACCACGTACCTGGGGCTGTGCTGGGACCCCAGCAGGAGCTGTTTTATCGGGATCAGGGTTATCAATGGGAGGGCAAAGCCCCTGGCAAGAGCCGCGCTGGGACAGGCAGATGTGGTTTGTCCCCGGGGAAGGGCAGCCCCTCCAGGCAGCACTGACTGCAATCCCTGCAGCCTTGACCGGGTTCAGCTCTAGAGCAAGGCACAGTCGCTGCTGCGGCTGAAGATGTGTGACTGAAGTCACAGTACTTCAGCAGCTTTTCACAATTGTCTTTAATGTCAGAGCCATCAGTAAGGCACTCGGAGGTGCGGTTAGACCTTCCCTCCCTGAGGAATACTGTTAGCTGAAACCAAAGCACAGGGGCAAGGAAATTGCTCGATGAAGTAGTTTGGTAATTGTGAATAAGAAGAACTTGTTTTCTTTGTCTTGCAACAGCAAATTGCACAACATGACCTGCAGTGGCTTCGGCTCGGCAGGTGTTCAGGGGGAGGTTGTGGAGTGATTGAAAATCCACACTGCGAAGAGGGAAATGATTCTGAGCCTGCTATGGACTGTATGGTATCCATAAGGAATGAGGCAGTGGGTGATTGAGGTGGCAGTGATTGTGTTTGGTTTCCTGTTCAGGTCCCCTACCTGGGCATTGGGGGCCAGCTCAGAGGACCGGGCTCAGCCTCGGGGCTTGCCTGCAAAGTCAGCTAATGGCCCACAGATGCATTAAACAAGAGGAGCAAGATGAGCTCATTTTGCTGGGTTGTTTTAAGAACCATTATGGTGATGATGACTTTTGGCCTTGTAACATAAAAATACTCTTTGCCAAGGTTAAGAGATGCTCTGCAAGTCAACCCAAGGTGGAAGGAGAAGAAAAGTCACTAGGAGAGGTCATTTAGGATTAATTACTTGTCCTGCTGTCATCCCTATGTACACAAGGCCCAGACATGAGCTGGATGTGCTAGGTGCAGGACAAAAAAAAATAGAAGACAAAAATAGGTAATGCTGAGAGGAACCAGCAGCAGATACCAGAAATAGCCCAGGCCAGGAGAGCAAGCCCAATCTGAGGTCCTTCTCCTTCTGCTCTTCTGATTCCTTCCCTCCCCAGGTGCTGCTGCCTCATCCTGGCTTTGTCATGCAGATGCAAATGGGAGTGCTCCAGCCTGAAGCAAAGGCCGCTAACAATTTACACTTGAAATTCAACTCACAGAAGTCTACTGGGTGCTAGGAGGAAAACAAAAAATAAATAATCCCACAAAAATTTTCTATCTCTGTTTTGTCCCAGTTTTAAATGGTACAGTCTGTGCTTTGTTCTCAGCTATTGTTGCGAAATTGAACCACTTTCAGCCTCTCACCTTAGTGAACCATGGGCTGCCTCCATGCAGAGCTGCTGAGTACATCACGGAATGAAAGCCCTCGCTTGGCCTAGAAACCTGGAATGTGTGAACCTCGTTAAAATGCACACAGGGAGCTGGGCTTTGAAATGGAGTGAAGCCAAAAGCCAGAGCCCCCAAGGATGCTGTGTGGCTGTTCCCAAGACGAGGAGTGCACCTCCAGCTGAGAGACACGCTGTACCTGACAGTCCCGTAATGCCTCCCCATAACAGCCCTGGCCTAGAAATAGCTCCGTGCTAGATGATGCTCTCAAGAGACTGATGTCTGAATGTTGCTGACTCTCTGCAGCAGCTGGCTCCTGCCAGGCACCTTCCCCTGGCTCACCAGCACCAGGCCCTTCCTTGAGGACCTGCAGCACCCTTGTCTGATGAGCACTGAGTTTTACTCAGCTGGGATGGAGTGAAAACATCTTTGGTTCTGCAAACATTGCAGGCACATTAGCCTCCCCTGGAGCTCTGCCTGCCTGAGCAAATCCAGCATGCAGAACTGCCAGGATAGTGTTTCCCGTTCTTTTTGGAGATGTGACCCTGGGAAGGGAATGGGCTCTGTCACTTCCTCCAGCTGGCAGAATGCCAGAGCTCAGCAGTGCCAGCTGGCGACTTCCTGGTATCACCATGTCCTGCTCAGCCACTCCCACTTGACTCTGTGGGGCCAGGGAAGCTGCAACAATGAGATCTGAGGGCACTCTGGCCCTCTACATACCCTGGGGCTGCTGCCACTCTGAGCTGGCTGTAGGGTGATGCCCCCCAAGTCATCCCATATCCAGTGGCAGGTGGCTCCTGGAGAAGCTCTGGCCTCAGCCAGGAATGAGATGGTTGGTGAGCCTGGGTATGGGACAGCAAAAGTAACTGCAATCTGCCCAGTTCTTCCTGCCATGCAGCCAGATCCATGCTCTTGGCTGCTGTGCAGGATCTCTGTACAAAGCTGAACGGCTGCTGCACTTCATTTCCCACGTGGCCACTGTTTATCAATGAACAAAGGGAGCCCTTGCCCATATGAGCAGCACTCACCAGCAATTCTGCACAGCACAGCGACCTGCAGTGCTGGAGGGTCAAAGTCCGTCCATCCATCCATCCATCCATCCATCCATCCATCCATCCATCCATCCATCCATCCATCCATCCATCCATCCATCCTCTCTCTCTGCAGAGAAGGCAGGGATGTTCCTCCTCTCAGCACATAATGTAGGGAGGATAATTCACTTATGAAGTAATTTAGTGTAATTCTTAGTTATTAATACTGTACTTTTTATTTTTTTTTAGGTTCTGTGTAATTGCTCCCCTGCTCTGACTCATGCTGTTCCAGGGAGTAAGAGCTGCACTGTATTAGCACTGCAAGATGCATGAGCTCCTTAGCTCCTGCCTAGCCTGGCTGAGGGGATCCTCTCCCCTTCTTTCCACACCAGACCCTGACCTGCCCCTGCAGTGCAGCAGGGACAGCCTGATCTCTGTAACCTGCTCCAGCTCATGGCCCAGGCTCCTGCAGCAGCACTGATTGCTCTGCAGTCACTTTACAGGGGAAGCAAAAAGCTCCCTGGTATCTGTTTTATCTGTGTCCATCTTAAGCACTGGAGAAAGGTGTTACTGGAGCTCAGCAGAAGGGTAATTTTTTTCTTTTTACATGATTGAAATGAGAGTTATATGTGCAAAGCCATAAACTGTGTCTGATGCCCATCTGCTCTGGTTCACCCACAGTACCTTTCAAATAGTGTCCCAGATCAGCACCATGGGAGCCAAATTTGCACCCAGAGATCTCCAGAGACCCCGAGCTTTCCCCCTCCCCGCATTGCATTGCTCCCAGAGGCCGGGCAGACAAAGGCTGTGTGAGCAGCCTGGTTTCTGACCAGCTCCAGCTCCATGTCAGGGCTCCCAGCCTCAGCCCCCCATTCCAGGAGTTCATTGAGTGGCCACTATCCAACCCCTCCCTCAAGGACAGGGCATTTTGCTCAGCCACAGCTCTCATATCCTCACTACAGGTGGTGTATCCCATCCTGTGGGGGGTTGGGGGTGTGTTATTTACACAACAGCTCTCATCATCTGACATCTGCAGTGAGATGAACACGTTTCCACAGAGTTCAGCAGGCACATTTGGCCCACTGCTACGGCTGCCTCAGTTTCCCTTCTGGGTGGCTAAGCCAAGAGCTAGCACCCACATCCCTCTGTGCTCTCTGCACGGGAGAGCAGCAATGACCCTGTCACTCAGGCAGATCCCTTTGGCTCCTGGATCCATCTGTGGTTGGGGAGCCATGACCCGCCCCAGCCACCGTGTGCAGGGCCAGCAGGACTTGCAGGGTGTGTGGGGAGGCACCTGACAGTGAGGGCAATGCCACCCTGCATTGTCACCCTCTGCCAGCCCTCTCCTTGGCAGGGCCTGGAGGCAGGGGATGGTCTGCCTGGGGCTGGCATGTGTGGCAACTGGAGATGTTTTAGGTAGCTGTCCAGAGGGTCTGCTGGGCAACCAGGTTCCATGAGTTATTAATAAGCTCCGGGAGGGAAGCAGTGATAAATAATACATTGGCACTCTCACATTCTGCACGCATGTGTCTACAGATAAATATTTAATTCTCAAGGAATACACAGAGATGCCTGTTGATAAATAAAAATTGGAAAATGTTCTGTTGGATGGTTTTAAATATGACTCTCCCCTTGCATCTGAAGAACATGGTGTACCTGGTGTGCAGCGCAAAGATGCTAATTTCCCTCAGCAGAGGCTGCCTGGAATGTATCACTGCAGCACACTGGGCACAGTGCCTAGTGTAGCACACACACCCAGAAACATACGGCCCTGGCTTTTCCTTCCACACCATTATTTTAACATCACTTTTATAACAACACTTCAAGCAGCTTTTCTAATTATACCTTGCACCGACTGGGCTCAGGACACAGCAGTCAGCCTTCTAAATATTAGCAGAGACCCAGAAGGCAGCACATTTCCTCTTTTAAGTGTCATTGGAATTTGCAGTGTGCTCAGGCATGACTGGCGATGCCAAGCTTGTTACTGCTGTTAAATTAGGCAGGTGGCTTCTCCCATTGGGAAAACGTGAGATACTGAGTGGGATGTGGGAACACCCATGGGTCCCACCAGCCCTGCCAGCAGCATGGGCAGGGGCACTCCTGGGCTTGAAGGCAGCTGGAGGGAGATGCAGCCCTCTCCCCAGGGAGCACCTGCCCTCAGTGCTTGCTGCTTAGAAAGCCCCAGAGCCCATGACCCAGGGCCAGCACCCACAGGCAGCTTTGGCCTCTGCTAGCCCAGCACCAAGGGCAGGTGAAGGAGTTGTTTTTCCCCTAAATATGTTTTCTAGAGCAGGTCACTCCTGGGTGTCTCTGAATGCAGTGCTGGAAGTGGATTTAGCAGGGTGGTTGTTCAACTTGGCTTTCACAGAGAAGGCTGAGAGCTGCAGATGCCCCAGCAGAAGCCTCTGGCACAGCCTGGGCAAGCAGCACACGCCGGCAAACAACTGAGTGCTGATCACGCCGTGCCTGGCTGGTTCACCAGGAGATGCCTATGCAACGTACTGACATATTTGGAATTTTTCCAGTGGCTGGAATTGGCTGCACTGACTTGTGATTTTTTATGAGTAACCCTGTTCTGTGCCCTGTTATCACAGCTGGGTGCTGTGCCATGCTGGCTCTGCTCCCAGCAGCGTGCAGGAAGCTCCCAGCATACACCATACCATGCTTTGTGCCACCATCCAGAGCAACAACAAGGGATTTCCCACCTGGAAATCCCAGGGACTGGGCCAGGCTGCAGCAGCAGAGCTTGGCAGGGAGACTTTGATCATCGGCCCGGGCTTGTCCCCATCAGCGGTCCCAAGCAGGGATGCAACACATCAAAGGGCAAGGAGGAATAGCTCCTGCTGAGCACAGCAAGGCTCCGTGCCACGAGAGACTGCCCCAGGCCCCTGGGAAAGGCAAAGCACAGGGAGCCGCTGCCCCAGGGAGGGGAGGCTCAGAGGAGCTGCGAGGCAGATCCAGGCTCAAGGAGAAAAAATAGGGAAGATGGTGCAAGGAAGGAAACAGAGCAAGGAGGCAGTGGTGGGTAAACCAGTCAGGAGGCTGGTGGTGTGCCTCCAAGAGTATGTCTTGTGCTTTCTGGAGCCATGAGACACCAAGTCACTGGGGTTTGTCTTTAGCAGCCCTTCTCTTCCTCATCCTCTGCTAGGCTCCATCACTGACAAAGGTGTCCATCCAGTTGATAATTAAATTGTACCCACGTTTCTTTCTCAGCATTCCCTAACAAGCATTTTATCCGGAGCTCCCCCAGGAAACTGCTCTGCCAGCCAGGGGAGTTAGAACACATGAAACTCCATGGGGAGCAGGGAAGCCCTGCAGGGTGCAGGACTATTCCAAGAGGTGCTGCAACTCAGGTTTGGGAAACTGGGCTGCCAAGGGGACACACCTGACAGTGTACTGGGGGATGCACAAAGCGCCCCAAACCTGCCAAGAACACGTGGATGTGGTGGTGCAGGATTGCACCTTGCAAAACATGACTCGGCAGGCAGTGGGGAGAAGTGCTTTGATGTCTGGAATTACAGCCCCATCCGCTCTTCCTTGAGGGAGATCTGCATCCCTGGGAGGAGCCTTTCAGACAGGAGGGCACCACGTTGACACTAACAGCGGCTTTTCATTCTGAACATGGACTGCCATCCCTGCTCATGCTGTATCTTTATCCCCTGGCACCTTCTCCCACTTGCCATGTGGCATCACTGCCAACTGCCAGGAGAGGTTCCTTTTGCCCATCCTCCTCTTCGGCAAGGATTTTTTGTGTGGTAGCACCTTTTGCTTTTCCCCCACCTGGTACTTGCATGAAGCATGCAGAGAGATCATTCTGTTAAGCCTAGGAAGTCTGAAGCCACAGTACACATAACTAATGGAGCTAGTGTGGGAATTTTATTTCTAGTCTGATCTAATCCCTATGCTGCAGGTCACCACTTCTTCCAGCTCCATTAGGAAATTCCCATGCTGAGTAATATGGCAAGAAATAGACTCAGAAGGAAGATATATTGCACCCAAGCCTCATCCCATCCTACTTTAATATTGGTTTATCACACTGAATAAACTGGAGTAATTGTGCAGAAAATTGCTCCATCCACATCATGCCCATCACACATGAGGATTTTCTGCTCCGAGTAACTTGCTGTCGCCAGTGGCCACCTCTGAGAGCAGTTTCCTGGGAACACCAGGCAGTGTAAGGGTGCTGTGGGGGCCAAAGCCTTGACCCCCTGGGACAGAGGGCCTCACAGGGGGACAGAGCAGGACATGGGGACAGTCCCATTGCTGGGCTGCCCCAAGGTTGAGGTCAAAGTAGGAAGTCCCCCCACAGGTCTGAACCAGAGGTGCCATGGCTGGGCAGGCCAGGTTGGTGCTCTCCTCTTTGCTGCCGGTTTGGGGAGCGATGCCTTGGCAGTGGTGGGGCAGGGGCACAGCCACCATCTCCCCAGGAATATGTTCCTCCACTGACTGGTGTCTGCAGGCAGGCCAGGCTCTGACCAGTGCCCAAGCCTGGGGCTTTGCTCCCCACAGGACACTGACCCCACTGGGATGGCAGGGACAGGCACAAGCAGGTCACAAGGACAAGTGACTGAAATGTCCTACATCACAGAGTATGGGAGAAAAGCCTCCACCCCAAGGACTCTTGCACTGCCTCTGACAACCAGAAAGGGAATAAAAATAGTGCCTATTGTGTGCAGGCAGCAGGCTGCAGCAGGGTTGTGTAATGGTACCAGCCAGCACAGGCTGCCTCTCCCAGAGACAGCAGGGCTATGTGGGTCAGCTGGGCACAGCTCAAAGTGGGGCCAGGTGGCAAAAGTCTCTAGTGGAGAGGAGAGATGACCCAGCCACTGTCCTAATGCCCAGCTGGACCCCCCAAGCTCCAGTGTGGGGCTGCTGCCAGCAGCTGGCACAATTCTCTGCTCTGTTCCCCCAGCCTGCCCTTCCCTGGAGCAGACCAGGTCCTGCACCTCTCCTCTAGCCCTAACCAGCCTGCCAGCTCTCCTCTGGATGCTATCCACTTCCCCTGCCTCCTTCTGAGCCAAAGATCCCAAAGCCAGCCAGGAGCAGCCTTGCCACTGCCCAGTGGAGGAGTCACTCCCCACTGTGTCCTGCTCCACACAAGGGATACATTTCCCCCTAATCCTGGTCTGCAAAACTGTGAGATTAAGAAGGGGAAGAGCTTCCCAGCAGCCAGCATGGCATCAGCAGGAGCCAGGCCAGCTGGACTTGCAGCTGTGCCAGGGCAGCTGTGCTCCTGCCTCACCCTGTGCACTGTCAGATTTTGCAGCTGCTGAGCTGCTGTGCTTTGCCTATTGGCTCACAAATTGTTTTCTGATACCATGCTCCTGTCAAGTGTTTCAGCAAAGTCAAAATTTTGCTTTTTTATGGATTAAACACAGGTTTGTTGACACTAGCAGGAGCTGGTCTCTGGCCAGAGGTGTGGCTGCAGGGTAAGTGGGTCAGGGAAGTGGCTTTCACAGACACCAGGCTGAGCTTGGAGCTGCCTGCCCCTGGAGATCACACCCGGCACTCTGCCAGCACTCAGAAATCACTTGCAGACGTGGCTCAGCACAGGCAAGTGCTAACCACTGCAGTATTAGTGGGATTTGATGTACCACTGTGTCTTAACCTGATCAGAAATTCTCATCTTGCTGTAAATCTTCACTGTACTCACCAGCACTTGAAGTTTGTCCCTACTAAATCCCTATGCAGCTCTCTCCCTCCATCTGGGGAGCATGCAAATACCTTTCGAGTTGATAAGTCCTTTCTATGTCAACTTTCAGGTTTATTTATACAGCAAAATATCACCTCATGATAATGCAAATGGAGGAATCCCTGGGAAGCAATCAAAGCAAGCAGGGAGGTTTGTTTGCACCATTTCATGTCAGACAAGCTGGGATGAAAGGATCAGCCTGCAGGAGCCTACAAATGCCACCTACAAGTGCCACCGTGCTTTTGCCATGCTCATGTGGAAAGAGGGCTGGAGCTAAATGGGGCTCCTCTCCATGCTGGTTCTGGTAGATAACCTTCCTTCCCATGGCTCCTGGCCATTGCCTGATCTGCCAGTGGCACCAGAACAGATTTTCATTAGGTGCAACACTTCCACAGCAGACACCGGTGTGCCGTCCAGCCAGCTCGGCTCAGTTCAGCCCTGCACCCAGCAGCCCTGGCCCATTGCCCAACACCTCACCCTGCTCACAGCCCCACACTTGGTCCTGCTTCTCATCCTGCTCCTGTGCCTCTATGGCCACTAAAACAGCAAAGCCCTCTGAGCAGGTCACTGGTGCCCAGGATGGCAAGGGGCTGAGGGTTGTTGGTGCCCTGCCTGTGCATGCAGCAGGGCAGCAGAGTGGGCAGCAAGAAGGAGAAGGACAGCGGGTGCAGCAGTGCCAGTGAAAGACCTGGCACGGGAGATCGTGGTGCATGCCAAGCAGTCACCACAAACAGCAGATCACTACCTGTCCTCAGGGGAAGGGATAGGGACCATGGCCACCACTCCCCAGAGTGGGAGTGCCCAGCTCCCCTCTGGGCACCCCCAAGAGTGTGTGGGCATGGGGACAACATCCCCTCCCCAAGGCACTGCAGCCACAGGGACAGCCTGCAGGGCCAGGGGTGGCAGCTGGTGCTGGTAAAGCAGGCTGGCCAGTAAAGCAGGTTGCTGGTTCCAGCTGGGAAAGCAGGATGCTGTCCTGGGCAGGGAGGCAGGGCTGTGCCTGCAGCCCCAGGCCAGGCACCTATGGAGCACTGAGGAAAGAGGAGCTTTGCCCACCCTCTTTGTGAGCGGAGAGATGGGGCAGGATCCATGAGAGGCTGCTGGAGGTTCACCAGCTGCAGACCGTGCTGTAGAGGGCTGGATATTTGCAGCTCAAGAGGAAAGCCTCTGGCACAGCTTAATCCAGCTGAAGCAACTGTGCTTAGACAGAGTCACTAGGTGCAAATGGCTCATAATGAGGGAGTTTAGTTGGATGAATATTTCTAGATGAATTGCAGATTTGCTTGGTAACACTGGCAGCCTAAATGGGTTTGAACTACCTTTTATATGAGGAGCAGAGAGCTCAGTGCTGGTGACAGGGCTCCTGGCCCAGCTCTCAGGGGGTGCCCTGTTCACATCCCCAGACAAAATGGGCTGATTTTCCCCAGGGTCCAACTGCCCCTGCTAGGGTGCCCACATAGGAAAGGCTCCTACCTAGGCAACACCAAATATTTAGCTGAAAAGGGTCTTGGGACACGTGTTCCCCTTCCCTAAAGGGGTGCACTCCCTGCAAATCCCTGGCACGAGCTTGACCTACTCTAAGTGCCTCCCCGTAGGAAGATGCCGACTGCAGAAATAATCAGCCTATTTTTAAAGGTTAGGAATCCTCCTAGCAAATCCTCCCCTGAGTTTCCTTCCCCCCAGCTTTTTCTCACCCTCTGCCTCTCCCCTGAGATAGCAATCAATGATACCGCAGGTTTAATTAATGTTTTTGACTTCCAGCACAGGGATGTGATTTCTCCTCTGTGCTTTTGCCAGGAGTGGTCTTATCCTGCCAAACAGGCAGGTAATCTGGGCAGGCAAGACTGGCTTCATACCTGCAGCTCCAACAAGGTTGTGCCTTTGGGATTTGTGGTAGTGCTGGCAAGGCAGCAGAGCCCCAGTGCTGTTGCTATCAAAGCAGTGAGCTGGGGCAGAGTAATGCCAGGACCTACACAGGGAGAGGAGGAAGAGGAGGCACTCCCTGGCACAAGGACAGCCAGGCTGGGTTTCTGCCCTGGTGCAGGGAGGACAGCAGCCAGGATGCTGGCATGGTCAAGGCACACAGGACCCAGTGTGTTTAACTAGATAATCCTTGCTTTAAAGCAAGAGCATCATCGGCACTGGCCTTGCAAACCTCAAGCTCTGGCAGTGACTTCTGCCCACAGCAAGGAGGGCCAAGCTGTTCCCACAGGACCCCAGCCCATCCTTGCTGCAGCCCCTCAGGCCCCACTGCCAGTCTGTGCCATGATGCAGCGCTGGCGTCAGCGTGGGGACACCCAGAGAGTGCTGAGAACAGCTGGCACATTGCTGCTGTCCAGGGCTGCTTTGGAGCCCCTCTAGTTTTGTCTGAGGTACTCAGACTATATAAAATTAGATTTAGCCTTAGTGCTAAAAAAGAAGTGTTAATACCATTCAGCTGAGGGCTAAAGTTGGGGCCACATCTATTAATAATCCTGTCATTTTTACCCTCTGGAGTGGGATTTCAAGCCAGCCTGCTCCAGCACAGCTGAAGACTCTGTTGCTCAAGAGCCACCTTTAGCTGTGACTCTGTTTCATGCAGGGTGGCCAGAACACTCCATGTAGGTTCTTACTTCTCATTACAGGGATGCTTTTTCTCCTGGGCTGTTTAGTTGGTGCTGATCAGCAGAGATATGCCATTAGGGCTAAGGCAATCCCTGCTGGTCAGCATGGTCTGGAAGATGGTCAGGCAGCCCTGGGAGCAAGGCAGCAGTGAAGGCAGGAGGAAGGGGGAGCTCAGGGCATGCCCTGCACTCAGCAGGCACAGGCTGGTCCAGGAGTAGCAGAGGCTTCAGGTCCCAGGGGCACCAGTGTCAAACTGGGAGGGCAATCTGTGCCAGCCACAGCAGGGAAAGGGAAGAAGGCCTGGACAATTCAGTGCCATGGGTGTCCTGCTCTCATGCAATGCGTGCTGCAGATGGGGAAGGGAAAGCTCACTGCCACTGCTCCCCTCCCAGAGGCACTCACCCTGTCTCAAGTGGAGCAAGGAGACATAGGATAAGAGGAGGTGATGATCCTGTTTTTCCCAGTCTGCCTGCATTCTCATGTTATTGTACTTCTGAGAACCCCAGAAAAAAAAAAACAACTATGGTCCATGTGAGGGTTAAGTCTAATAATTAGCTATTAAACTAAAGTTTTGAGTTAAAAGCCTCCCAGAAAGATGCTGACTGCAGGCAAAGCAGGAGTTACCCTGTTCACATTTGGCTGAGGAGGAATACCTGTGGGCAAAACATACCCCTTGCAGTGAAACAAAAAAGCCACGGGTGGATAACATACCCTGAGAGCAGAGCTTTGCCTCTTCCCAGGCATAAATCATCCATGAGTGGGCTGTGATGTTCTCTGCTGTGCCTGTTATCTGCTGTGTGAAGCTCCCTGCAAACACTCACAGCTCTGCAGGCAGCTTGAGTGCTGCCTCTGGGATGAGCAGGCTGCACCCTGACTTGTTTATTTTCCTGTCAGCATCCCCAGGGTCCCTGGGCTACCACAGCCTCATGAAGCAGGGCATCAGCTCTCCACCAGGCTGCCTCCATGCTCAGCCAAGGACTATTTTGCTTGTTCTGCCTCAAACCATGTTCCATGAACATGATAAACACCTTATGCCTTTACAACAACTACACCTCTTCCCCACAGACCCTCCACTGTTTCAATGGCCACAAAACCCCCAGTAGATTGCCCTCAGCTGCTTCCTGTCCCCCAAACTGCTGGGTGGGGGCTGCTGGTGCCCTGGGCAGTCTGTGCATGGTGAGCGAGTGCTGGGCACCTGCTGCCACCCTGCCAGCTACAGAGACACCCGCAGTGCCTGCTCCTGCTGCTTCTGGGGCCCCAAAATGAGGCATGCCAGCAGCCATGCCTGGAAGGGGAGGAGATGACCAGGCAGGCACCCAGGGATGCACAGCCC
Source organism: Dicaeum eximium (assembly GCA_013396995.1). NCBI lineage: Eukaryota > Metazoa > Chordata > Aves > Passeriformes > Dicaeidae > Dicaeum > Dicaeum eximium. The sequence goes on along the minus strand of VWZP01005658.1, from coordinate 4,465,125 downwards.
CTGGTTTCCTTAGGAAACCAGCACAGCAGCAGCCCTACTTCTGCCTGAACAGGTGAGAGCAGGTATGGAGCTTGCTGGAGGGGACAAAGAGCCGTGCCAGAGACGGTCCCTTGGTCCCACAAGGAGAGGACAGTGCTGCTGTGGCAGCAAAGCCAAGCTCTGCAGGCTTGCAGTGGCCAGGCTCAGTCCCTGTGGATGCACCCGGGGAATGGCTGTCCTGCACTGCAACGCCTGCCTGCAAGGAAGGGGCTGGCTGCTCTTCCCAAAAGCAGCCAGAGCCACAAATGTTGGGTTGTGCCAACAGCTCTGCTGCTCATTTACCCATCCCTGGTGCTGCTGATGGCTGCACTGGAAGCACTGAGCACAGCATGTGCTGTCCACCAGGGAGCTTCACACTTGTGATGAGCAAAGAGCTGGAGGGATGGCAGGTTTCTCCATGCCACGTGTGCCTGGGCTGCTGGAACCATCAGCCTGACTGGGAGACTGCAGGTGGGGCTGCAGGGTGGCTGGGAGAATTTGTTAATTGCTTGCTGTGAGATGTAGTGTGAAACTTGAGACAGAGAGGGACCTGCTCGCTCTCAGGCCCTCCTGCCCGGGCGATCATGCACACCGACCTCGCTGCTGCTCGAGAGCTGCTGGAGCAGGGAGCCCAGCCCTGGCTCTGCCTGTTCCCTGCTGCCTGCTGAGCTATTGCCCTGGCAGCAGGGATGCTGCATTGGCAGGGGCACGGCCAGAGCTGTTGAGAGCTGACAGAGTCAGGGATGCTGGGGGCTGTGCAGTCTCCAGGCTGGGTCCCTGGATGCATCAGGCCAATGCAAACCTTCAGGAGCATCCTTGGCTCTTGCTCCTGGTGGTCTCTGCTCTTCCTGGGGACCTTAATGCACCCCAAAGGCAAGCTGATGGGCAGCACCATCCACCCCCTTGCTCTCCAGCCATCTCAGAGTGGCTCTGGCTGGCTCCAGCCTCCCCATCCAGTCTGGCAGGGGGGCAGCAGAGCCGTGCCACCGAGCACAAATCCCATTAAACGCTCCACAGCGCTGAGCTGCAGCTCCAAGCTCTGAGCCTCCCAAAGGACATAAGGCTGCTTAGGACACCCTAAGCTCTTCATGCAGATGAGTACTTGAGGCCATCAAAGAGGTCTTAAAAGCTTAAGGCAGGTAAATGTTTAAACTGCTGTAAGCCCTCAGTGTCACAGCTGGGCCAGAGGGAAGTCCCCAGCTAAAAGCCATCTCTGCACAGTCACCCTCTGCCACGGCACAGCAGCACTCAAGGGCCACCAAGCCCTCGCTTCCTCAGCTGCATTGCTCCCCCAAGTCTGTCCTTCTGTCCCTGCCATCCTCCCCCAACCACATCCTCACAGCAAAGACTCAGGCTGCCATGTCTCTCCCACCATATTTATTTTCTGTCTAGACAGTGGTAGTTTTGACATGCAGCCCTCCAAATCCCAGCTGTGCATTCTGCTACCTCTCATCAGGAGAGTAATGAAATGAATGCTTTTTCGTGGGCAGTTATACACTTGATTCAAGCTCTACCCCTGAAAAGCCTGAATGAAATTGCGTGGAGTATAGCAGGTGCCCCAGGAGTGTTTTCATAAATAAATCTGGAGGTTTCAGTGGGATCTTTAATACACACTAAATAAGAATCTGTCACAAACTTGTTCTCCTCCAAAGACACAGCAGAATATCTTTTATCCACAACAGCAGATCAATGCACACAGATTTTCCTCAAGTGGTTTCTCGGTGTCACTAATGACTTGTTCCTTCTGGTTGCAAAGAACTGTATTTGCACTAACGGGATACCACAAATTACTTCACTTGCTTCCAAGATGCTGAAGCTGCCCTTAAGCTTAATACTGCATGTTACTGCAGGTACCTGCACCTCTTTCCCCCGAGGTACCATGAGAAAAGCCTTGCTGCTCATCTCCTTCCCAGGTCTTGTGTTCCTACACGTTTATTGCCAGTGTGGGAACAAACTCAGCTTTTCAGTTTGAGCTGTGCATTTGCCCTGGAGAGGACCCTGCATGTGGAATGCTCACCAGCTGAGCTTCCATCCTGCACCTGCAGCCATTTCCCTCCCCGGGCTCTGTTAACTCAGGAAGTGCCACCAATGTAGCATTTCCAGACATATCCCACAGAGTGCCCCTTCTCAGAGCTGCCTGCCTTGGAGCAGGACTTACTTTCAAACTACTCCTTCATTTTTAGGAATATTTATTGTGCCTTGTTAATCACTGGACTCGATGGTCCTAGAGGTCTTTTCCAACCTAAATTATTTTATTCCTATTTCATCAACCTTCAGCTTGCTGTTTAACTGTGCTGGGAGACACACCTGCAGCACACGTGCATTGCAAAATCAAAGCAAATCAGTGTTTTATTTTAACACAAGCAACATCACATCCAGCCAAGAGGTTGGACAGCTGCACACAGATCCTTTCCAGCATCCTCCCCAGCCCAAGCCACTTTCCAGCCTTGTCAGCCCCTCTAGTGCACACCACTGCTGCTCCTCCTGTGGCCAGTCTGGTTCCAGTCTAAAATGACCCCATAAAGGACATCTTGTGAGCTTCCCAGCTTTTGCAAGGAGATGTAAAAGGACCAGTTGTGACCAGTGCTACCAGTAAGCATCATTTCCTCTGCAGTTCAGCCAGGAAAGCGCCCGACAGTCGCAGGAGGGAGGGAGGGATGGATGGATGGATGGATAGCATGTGATGGATCACCACTTTTAGCCCTGTGACAGGCAAGAGAATCTACTGTTGGGTCTTTCATAGGTTTTGTCTCAATGCAGAGCCATAAAGAAAGTGGAAAATGCAGCCAAGCACTTTGATGTGGATCAGCACAGTGAGTTCCCAGCGTTCAGGCAGTCACTTCAGACTCCCCAGGTCACCAGAGGATGTTTTCTTCTCCCAGCTAAAGGCAGAGACCTCTGAGAAAACCCTGCTCCATCCCCAGGAATCTGGCATGCATGAAAATATATTTGGAGGGAGGGGAGAATTTCCATATGAAAGAAGGAATTGCCTTGAAAAGAAATAGGTAGACTGCAGCATGACACTAACATGGAAAAGCACATTCATGAATATGGACTGGATAGGAGAGCCCAGAAACACTCATTTCCACATTTGCAAATGCAGATTTATTTTGCATGCAGGACAAATGCTAAAGGGCCTCCAGGTCCTTCCAGCAGAAACCTGGAGCAGCATGCTTGGGATGCTCCTGTGCTGCTGCACCAAGCTCAGACTCTGTGGATGGGGACATATCTGCAGGTCTTATCCTAAAAAGCACTGTGTGTTTCAAATCCCACTGTTGGGATAGGAATGAGGGATCTTCAGGACACTGCTTGCAACACCATCTATTCCTCCTCTTCCCCAGTGTAAAACTCTGCTCCCTAACTCACAGTCCCAGCCTGGGAGACCCCAGACCCCCAGCACAGCAAATACTGGGATATATAGTTCATTAAGGCTGAGGTTCCCTTTCTGTTGAAGGATTCTTACATGTACTTCACAGTTTCTTTAAAAAAATCCAAACCGGGTCCAACAAATTGAATCTTTAACCATGGTGCTAATTTTCATACGATTTCTAAACCTAAAAAAGCAATTTATTAACATGCTATAACCATGCCATTACATCATGAGGCAGGAAAACAGCGAGAGAACTTATTTAAAAAAAAAAAAAGTCAGGCTTACTCAGCTCTTAATGTAGCCTAAGTGATCACTCAGGCATCCTTGGAATGAGAATTTTGAATTAAGGGTGATGATAGCCTTAAATAATAACCTCCATACTGTCTACAAGGCTTTTATTCTATTAACTCCAGCATCTCAAGCAGGATGATAAATGCACTCACTAATGGTCAAATAGCACTTTTTCTTATAGCTTGTATTTTATTTCTGTTTTGCAGATAACATCTCTGCAATCCAGCCTGTGCCAGTGCTGACAGCTCTTGCAAGAAGCTTTTCTATACAACTGACTTTTAACGACTGAGCAGCTTTGCTGCTGGGGAAGTTTTGGTCCCTGGGATGAAAATAAATGGGACATGCCTTTATTTCTCACTACTCTGTGCTTTGACAGTCCTTTTTTTGCACAGAAATATCACTCAAGTCCCCAGGACATGAAGGAGCACATTCACAACCCCAGCCCTCTGGTCTCTGCTGCCTGGTTCAGCTTCACTTCTCTTCTCTAGGTTCACACACCTTCATATTTTTTAGAACTTCATGATTCCCTGAGCTATTGTTTATATCCCACACCTGGTCTGTCACTCAGTTTGTGTCAGGATTGCTGCACAAGTGACAAGGACCCTGCCACTGCTGTGGGAATGCAGTGGTTCAAACAAAGCCTTGCCTAAATACCATGTCTTGTCTACAGACAAGGCAGGCAGCAGCAAATAACTTTTTTGATTTATACTCAGAACACAGGTACAATAAGCAATTCAGTAAATAACATGAAATGCCAGCTGGGAAGGGCTGAGGCTCTCAGGGAATTTTCCTCTTCAGAAAAGCTGACTATTCAATAATCTGACATTTAAAGTATCCTAAATTTCTTAAACTGGACTCACCCATAACTGGAAAATGCAATGGTGGCTATCACCTCTGTAGTGACAAAGGGGAAAATCCGAGTTCTGATTCCCCTGGCCCCTTCCCCTGCCTGGTATTTTTCCATGGCCTGGTTACCCTTTGGACACATCCCAAGTTCCTTCCTGTGGTGGTCTCTGAAATTCATTTAAATCAGGAAATTACTCTGCCTGTTTTTCTCCACAGACTACATGTGTCCAGGCTGACAAATCACAGCAGGATGGATGTCAACCACGATTTAACCCTTCATATCCATGGCCAGGCCCTTCTGAAGGCTGCCTTTCCTCTCACTTCAGTGTGCCAAGACCACAGCTTCTGGAAAGGCTCATTTTATTTACCCTTGACCCCAGTTCATCATCCTCAGGACAGCTGACAGCCCTTGGGATTCAGGTATTTGATGTAGGTGCCTGCTTGGCTGCACAGCGGTGGCACTTGGATGCCACCAGGCACTCTCAGGACCCGCACCCCTGGTGCCACAGACTGGACATGAGGGAAGGAGCCACAGGGCTGTGCAGGGGCTTTGCTCAAAGAGACCAGAGGTTTTGCAGGTGCTGCTACAGGATGGGACATGGCAGGGGCTGTTCTGCAGCCAAGCTTGGGGCAGCTGAGCAGGTCCCATCTCCCTGAGAGACCAGTGAGCCACAAGTGCCTTCAGTGATCAACACATCAGCTCCTGAGAGCTCCATCAGCCTCCCTGGGGCATCAGCTCCATGGGGAGGACCAGGGACTTCTCCAAGTCTGGAGCACTCCTGGCACAAATGCCTCTGCCATGACCAGGCAGAGGTGCCACCTGAGCTCTTGCAGTGAGCACTGGCAGGTGTGGAGGCCAGGCCTGCTTAACAAGGTGACTTCTGCTTTTTTAAAGGACTTTCCCAATCCCTGTGTGGGAACAGATCACACCCACGGTGGGGCATGGCAGCCATGGCAGATAGCCAGGCATAGATTTGGGGTTGACTGTAGCCTTTAAATTCATACTGGGAATGATTTGGAGAGACCCCAGGTCCTCGTGCAGCGATGATTCGTTCGGCAAGGTCGTGTATGTGGGAAACCTCCTAACCTGGAAGCATTATTCCAGGCAGGGCAAACAGATGGTGCCCACTCTGACCACCAGCAAACTGCCCAGGCTAGTGCATCCTGCCTGGCATGGCTTTCTGCAGAGGACCAGGGCCAGGAGGAGGGAACTTAAAGAGATGGGCTGCACCAAGGATAAGCCAGCCAAGATTCCCATATCCTCCAGCTCAAACAGCCAAGCAGAGCCTGCTGCTAGAAGACAAGAAGTTGGAAAAGATGATTAATAGAGGCTTGGGAACAAAGTTGACTTGATTTCTTTTGAAATGGAGAGCAGTTCCTCAGACAGCAGCTGGCATCAGCCTGCACAGCTTCCAGTGGGAAGAGATAAACGCCTGCCTGGACACAGTCCAACCCAGTGTGAAAGGAGACACATTAAGGAAGCAAACAAACCCGTTGCTCTCAGTCCCAAGGTGCTCAGATGGGCTTGTAAAACTTCAGCTTGGGCAGGGGCCACCCCAGAGCGTGCTGCCCTCTGCCATTACACCGGGAGGCAGTGCCAGGTGGTGTGGCAGGGTCACAGCCACTTACACACATCCCTGTGTGAGCAGAGCAGAGGCCAGCAGGGGACAAACCCTTCCCTCAAAGGCAGCTGGACCAGGAGATGTGGGGAGCTGGTTTACAGCCCCTGGAAAAAGTTCCAGAAGTTGGCCAGAAGGGATATCAGAGCTGCTGGTTATTTCAAAGCCTACATTGCACTCACCCTATAAATCAAACAGGAAGATGCAGCAAACTCATCACAGTGAGATTAAATGGATTTCTCACTGGTGTTATGCCAATGCCATGGAGCTTTGCTTCATCTCACTCGTTTCCAGGGGTTTTAACTAAAAGCTTTTTCCCTGCACTGTTTGTGATATGGGTAAACAAAGCACCAACTCCTGGCCAGAGTGACAGGGAAAGCAACACTGAGCATCTGTGTTGCACAGCACCTTCTGCTAAATGGGGAATAGATTGGGGTAAGTACTCCAAACCCATGTGAGGGTGGGGCTCCAGTCCCCCTCACCCAGGAAGATGAAAAAAGACCTGCTGGTCTCCACTGAACTGCTCCAGCTTGCAGCTGTGGCAGGTAGTCCAACCACAAACCACATAAGTGAAGGGAATTATTCTTTTAATTAGAAACAAGCCCCATGCCTTGAATAGCCTGCAACACCTAAAGGGCTGTTTGTAAAGAAAATGTTTTATTTCCAGGGAGATGGCTCACTTATGATGGCTGTAAAACCCATTAATGAGAGGATAGGGGTTCTAGAGCTGTTATGGAATCCTCTGGCTCATTTCTTGCTTTAGTGTTGCTTACTATTCAATTTTCACACAGGATCATTTGTTTAGCAGACATTAATGCAGCAAAGGTGAGTTAACTGCATCCAGCATTCACTTACTGCCAAGACAGAGTCACATGCTCCCAAAAACCTGTCTGCATGACTCCTCTGCCATCATGGGGCCAGCACACAGCCTCTCTCCACCACAGCTCCCCTGGGTCACGCCAGGCAGCTGTCCCTCTGCAGCCCACCTCCACCCAGGGGTGCCTGCCTGGGGCAGCTCTGCAGAGTCCCTGCATCACCTTTTGGGATTTGCTCCTCATCTTCACAGCGCTCAGAGTACCCTGCAAAACCCAGCCCGTGAGGACAGGTCCCTTCTTGGCAGCTACTTTCTTGTGCAGGGCAGCCTGGACTATTTTATCACAGCAAATGGGAGTGGGAAGAACGGGGCAGCTACTCATCCTAATGCTAATCCCTCTTCCATAGGGACAATAAAAAAACACATCCATTCCCATAGGAACAGCACTCAGCTTTGCACATTGAACAGAGAGTATATTAAACCAGACAGCTTCTCCTGAAGCTGGTTCTGTATATCTTAATTAAACTCTACAGACAGCTTCACACACCCAGCTTTAACAGGAAGGCAGAAAAACCCCACTGCAAAAGCTCCAGCAAAGTCACACCAGGGCAGACATGTGGCCCCCAGTGGGTAGGAGACATCTGGGGCAGAGGGACTGCTGGCAATGCCAGTCCTGGGCACCTTCTGTCACCAATGTCCCTGCGATGCTGAGCTGTGAGTGCAGCCTGTGCTCGCTGCTGCCTGCATTGAATTGCTGTGCACTGTCTCCATTTATTTGATTTGTATCGCCTGAAGGAAAATGCTTTTGCTGTCTTCATGCACTCTAAGCATTTGGCTTCAAAATAAAAGCTCTGGGGACCTGTCATCACATGCTTTCCTTCCCATAAAGAAAAGGCAAGTTCCAGTCTTTTTGAGCTGAATTGCAGAAAAGTGCTCAAGCCCACCGCTGCTGCTCCGCCTTGCTCGGGGATGACCTTGCAAAGGTTATTTTTGAAAGCTGCCGCCTCCTCCTGCTGCAGTCTGACATTGGAACTGTCACATCCTGCCTTCCTCCTTTACCTGGAGGACTTGAACAGCCTTTGGAGGAGTCACAGAAGTAGCAGCACGGCTCAGGTTCTTTCCCCTGAACAAATGCTCTCAGCACTTGATCCTACATGCATGAGTGCCCCCCTCTCTTCCACTGGCATCACACGGCTGCCCATGTGCATGGCACAGCCCTGGGCCCCTGTGGGATGGGAACAGGCCTGGGTCACCCCCTCTGCATCCGGTGAGCTCTGGCAGGATTTCCTCCTCTCCAGACATGCAGAGGCCATGGGGGAGGCGTGTGCTGGTGTGCTGTGCTCAGTGCTGCTCCTCTGCCCTACACACACATGCATGGCCCACACCTCAGCTCCCAGGGACATGGCATGGATGTTAATGGCCTGGGTGAGTCCAAAATGAAAGCCCAGATCAGAGCTGCTGAGAAAGAGTTTCTCTGCTCTTGGGAATAAGGAGAGGAAATTCAGTTCCCTGATTTCTCCCAGTGCAGATACTGGTTTCTTTCCCACCTCAGACACTTTTGTGCCGTGCACTTTCTGTGGTGCATTACACAGAGACCATGGGGATGTCACTGCTGGCAGGGACACCAGACAGCTGCAGTGTGCTCTGGGCATCACTTTCTTCCAGTCACCTTCACAGAGCTACCTGGCACCTCCAGAGCTACCCAGGCACCCACCCACAGGAGCACAGCTTCCCTGCCAGCCACCACCAGCCAGGGAGCTCATTCCTTACTCTAAGAGGAAGAAAAAGAAATATTTTAATTATTTAATATGCAATTGACTCTGCTCCCTCAGGTGAAGACATTCAGTACAGCATGGACAAAAGATCCAAAGCACTGTTTTGCTCTAAAACATTTCGCTTGCTCCAACAACACGGTTACTGCAGTAGCAGATCTCACTCCTCCTGTCTCTCACTTTATCTTTGCCTCTCCTCCCTCCCCCTCCTGTTTTTCCCATCTGTGTGTGGAGCAGAGGAAGCGGAGATGAAACACAGGCTGCTGACTCTTCCTGCCGGCTCTGGATTGCCCAAACCAATCGACTTCGTTCAGTCTCTGCCTTTCCCTGCCCACTTCTGACAAGCTCTGCAAAGATCACAATGCATTTACTCTTTTCCCGGCGCAGTGAGGAAGATGAAGCAGGAGTGCTCAGTGTACTGGTACAGAAATTACAAAGAAAGGCTGTGCAGATGCAGTGGTCAGAGGATTCAGAAAGCTCTAACCTGACCCAGACAGAGCCCTGGTTAAACGATTTGCTGGGAGCTGCCAAGAGGCTGAGCAAGCATCGAGCAATGTGCTGCTGGCTGCACGAGCTACCTGCTCATTCCCTTTGTTAGGGCTTACACACACACACCATGCCTCTGAAGGAATAAAAAATGGGTCTTGAAAGCTTCTACCGATTCTGCAGTGAACTGTGGCATTAAGGATGTGGAGGGAGGTGACCCTACCAGCTCACGGTTCATTCAGCAGCAGCTCGTGGGTGTTGCTCACCAGAGAGTGGAGCCGTCTCTGGCAGGTCCCTGCCCTACTTCTCTTTCAGAAATACATAATTGTGACATTGTGTTACATAATTTATCATGTTACATTGAGATCGGGCCGTCCTTGTGCAGCTTATTCTTCTGGGTATTTGAGCTGCCAGGGAGGAGAGACAAGAAGTGCAACCCCACAAACAGCCACTACTTTAGAAAAAGCTTTTAGAGTTTGGAACAGTCTGAGACACCCCTATCCTTGAGCACACCATCAAAAGGAGTTGCACAGGCAGAGCTTGGTCTGACCTGTGAGATGGCTCTGCCTGCACCATGTATGTGCACAGCTCTAACTACAGGGTGTTGGAAAGGACCCCAGTACATCAGCAGAACTCTCCCCAGACAGCCTGTTCCTTTTCCAGTGCTTCCTTATGCTGACCAAAGGCCCAAGAACAAGGCAGCCGTGAGTGGGTGAAATCCTCCCCACCACTGCCAGCCTCACTGGCAGCACCTGCAAGGCTGGGCTGCAGAGCCAAGCAAGGCAGTGTTTGCTGGACAAGCACCCTCCCAGAGCAGGGTTACACACTCACAGCCACAGGCAGGCTAAACTGACCACAAAACATCAGTGCAGAGCAGCAGGAACTGTGGTGCAAGGGCTCCTTTCCCTGAAGGTGCTAATGGAAGCAGAGGCTCCAGGTGCCAGCACCCCCATGGAGGCTCCACACCTCCCACAGGACAAGCTTCTCATCTGTTTCCTCCTCCTCCCCTCACCACAAGGATGAGGTTCAGCCTGGGACAGGCCCTGCCTGGAGCCCTGTCTTTGCACTCCCAGTGCAGCTGGAGCTGCAGCTCCCTGTCCTTGGCATGTGGGGTTTCACTGGTGTCCAGCACTCCCCCCTGGCAGCTGCTCCTGTCACCCCACCAGTGGCAGGATGGGCAGCTCCAGCCTTCATCCTCCCCCATGCCAGAGTGGCAGGCATGTGTCACCTGTTTGGGTGATGAGTTTTGCAGGCACAGCAGCAATTCCTGCACCAACCCACCCAGCTGTTTCACCTGGAAATGAGCCTATTACCCCAGGAATTATGGCACTGCCCCATCCCTGGAGCCTCCAGCCTTCAGCCAAGCAAAGCATGTCCAGCTACAGGGCCATCAGGAAGGGGATTCTGACCTCTGATACACCAGAGCAGAGGTGCTGGGGACACTCACTGCTCATGATACCTCTCCCAATCCACAGGGGTGGCCCTGTGTCTGCCCACCATTGGTGAGCCCCAGAACAGCCTTGTAACCACTGCTACCCCAAACCTTGTCACAAGACAGGGATGCTCACAAGGCACCCCAGGAGCTGATGGCAGACACCAGACTGTCCTTGCTGTTCCCAGAGGGAATTTCCTTGTCCCATTAATGGTTTTAAGTGATTGCCACAGGGTTTTGCTGACTTGCAGCGTGTTCAGTGCAGGAGCCAGTGCAGTGTGGGACCCCGGAGCTGGGGGAAGGGTGGTTGCAAACCCAGCAACAGGCAGAGCATGGGGCCTCAGCTGGAACAGTCACAGGGAGAGAAATATCCCAATACCACCCATCCTCCCAACAGCCAAGGCACTCAGGCACCTTATTGTCAAGAGAGAGAGGTTTGGAAAACAGAGCTGTTGTCCTTCTTTTCTGGAGAAGACTACAGCTTGTCCTGCCTGACAGGCTGGGTTGATGCCTTGCAATCCAGTTTCCTCAAGGGTTTTTAATGCCATCTGACATGAGTTAAACACACTGCATACAAACAGATGCTGTGACCAAGTCTGAAGGGCAAGAGAGAATTAGAGATGCCATTTGGCTATTACAAGCAGCTCCAAAGGGATCAGCTCTTGGTGTTGCATAATTTAGTACTTTAACCAATTAACTAAATGACTAGAAAAGTCTTTCCTGGTAAGACAAGCAGGTGACACAAGCTGATGGTGCCATAAACAGCAAGGAGCACATGCTGCTAGTGCCAGTGATCTGAGTCACCATGGGAGCAGCCCCGAATACACCTTGAAACTGTGAGCACAAGGGCAGGCTGGGACCTGAGGGCAAAAGTGCTGTGAAGGATGAGAGACTGAGTACAGGGAAGCAGTGGCTGAGGATGTGACCTAGGTACCACAGCTGATGGGAGCAGCCAGGCTGCCCTGCAGTGATGAGGCCATTGACAAATCACTGTTCTGTGCTGGACACAGCACCCAGAGAAAAATAAAATAAAGGTTAGAAAAGCTCTCTGGAGGTCTCTGGTCCAATCTTCTGCTCCCATCAAGACTATTGCAAACACTGGATCAAGACATTTGAGTTTTGGAGATCTCCAAGAACAAAGACATCATCCAGCACCCTCTCCCCCAATGACTCCTCCTGTGACCCGGCCCAAGCCCAAACCAAGCTCCTGGCACAAAAAAACTGGGGGAGAACTGCCTGACCAATAAAACAAGGTTTTAAAGTGAAGGGTGTGAAGGATCAGATGTTCCAGGTGTAGTTGGTGTACACAGACATGTCAGAGAAAGAAACAAACACTCCATCATTGCTCGAAGAGACCAAATAGCACCTCATGGCTAAAATGTAACACCTAACAAAAATCACTTGAACAGCATTAGCAGTCTTTCTGCAGAGATACAGATCAGACACTGACAAACTTACCACAAACTGGAGGAACCAAGCATTGCAGGTCTAAAGGAAAAGCCACCCCTCCACCATGACCAGAAGGGTATTTGTACCTGCCTGCATCCACCTAAACAGCCTAAATACCTGTAACCACCTAAACAGCCTCACCAGAAGCACCTGGGTGCACGAAGCCAGTGGATGGCCAATAACAAAAGCCATGAGGGCAAAGCTCAGGTGTGTTGTGCCGTGGGGTTGGGCTGGGTGCCAGGAGAGTCGCCAACCCTGTGCAGCTGTCCTTCCCAGATGGCAGCTGATGGGCAGCTGTGAGCAGCCCCTGTACCAGCTGAATCAGCCTTCCATCATGCCTCTGTTAAGCCTTTTTGTGCTGCTCATACCTGCAGTCACTTGTCACTGCACCTTGCCAGGGTGTGGGTGCAGGGCAGGGGGTGGGGAGCAGCGCCCTGTGCTCTGGGATGTTGTGCTTCCCGTGGCCATCTTCCTATTTCCTGCCCCCTTGTTGTGACTGAGTCAGTCCCTGTGCAGCCCCAGAGTGATGACAGCAGACCAGGCACAGGAGCTCTCACATGGGGCCTGCATCCCTGTGGAAATGTGGGGCTGGGATGGGTGGGGACCCTTTTTGGGCTGTGGGGCAGCAAGCTGGGAAACAAGTGATGCTGGACACAGCTTGGGTGCTACCACACAGTTTGGTTTGGTCCCCACTCTGTGGATGTGCAGCCCTTGGGTTCCAGCAGGCTCTGCTCCTGCATGCAGCTCTGCTCAGGAAGTGGAAAGAGGCATTAGGGGTGCAGAGCAACCCATGCATTTGTTGGGGTGAGGGTGGCCAGGCAGGGCAGGTGTGAGGGGCTGCAGCAGGGTCACAGCCCAGGGGTGCTTTCATTTAGCCCAGCTGGAGACCTCATCATTCCCAGACACCTAAAATAGCTGGCACCCAGATCTTGGGAGATCCACAGGCAGAGCTACGTCCCAACCACACAGTGACCTCCTTCAAAGAGCATACAATTAAAAAGCAAGTTTGTAATTTGATAATTTGTAGAGAGGAGATTAATTGCACTTTGCCTGCCTGCTGTGATGACTGAGGCACATGCTGGCTCAGGAGCCCTTGGGAAGGGTAATTAATGGGGAGGGATCCTCAGATTCCAGCACAGTTATGGGAGATGCTGCTCACCTGACAACCTCGGCCTTGGCCATGCATATGTGTGCATCCAGCTGCACTAGAGATATTTGGGATACAGCATCTATTTCCTGCAGCAGGGCCAGGACTCTTCCTAGGTGCCAAATGGCCCCTACTCTGCCACAGCCCCTGTGGGCAACCACCAACCTGCTCCAGCTGTGCTTCTTTTGGGGAAAGAGGGACATGTACACACCTTCAAAAGCAGGTTTCATTGTATTTTCTTATTACTGTTGGGACCAAACACGTTTTCTGTGTGAAATCTCACCAGCAGAGCCGATGTGCTGCCAGGGGGGGCGCATGGAGGGACCCCATCCCTGCACAGCCCAGCCCAGCAGGGAGGAGCCCCTGCCTCACGGGGCTGCTCCTTTGGAGCGCTGCCTTGCACGGTGCCCGTGTTTCCACTCCCAGGGGAGCCCCCCCCTGTGCTTTGGGTGTTGGCTCCTGTGCTGTAAATCACATGTGGAGGATAGCACAAAAGGCTTATCTGCCCCTCCTGGGATAAAGGCAGCCACTGCACCCACCCTGCAGGAACCTGCCCAGCCACCCACCTCCACCTCTGCTCTGCCTTGCTGTAATGGCTGGAGAGCCCAAGGGGAGCAGCACCTGCTGATCCCTGCCCACGCAGAGCAGGACAGCAGCACAGCCCACTGGGGCAGTCAGGGGGTTGGAAATCTGGAAATCACTGTCCCGGAACAGGATGTGCAAATGGCCCCAGAGCAGAGGCCAAGAACTGTCCCAGCACCTGTCAGCCTAACCCCCAAAACTGGAGCCAGAACAAGACACAGGTCTGCACATCTCAGGGTAAAGGCAGTTACAAAAACAAAGATCAGAATAAAAGGCATAAGTGTGACAAGCTGCATGAACATCACGAGACTGTTGAAGGAAGCGGTGAGCACAAGGAGAAATCTCTGCCCAGACCAGAAAGGCAGAGGGTGACAAATCATGTAGGCAGCAACCCAGATTTCTGTTCAGCATTTGAGAGGCAAAAGCCAAACAATACAGCAAGCTATAAAATCAAATGTAATCACAATAAAACACTTTCCAGCCTACGAGGGCTTCAGGAAGATGTTAAACAATGGCTACCAGGGTTAGATTTTTAAATCGGCAGGTCTGACACATCGGTGAGCGTCAAAAGGAGCCGGGGAAGGAGCACCTAATGAGCTCCTGTGGGTCCCTGGGACTTCCCCCGGGGTCCCAGCCTGGCACACTGCCCGTACTCCATGGAGTAAACAGGATGTCCCGGCCGCTCCGGCTGACATCAGCCCTGCGCCAAGGGCTGAAACGGCCCCGACCGGATTTGGCTGATAAAGGTTTGGAGTGGGGAAATATCATTAGTGTCAATTAGCACCATTTCATGAGAAAGAGATTTTGGCCTATCTCTGTTCTCGAGCTGGTCCCCATCAGCCAGGCCGGTGACGTTGCTGATGGAAGCGGCTGGCGCAAGGCTCCCGGCAGCTCCCGGACACTGCGGAGCTCCCGAGCCTGGCCCCGCCGCTCAGCCGCCTGTTTCAGAGCCCCAGTGGGGATTCCTTCTCGGCCCTCCATTATTTAACACCTTCTCGGCTTCCCAGCGAAGGCAGGAGCTGCCCAGGCTCTGGTGGAGCCATCTTGGCACAGGTACCAGCACCTGGCACAAGTGGCTGGGGACAATCCCCCCTGAAAAAAAGAGATGCCTCTGGTAGGGAAGGGACTGAACAGAGCTGTCCAGGAGGGATCTGCAGCCTCCCTGGAAGCCAAGCCCAGTGTGGGGTCGGCATCTCAGGAGGCAGGGAAACTGGAAAAAGCCCAAAGAAGAAGCCAAGGACCAATGAAGGGATCAGAAGAGAGACTTCTAATGGAGAGAAATTCCTGGGACACCATCAGTGCAGGCCAGAAAAGGAGGTTAAAGGGCTAACTTGATCCCAGCTTATTAAAGCTCTTTTTGATGTGATTAAATGTTTGGCAGTGCCTCTGTTTGGCAGACGAGGATGAGAGAAGGCTGTGGTTAGAAATAAGGCACGGATTCAGTGTGTGAGCACCGTCTGAAACAGCCTGTCAAAGCCTGTGGTGAGTTCCCCATCCCTGGCAATGCTGTGACCAAGGTGTGGGAAGGCTCAGCATGACACAGCCCTGCAGCTTCATTATGGACAAAATCCATGCTGACAGAGCAGCCCCTGCCTTGGGCCTTGTCCTTGTGCCAGCCCTGCTTGGTGGGATGCACTGGGGCTGCAGGCAGAGGGAACAGCTGGTGGTGGGCTTTGATAACTATTGACAGAACAACAGTGTCAGGGAGGGATCTGGATTTACAGCTGGCCTCTCCCTGCCTGGCTGAGCCCTGTCCTTCATCATTTACCTGGAGCAACAAATCATGCTCCCCATGGGCTTGTCATTTACTGGCTTTTGATGGACATCTCTCCTAGGCAATTCCAGGTGAAGGCAACTAGTTGCTCCATTTTAGAAGACAGTTTGCTGCTGACAAGAAGCAGTGAAGAAAGCTTGGCTGATTAATATACTGTCTTTTTTGACATTCATGCTAGAAATAGAGGAGTGGATAAAAAGGTGATGGTAAGCAGTGTGATTACAGTCCCATGAGGGAAATGAACATCTACTTCAAATTGGAGGCAGCAGAGCACAGCCCGAGCGACAATTAAAGATGGATTCTGCAGTCTGTCCTTGTGTGGAGGCCACTGGCTTCCCTGAAATTTGGAGTGTAATTGGAGTAATTACTCAGAGCTCACCCTAAGGAGCATGGTGGAACATCATTTTGGGTTATTTCTCTTGCTGGTGATGTGACAGCTCCTTGTAAATCACTCTGAAGTACTTGGGTGTGATTCTGAAGGAACTGGGCATAATAGGCTGTGCTGGTCCCTGTGTCCAGCCTGTGAGAATAGGGCAAGAATCTTCCAGTAGCAGAGGTAGTGCTCAGAAATCAATTGCTGGGCAATTATTTAATTCATGCTCCTCTTTCCCCCCTCAGTTCTCCAATAAGCATTGCCTGGCAGGCTGGGCTCCCTGTAATCCTTGCTCTGCATCCAGAGCTGCATCTAATCCCTTCAGCAGGCAGCTGCCCTTCCTGTTTTGTCCCCCTGTCCCAGACTCAGCACACCCCTCCTGAACAGCCCTCTGCCAGTGGCTGCCTCTTCCCTGTGACTCAGATGTGCCCTGGTGGGTCAGTGCTGCTGCAAACCATCCACCAGTGGTGCAGCAGTGGCAACTCACTTCACTGAAGGTGTCACAGGCATGCCATGGTACGGTTATTATGGCAATCCCAGGTACTGATCCTGGCAGTGGCCAGTCCCCAGACAAGCTCCGTGGCTGCAGCATTCCCTGCATCCCTGTCCCACCGGAGGCTGGGCACTCCCAGCTGGAAAACGTCCCCAGCATCCCACCCAGTGAGCCAGCTGGGCTGAGGCACCTCCCAGCTGTGAGCCACCCACAGACAGGCAAAGCAAAGGGGGTGAAGGCACACACCAGCCCAGGGAACACAGGACATTTATTTGGGGATATCAGCTGAGCAGTGGCTTTTGCAGAGCACACTGGGCAGCGTGGGCTAGAAGGAGCCCACACCATGGAGCCAGTGGGACAGCAAAGCAGGGGCACACAGACCTGTCCTGTCTCAACATGTCCATCTCCAGCAAAGCCAAGAGCAGCACTGACAGTCATGGAGTGTGGGCAGTCCGGGGGGAGCAAGAGGGTGCTGTGAGTATTTTGAAACTCAAAGGGCAGAAGGCTTTGTGCTTCATGAGCAACAGGGCACAGACTGGCCCACAGCCCAGTTTCTGTGGCTCCTCTTTCCAATGGAGGAGTTAAGCAGCACTGAAATCAGACTGTGGCATTATGCAAGACTGGCCATGGCTGTTCATTGCTGCTCAGAAGCCATGCGGTGATCCTGCTCTGTGCTCCCCAGAGTGTAACCCGAGAGAAGCACATGTGCTGCAGACCAGGAGGGCCTCCTCCCCTAGGGCCACTGCTCTCAGGGAACTTGGGACATCACAGCCCAGCAGGCAGGGAGCCTGCTCTGCAAGGTGCCCACTTGGCTGGAGCTCGCTGTGCTTCCCAGCACCGGATCAAGAGCACAGTCATTTTTCCCGGCTGGGGCAGTGCTCTGCCAGGAGGTGTTGATTAGCTTGGCAGGTTGCTAATTGCCAGGAAGGGACCAGCACAGAGGTCAGGGTGGCTGTTCTCTGGGAAGAGGGAGATCAGGACACCTTGGTAAAGTGTGTGGATGCTTGGGGAGAAGGGGTTGCACCAGTGCAGGGCTGGAGAAACCCTGCTGCTGAAGCACGGCTCCCTCTTAAACTCCACTGGTTTGGAAAAAACACAGCCAGATGTCCATCTGTGTCTCACCTTGAATCAGCACCTCACATGCTAGAGGAAAACAGTTCACAATATCCAAAAAAGCTCCTCCAAGGTGCACTAAGACAGCTGGGCCACAGCTGCAAGGTGAGCTTCTCCTTGCCCTGTGTTTAGTAACCACCAGCACCTCCCTCCTCAGGTTTAACGTCTTTTTAATTCTTTTTTTCCCCCAAATCACCTGCAGCTCTGTTCTGAGGCTCCTGCCTCAGCTTATCCCAGCAAAACATGAAGCAAACATCCATGTTCCTGCTCTGCAGCACAGCCCCCTGTGCCTGTGTGCCAGGAAAAGCTTCTCACCCTCCTGTGGGACACTGCCCAGGATTCAGAGGCTGGAGAGGGTGGCATGAAGAACCTCACATACCCACACACACATGGACAAACTCACACTCACATGGACTTGCCCTCCCTCAGACACTTGCTCCCCTGAGCCAAATGTTCCATCACCCAGACAAAAGAGACTCCTGACATTTTTGGCCAGGTATTGAATGAAGCTGGTCTGTGAGAGATGGTGAGGGTGTTTCAAGGCTTTTGTTTATGATGTCTGCTAAAGATAAGCCTCCAAGAAAGATGAAAGGTGCCCTCTGGAAGTGAGAGTAAGCAGGAAGGAATGCCAGTCTTGAATTACTGTGAAAGCTGACACCACCTTTTAACATTCAATGTGCAAAAAGCCTGTGTCCCACCACATCTTGAAAGAGGCCTCTTGGAGTATGAGCATGACCAGTCAGGACTGGAGGTATTTCCTGCTTCCTCCTGGCAAGTGCATAAGCTGACAGCAGATATGGTCTTCCACACTATTGCTTTTCCCTTGGAGGCAGAGGTCACAAGGTGTGAATATAAATCCATGCAGAAAGCCCAGCTGATGTTCTCCTAATGTGGAGCAAACAGTGGAGAAGAGGAGCCCTGGCTACAACAAGGTCTGGGAGCAAGGAATGGCCAAAGTTCAGGGCTTTCACCTGGGCAGGCAGATTAAAGCACCACTTCTTGATCTATTTTGCATTTTGATTTATAGTCACAGACTCTTGATGCGAAGCCTTCTGTGCAACACACAGGGAAGTGTTTCTTCAGGGCTGAAATTGTTTACTTGTTACAATCAGCAGCAGGTTTGAGTTTCCTCTCAGGCTCTCAAGGCTTTAAAGACAACATTGTTGGCAGGTATTTCACCTGGCATCAGTCTGAAAGAAGAAAAATATCTGAGGCCTCCAAGATTAACTGTACTTTCTGTGAGAAACTTACCACTGTTCATTCTGCTCTCCTCAATCTTTATTTCTATCAAATGCCTGTGACCAAAGATCTTTGCCCTATCTGAAAGCATTTCTTCCCCATCAAACACAGATCATGCAACACTCTCCTACACATACAAATTTAATGTTGCTAGAAAATTACTGTTTCAGTAATTTTCCAGATCAGCCAGGGAAGCACTTTTGCTGTCCCACTGTACTCTATGGAACACAGTGTGCTTTTCCTAGAGGCTAAAGCCTCCCAGAGGGGAGGATGTGGGGGCTCTTAGTAAGGGGTGATGCTTCTCTCCATCCTCATCCACAGAACTCTGAGAAGCCCAGCTCCAGGAGAAGGAGTCTCCAGTCCTGAGGACCTCCCCAGAGTGTTCTCATCCTGGTTTGCAGCATTCCCCAGCAAGAACCACCCCCAGGCCAGGAGGGCATCCTGGACCTTCCCAGGAGGTGTTCCTGGGAACCAGGAGCCTTCCCACTCCATTTTCTAACAGCCATGCTCAGAGAGGCCCCACAGGCTTGGCACTGGCACCAGAGGGCTGGGAATGAGCTAAGAGTCCCAAGATCGAATTTTCTGCTAAACCAGTAAAACACCCTCTGGTTGTTTGCAAGGGTATGGGACAGCTGTGACCCACATCTCTGTCCTGCAGTGGGACAGGAAGAAACCCCACAGCCTTCCCCACCATATTACAGCCACAGGCAAAAGAATGAAAAGGTGGGGAGACCCCTCTTCTGTAATTTGCTTTGTTTGACCGAGGACAATGTTGGTGCAAGCAGAGGAGCTGCAGGAGAGCCATCCCAAACAGCACTGGGGACCTTGCACTCAGTGTGGGAGTTGGGAAGCCCAAAACTTGCACACAAGCCCAGCACAAACCCTGCTGGCAGTTTTCCTCTACATTGAACAGGGAAATGTAATGGCAAAGATCCAAGTTTATCCATAACTATGGAAAAAAAAATATATCTGTCTCCACCAAATCCCCCTCCCCCCAAATTGTTGCAGAGGTTTATTGAGGGGCTGGAAGGTAACAGGAAGCCTGGTTTTGTGTCAGTGTTGGCTGTGAGCTCCCTGGAGGTTATAGGAGACACCAGAGATGAGCAGCAGACAGAAGCTATGGATTCATTGCACTGAGAAGCTATGGATGTGCATTGCATTCAATACCTTGGATCTTTTTTCATCCAGAAAATAAACTATTAAAGATTTGCTCGAAAGGAGCATTTTCCTTGCCATTGATACTTCCAGCTGTAGAAATAACAACATATTTCAAATGCTTGTTTATTATGGCAGTTTTCAAGGAGAAAAAAACATCACCTGATTATTTCCAAGGCAGCAATGAAACGGAATTAACAATATTTGATAATAAAAAAAGTAAATTACAAGTAAATGGTTTGAACTTCAGCAGTATTTGCAGCTGATAATGATAATGTTCAACTGGTGAGATGCTATCCTAATGACACACTCATGGAAAATGAGGAGGAATATTTGCTTCCAGCTAATTGCTGAGCCTGTGTACTGTGTAATACCCCAAAGAACATTCTGAATAAATCAACATTTGATCTTGAAGGTTATGCAACAAAACTTTTCAACTGCCTTTTCTCATCATCAAAGGAATTTTGGGATTACAGGGGAGAATTCCTTTTTTCAGCTCTGAGCACACGGAAAAGCAGAGGTGTGCCCTGACAAGGCAGCTCTCTGTGAGCTCTGTGGGCACATCCCAGCTCATCCCTTTCCTCGTGTTCAGGGCAGGGATGGGGACTGGGCAGAGGAGCTGCCAGTGCTGGGATCCCACTGGTGCTGGGCACATGCCAGAGGCTGGGCAGGGGGAAGCAAAGCAGCCTTTGGCATCACCCTGAGCCAGACACCGTTCACCCAGGGAGCTCTGCACAGCCCCAAAGCCAGCCCCAAAGCCAGCTCCTGTGTCCCTGCCCCAGGGAGGCTCACGGGGCTGTGGGGCAGCAGCTCTCCCTTCAGAGCCCACTGCACCCACCCCACTGCTGCTGAGCTCTGTGTGTGCC
This sequence comes from Dicaeum eximium, assembly GCA_013396995.1. Classification (NCBI taxonomy): domain Eukaryota; kingdom Metazoa; phylum Chordata; class Aves; order Passeriformes; family Dicaeidae; genus Dicaeum; species Dicaeum eximium. Next base: position 4,444,286 of record VWZP01005658.1, on the reverse strand, counting down.
ACCCTGGCATGGCACCACTCCTGTGCCCCTCCTCATCATTCGCCCATTTGTCTTTTCCAGCACAATCCATCATTTCAGCATAAATGAATGCTCCCATTTCTGCTCTCTCGCCTGGCGTGGCAGCTCTGTGTGCACCACACCAAGCAGTGTCCCAGAGCAAAGGCTCCCCTCTCCTGGGGCCAGCACCTGCATCCTCCCCTGTCAAGCTGAGCCTTTTGGCTCTATACATGACTCAGCTTTCCCCACAATGCACCATATACATTTTTTTACAAGGATGGTTAAAAATACCGCAGAAGTAGTTTGATCTTCCTTATGCAAAAGACTGTGGCATCTAAGGGAGAAATTATAAAAAAGCAGGCAAACTTGGCTCTTAACTAAAACTGGACAGCAGCAGAGCACAGCAGTCTGCCAGGGGGCCTCCTTCACAGCATCATGCTGCTCCCAGGGAGCTTCTGCAAGCAAAATGAGTGGGCTCAGCTGTTCCCCCCACATCTGGACTCTGGAGAAATCAGCATGCACTTTACTGTGTTTTACAGCCTGAGCCCAGATGGTGTGTAGGAGGGACCCTGAGAGCTTGGTGCGTGCCCTGTGCTGGGCAGTGTGCTCTGGGCAGCCCTGGTGGCAGTGCTGGGACCCCAGGACGTCACTGACACCCCGGTGCCCTCCCACACTGACAGCTGCAGAGGGTGTCTGCAGTGTGGGCCCCATGGGACAAATGCCTTCCCTGGGCCTGTGTGGGTCAGCCACAAGCCTCCCCTCCTTCAGCCCAGCCCTGCTGCTGGCCACAGCACTGATTTAGCTCTGGGCAGGTCCACGCCTGCTCTGGCAGCACCAGAAGGTTGCTATTCTACAAGCAACTATAAAGGGCTTGAGCACTAGGACAGTGTCAATTGTGGTTTTTTGACAATGGCTCCACAAAAAGCAAAGTTATTTTGAGAAGGGTAAATGTAGCCCAGACCATTATATTTAATTCATGTCTGCCCACAGCCCTCCTGCTCTGCTGAGCACGGTGGCACTTCAAACTCCATGTCCTGCCCTAGATGTGACTTTGGGGATAGGGCTGCTCTGCTTTCTAGTGTTGCTGCTCCTCCAGGAGGAATTCTGGCTGCAGGAGGTCTCCCCCACCCCACACATGCTCTGCCACCCTCCCATGCCACTCTGGGCACCCATGTCACCCTACCTGGTGCTGCCACAGGCCTGTCCCCAGCAGGCTGCACCTCATCCTTCCCAGCCTGCAGGGCTCCTGCTGAGCTGCCCGCACCACCAGGGCAGGGGCATCACTCCCCTGTGAGGGAGAGGGAAGGGAAACTGGGAAAAAGACCCACATCACCTCTGGACACCTGGCTCCAGGTCAGCCTCCCAAACCCTCTAGTCTGGGACTTGCAGGACTGGGAGCTAAAAGGATAGCCTGAAAATCTTGAAATTCTTCTAGGCCCCATGTTGGACGGTGGTTTCTCAGCCTCTGCTTCTTTTTCACTCCTAGAATCAGGACAATGTGGTCCCTTTGCAGGGAGGCTTGGCTGAGCACAGGCTGCAGAAACTCCTGGGCAGGAGGAGCTGCAGAACTGCAAACACCAGTAACTTCACACTGGAGACGAGAGAGTCAATTTTCAGGATTTGTACAAGATGCTACCAGCCCAAATCCACCTGACACATTTATTCATTAAGAACCTGGTACTAAGTTTTTATGACAAATGCATGAATGCTTTGGCACTTGCTACTCAGCCCAGCATTATTTAAAATCTTCCCTTATTATTATTATTTGATAATGCAGCCTATTACACACAGCTCTTCAGGGAAGTAGAGGATGAAACACTGCACATTTCATATCCTCTTTGTTATTTGCTGGTAATCACCAGAGCAATGACTGGTGAAAACAATTTAGTGGCATCTGCTGAAAAATATTTGAGGTTTAAAAGTAAATGACTCATGATAAGATATTTCATTACATTTGCTTTAATAATGCTGACTTCTTCTTTTTCCTATTTTTGCAACATTGGCTGCTTTCAAAATGTGAAACACTGAGGTGTGTCAGCACAGGCAGGTTTGCTGGCCTCCAGTTTCTTTTCCACCATATGGAACTTTCTTCTAGATCTGTTCCTGCATCTTTTCCAGGTAAAATCTTTTTGACCTGGAAAATTTACTATCTGGTGAATCTTACACCAGTTTTCCATGCTTTTGCCTAACTTGGGAATCAGGCTGCTAACCTGGGGTTGCCAGCCTTCTCCTTTGCCACTGGCACAGGACTGGCATTCTCCTTGCTTTCTGCATAAGTGTTACAGTGAATTCCATTATTTAACTGAGTACACTCCAGCCCTGCTGGACTCCAGGCACTGCTGTTTCCCTTATGCAGAGTGCAGTGGTTCACAGTGCCCTGATATCTTTATGTCTATTCCAATTACTGAACAAAATTTGCTGCTGGACACCTTTGCTTTCCTACAGCATTAAGAGCTCCCCAGACTGCTGAGCACTGATCCTGCAGAATTGCAGGATTTTGTTTGTTCCCAGGAGAGGGTGTGAACGTTGCTGATTCTCCTCAGCTGCACCATCCTTGTCTGTAACCTGGAGCTGCTTCAATCCCTGGGGATGATTGCCCAGAGCTGAGGCTCAGCATCTCTCCCAGCTCCAGGGGCTGAGGGAGCACAGACCAAGGGTGGTTCAAGGCCAGAGCTGTGGCTCTGTAAGTGCAGCCTGCAGGACACAGGCAGGCAGAGCATTTTGGCCAGGCTCTGCTCCAGTGGTTCTCCCGTCCTGTGCCCACAGCACAGCTGCTGAGGTGGGTGCTCCTGGTGAGCCACTGAGGCACAACTTGGCAGGAGCAGCAAGGAGAGAGATCCCATCCTGGTCTCCCTCCCACAGGTGGGTGCTTGGTTTCAGCAAGGAGAGGAACTGGGGGACGTGCTGCCTCCCAGATCACCTTCCTGCTCTCCTGAGCTCTTCTCTGCACCCTTGGGTTACACCTTTCTACATCTGCACTACCCAGCATCTACCAGTGATGAATTTTGGTCCCATTTTATTGCCTACTGCTCCATACCCACGTTTTCTGCAGTTCTTTACATTGGCTCTACATTTCCCTCTCCTGAACAGCTCAGCATCAGTGGCAGGCTCTGCCATGTCACCATTATACTCTGTTTTCCAGATAATGGTTTTTATTGCAGGACCATAGGGCCTGTCAGGTCAGCTGAGCATCCTTTACCTGGCCAGCTCTCCATGCTCCATTCCACAGCTCAGGGGCCCAATCTCACATGCCCATTCATTTTTTTCCCTACTGCTGGTGGTGTTTCTAAGTATTCCATATAAAACTCCCCTCTCCCTCGAGCTCAGTGGATTATGCTGGAAGGAGGTGTCTTTGCTGTGTTCCCAAGGTAGCCAGAGAAGTCCTCCAGCATAGAAAAGAAATGAGTTTGAAAGGAAAAAAGCATGCAGGAAAAAAATATGCTTTTTTTTTTCTGACACATTGCTTAGAGCCCCATGTGCCACAGGACATCCACAAGTGATTTGTTCCCTAAACTGATACTGTCCTTAGGACCTGAAAGTGTCTGTTTTTCCTGACCAGCTCTAAGGAGGGGATGTGTTGTGACAAAGGCCACAAACATTTCAACAGCTGCAAAATGCACAAAGAGCGAGAGGTCTGTAGGTGATACATGGAGACAATTCATGCAGGGCCTTCTGAGAACAGGGCTCTGCTGGCAGCCTGTGGCTTGCACAGCTTTAGGATTGTCCCCAGCAGGTCACAAATTGCTGCTAAACGATGGCTGACCAGCAGCAGGAGGAGAAGCTGGCACTGGAGCTATGCTGGTGAAGACTGACACCGGGACGAGCGCCCTGCCAGGGCTGCACGATGCCAAATCCGTCAGGAATGAGCCAGGAGAAAGAGCTCAAAGGTGCCCATCTGTTCTGAAAGGAGTTGGAACCCCAGGGCATGGTTTTCTACCTGCCACAATGGCAACATCTGCCCCAGGAAAAACACATCTGGCTCTCAGGAACACCCCACACACTGCTGAGCATCCCCTCCTTGGTGGGCAGTGCCAAAGCCTCCTGCAGGTCCAGACCTGTGGCTCATTCTGGCAGCTCCAGACTCTGCTTTGTTACAGCTTTTTCTTCAGATAGGCAAATGGTCTATATCACCACAGAGACTTTCAGTACTATACAGCTAATGCCCATGAAATACCTCAGGAAGGTAATTTGCTCCAAGTGCTTCCCTTGTTAGCAGCTGATTAGTGAATAAATAATTTCCAGAGGAGAACTGGACAAAGCAAACCCCGCTGGCAATGAAAAGGCTACGGGACCAGGCAGCAATTTCTTTGCAATTAGTAACTAAATCTGCAGAGGCTTGTGATGGTCAGAGACAGAGCTACTGAAAATCTGGCTGAAATAGCTACAGGTGCTGGGGAACTTGTCCCTCCATGGCTTTACAAAGCTTTTGAAGAAACATTCACAAAACATTGCAGCAACCCAATAAAATCTGTATTACAAGGAAAAGCAGGCAGTTGCTGACTTGTGTCCCAGGCTTACTGCTCTTTTATTTTTTGCCTTTTTCTGAGTCCCTCAGGACAGATTTCACGCTGCCCATGGCTCTGTTGAAGGCAGAGGGGTGGTTCTGGCGCCTGCCTGCTCTGCTGCTGCCAGGCATTTCTCAGCAAAGGCAAAATAATAGGTTGGCTTTTTATTTTTTTGGTTTGTAAAGTCAGGAACTCCATCTTAGTGCTGAAGCCCATTGTGAGGCTTTGTGTTATTCTTGGCATGCTGACCAAAGTGCGCTTGGTAGGAATAGCAGAGCTGAAAAGTAAATACTGTATCCTCTGGGATCAGCGGAGAGGGAGGGCCGTGATATTTCTTAATGGAGCACCCCAGTGCCTGTTTGGGTTAGGCTCACAGTAATTGCTCCCTAGGTGAGTTTATACTAACAATTGATTATTTCAAATGGGAAAGAAGTACAAATGAGTAAGAGAATAAACACTGATGGTGTTACGAAATGCAGGAGAGGAGAGCAAAAATCTCATGCAGCTCCAGCACAAGGCTGGAAGCAAAGCTGGGCAGAAAATCATGAATATTGTTTTCTGTACATGCAATTTCTCGTGAATGCCGAATGGCGTAAGAAACTGAATTTTCCCCTAAAGCTTAAGCTAAAGAGATATTTCCCACAGCCTGATCTTCTACAAAGGGGACCCCTTTGCTCTCCCATCTCCTCCACCCTGGCAAAACATGGGGCTCTTGACATGAGCAGTACTTCGCTGTGAGCCAGCAGGTGAGAAGACAAGGAGCAGGAATCCATGACGGAGGAGCTCCGGGCTGAGTGACCTGAGGAAAAAGCCCACCACGTCCTTGCAGAGACCCTGGCCGGGCCCACTGCAGCTCTCCCATGGGTGCAATGTGCCCCATCCCTTGCCATCAGACTGTGCTGGTGGGACTGCTCTGCTCCCCACAGCTGTGTCCCCCCACTGCTGTGTGTCACAGCAGCATGTCCCCCCTTGCCACTCACCAAGGGCTGCCCTTAGCCTGCTGCATCTCCAGAGGGGCTCCAGCCAACCCATAACCAGCCTCTGGAGTCTGCAGAATTCCTCTGCTGGGCAGGGGACCAGTGCTGGCCCAATGACACGGTGCCAGCCCTCTGGAGACCAGGAGCCGCCTGTCAGTCCCAGTGCTGCTGCCGCAGGGTCACCGCAGCAAATCCCCGGTGCCCAGGGGCAAACTGGGGCTGTTCAATGTTTCTGGGCATCTTTCACCATGACTGTACTGGCAGCCCTAAGTGCTGGCTGTCCTGGCCTCGGGACAGCATCACAGGACCAGGAGGGGATGCTCAGGTCTGAACTTGTGTGCCTGGAGCAAGAGCTGTGTGAGGATGGGCTGGGAAGGAGGGTGCAGGAGGGCAAAGAAGGGCTGGGAAGGAGAGCCCCCATTCTTTCAGGGACTGAAGGAAATGCACGCCGACTGGGCACTCAGTGCAGGACCTGGCTGTGTGGGTGAGGGCCCCTGGGCGGGCAGTGCCCTCAGGGAGGCACAGCAAGCTCTGCTTCTGCCCCAAAGCACACCCTGCGGCAGCACCCTCGGAAAAGGCTGAGCCGGCAGCCCCACGAGTCAGCTCTAGGCTGCCGGGCGCTCTCTGCAGCTGAGCTCATTAGTGCCTGCAATCAGCAGGGCATGAAGGGGAGATAATTAGTCAGGGAGCACAGCTCGGGCTACGTGCGGGGTCTATAAATAGCACGGAGCGGTCCCCGCTGCCCGCGGGGCTCGGCCACGGCCCCGGGACAGGCGTGGGACTGTGCCACGGGGCTCTCTGTGGTGCCTGGGGAAAACCAGTAAAACTCAATTAAATGTTTCATTTAACTACGCTTTTCCTAGCTGAAAAAAATGCAGTGAGTTTCCCAGTGGACTGTGATTTTGAACAAAAAAAGAAAAAGGAATTTCTTTGGAAAAATACCTACAAGGTTTCAGCCTGTGGCCATCGTGGCCACATGTAGGTGCTCCCCCACATAGACTCTGGGACTCCACAGAGAGCGAGAAGTGCTCCTAACCCTATAGAGAGCATTCCATGGCTGCAGTAGAGGGGCACAATGCCTGGCCCAGCTCTAGGGATGGCTGTGGGACAGGGAGCAGCCACCCCAGAGCTGCTCAGTCCCTAGTAAAAGCCACGTTTGCTCATCACTCCACCCCTCCCCAGTGCTGGTGACACAAGCAGCCTGGCCTGTATTTCCAGCATGGCCATTTCCAAACTGATGGCAAGGTCCTGCCCTGACATATGAAGCCCCATGTGTCACTGGTGCCACCAGTGTGCCCTGACCAGTAAGCACCAGTAACCCTCCCCATCCTTCAGGGTGCATCATCACAGTGCATCACCTGCCCCAAATCCTGCCCTGCTGCAGCCTCCAGCAAGACTGGCTGCCTTGCCTTGCACAGTGAGGCTGGGTCACCTTGTTTTTGGTGAAAATGTGAGTTTAACCACATCTTTCCCTCACCTTTAATCACCTCTTTGCCGTTCCTTCCCTGACGATGAGAAAACACTTGAAGACAAGGTTTTGTGCTATTTGGAAATGGATTGGTTCAGCACATCAGAGAGGGCTGAGGATGCAGCCCATACCACAGCCTGCTGTCTCTGCACATCAGCTGGAGGCACAAGAGCCTCTCCCCCAGTAAGGTCATTCATGGGCACGGGGGAAGGAGCTCAGGACACTCCTGCTGCATATATGGTGTGTTCTGTTCTTAGGCTAAGCCACAGTCAGGTCCCCACCCTCTCTCTTGCACGTGCACAGGACACATTTGCACACACGGGCGGGAGTGGTTGGGAGCTGGGCATGTCCCTGGCACAGACCTGGCACGTCCCTGGCACAGACAGTGCTGAGCTCCCCACCAGCCGGGCTCACCATGCTTATTCAAGGCACAGTGTGCCCAGCCTGAAGCTCACTCCTTCACAGCACAGGCAGCTCCCAGCTCCTTCCAAACCAACCCTGGCTACAGCGGTGATGATCTCTAAAAATCCAGCTTGTTCATCTGCATCACTCACACGGGACAGATGTGGGATAAGCTATGTGCAGCACCACACTCAACTGCCCAGCAGATACACATCAGCTACTTTTTAATCATGATAAGTGCAGGAAACCTCCTATTGCACAGGGCTTCAGTTGCGCCACAGAAAAACAGCCGAGCGTGTCTGACATCTGCAGCTTTATTCTTGTATAAAAGGTTAAAGGCAAAGCTAGAAAAATGAACCTATTGCTACACACTCACTGAACACTTCTAGGACAACATAGGGCAGTAAAGCTTTTATTGCTAAGAAAAACCAACAGAAGGCTTTAAAGCTTACCTAGCATTCAATTTTTGTTTGTAAGTAACCCAATTTAAAACAGCTTTTCAGTCTTTAAAGCCTTCTCACCTTTCTGGAATGCTTCAAAAGGAAGGTGACCTGAGGACAGTGTCTGCTCTCTGGAGGGACCAGACCAATTCTCTGCATGAGGTGCAGAAATGGGGCACCAAGGAATGACAAATGGAACCCAGCTGCCCACTGGGGACTCTTGCCAACCCTCAGACAAGGCAGAGCTGCACAGCACCCAGGGAGCTGGATCCTGCTAGTGCAAAAGCAGCAGTCTCTGATGGCCCCTTGGGTGTTCCCAGGCCCCAGCAGCTGAGGCACAGATGGGCACCACGGACTTAGCCAAGCAGAGCCAAGAGCTGAGCCCTGGATACAGTGGCTATGGATGTCCTGTTCCAACAACTGAACTGCCCTTCCTCTTGGAGGGTGAGGCTACAGGCAGTGGGATACTGAATGCTCTTGGGATCCCTAGATTGCCCTAGGTTATGCTGGATCAGAGCACCCTTCCTGAGGGACTGTTAGTGCAGCCACCAAGCCTTTGCAGGTCTTGCTGCAGCCAGAGCTGCCCCTGGGGCAGTGGGTGCCTCAGTCTTCAGGGATCGGGGTGTTGCAGTTCCCATGGTAAATTCTGACCTCCCCCTCACACTGGAAGTACTGGTCAAACACATCACTGTAGCCATGGTCCCTCCACCACGTGCAAAGCTGCCGGTTCCACGTGCAGTCAAGCACATGGAAAAGCTCTGGATGCTCCATCCCCACCATAGTGAAGAAATCTTGGTCCCCAAGGTGGCCCTTGAAGTGGTACTTCTCCGTCAGCTTCTGCACCATGGTGGGCTCCAGCAGCTGGTTGTAGAGCTTGGATTGCCTCATGGCTTCCAGGTTCAGGAGCAGGACACCACTGTTGAAGCCTGGCAGCCCATCAGGAGGGGGCTCCCCCACTTTGGTTTGGGGGTTCTCACGGCGATACTGCCAGAAGGTGTGCCTGGAAAGAGAGGAAGAACAGGCACAGGGATGTCAGGGAGGGCAGCCTGAAGAGCAGCCACCTCAAGTCTGGGCAGGTCTGGACCAGCACAGGATCTACCACCCACCCAAGGGATCTCACCATGCTTGTCTTCTGTCTGGAGGCACCCAGCCTCTCAGAACAGCCAGTGCTTCACAGGGTGCCTTTCTCTCCATCCCCCTGCACAGGATATTGCCCAGACTTCAAACCACGCTGCTTGCCATCTCCTAAAGCCCCTTTTGTTTCTACCAGCCAAGTGGACACAGGATCGTGTGACTGCTCACATGGCTGTGCAGAGAGACAAAACCACATCCCCAGTGCCTTGGGTGAACCACCAGAAGTGTCCTAATTTCAATCACCTAAGCAAGCAGCTGAGGAATTTCTTTGGCTCTTTCCTCAGTCCTAGGTCAGAGACTATACCTCACCATACACACACTGGCTGCTCCCACTTGCAGGAACTGAATTAATCCCATGCTATTCCCCAAGAGCTGGATCTGCCCTCCAAAATTGCTCCCACTCAGTCTGAAAGTCTTCCTTCCTCAAACAGCATCCTCTTCTGCAAAGCTGAGCACCTGAGAGCAGTCTGAGCGTGTTTCAAAGGAGGGCAGGAGGAACCTGTGACCCCCATGCTTGGAAGCTGAAGCTGGACTCCCTCAGACGTAAGAAGATGCAGGGACATTTGCCCCTGGGACAGCTCCAGAGGCAATGCTCTCCACTGCAAGCATTTAAATTTAAATTTTTCTTCTAAGAAGCTGTGTTGAGCTCCCACAGGCACTTGCCCAAGGACTCCTACAGCTTGTACAGAGATCAGACTCTCAGATCCATCCTTCTGGCCTGTGCTCTGGGTCCCCAGCACAGCGAGACTGGCCAAGGTGACAGTCAGGATTATACAGCCACCAGCAGAATTATCCCAGCAGAAAATGTGAATCTATTAATGATGTCAACTGTGAATATCTTTTTTATTTCCTGATCTGGAGAACCACTAGCATCATGCAGCATCACTTCCTTAAAACTTTCCATTAAAGCACTGATATTTCCCATTTCATTCAGGGTTTTTACACCACTCCCTTTCATCTGATTCAGAACAGAAAGGGTTTTTCCAAGTGCCAGTTTTCCATGGAAGGAGGGCTCAGTCTTGAAGCAGTCTTATCCATGCTTCCTAGGGAAGGGGAGTGGAGGATGGGCTGCCTCATCAGAGCTCATGGGCAGCAGTGCTCATTGGATCTAAAGGGTGGGGAAAGGATAAAGGGCTCTGTCTCTGCAAAGAGCAGTTGTGTCTTGAGGACAGGCAAAGATAACTCATGGATGGGTTGCTCCTTAGGAAAGGATGGCAAAACATTCTCCATGCAGCATTAGAGGGAAGCTCAACCTGCAAGGACAAGCCCCAGCCATGTACCAATCAGCCTCCTGAAGTGCTCAGATCCAGGGAGTGGCTCAAGCCCACCTCTGCATCCTCTGCTCTCTGCTTCTCCCTAGCAGTGCCAAGAAAGCCATCCCCCTGCCCAGAATGTTATGCTGGAAGCTGACAGGAGGGAGAGGGTAAGCAGTGCCACAGAGGGGAGCACATTTCCAGCTCCACAGCAGTGGAATTTCACATTCTTACCTCCAAACACATGCTGCCTAAACTAAGGGACAAGATTACAGCCACTGCAAGCAGCCAAGATAAAAAAATTGCAAGCACCCAGGCCCTTGGTATTGCCAGGTCGTGGTGGGGCCAAAGCAAATCTGGATCACATGACTCAATTTTTTCAGCAATGCTGTTCCCTAGATGACTCGTGGCTGGCTGATAACATGCACTTTTCTACAGGAAGAGGAGACAGACTGACAAGCAGCAATTGTTCAGCCCTTCCTCCCAGCACTGGCTGTGACAGGGCCATCCTCCCCTGGTGTGTGCAGGGTGTGGGGCTGGCAGGGAGGGCAGGGCCATCCGCAGGGAGCGATGCTGAGGCAGATCCAGGATGTGATGAGCTGCAGGTGGCTCCCTAGTGACAATGGTTTGGGAACCTGCTCAAAGCTGGGCACAATAGCACTGCCCCTGCTGGGCTCAGGCTAACCAAGGGAAAGGTATCCTGGCAGGCCCACTGCCAACAGCTGTTTAGACAGGACTTTTTTGGGCTTTTGTCTTTCAAGCGGGTTTTGGTGCTGTCCTGTAGGGGCCAGGAGAGAGAAGAGCATGGCTGAAAGGCACCTCCACCCAGTTAGAAGTGGAAAGAGTGACGAGTATGAGAGCATTGTTTTCTTCAGAGGAGATGGGGCTGGCAAAGCACAGCCACCAGCCCAACAGCTGACACAGCCTGCACCCACTCCACTCTGTCCTGCCTGACATCGCCCCTTGGCACGCACCGCAAATTTTGGCAAAACATAAGGGGAAAACTCCAGGGGCTGGATGAGCGTGCTGTCAGGATGTGCTCTTGAGACAATCATCAAGGAACTGAAGCCCAACTGGATGCAATGGAAATGTCTCCCTGCCCCCAGCCCCTGGGGTGTCCAGGATCTCCCTGGGAACAGACAGTTCAGGCAGGGCAGCATGCCCTCCTCTCTGTGCCCCTCAGCAAAGGCCTGGCCAGGAAGGCAGCCCGGAGATGCCGGCACCACCAGATGCATCGGGGCAGGAAGCTGTTAGCCAGGAGAAAGGGAGGAGAAAGGAAGAGGAGGCATTTGGGGCTTTTGTTAACCGCTCCAACCCATCTAGATGGGAGGGGACAGAGGTGACCTGTGGCCCCAGCCCCCGTGCCGTGGTGCAGGGGAGCCGTGCGGGGCCTGCCGTGAGCGCCCGCCGCAGCCCCAGCAGGCTTTGCTTTGAGGAGCTGTTTATAAACAGAGCCGGCATGTGCGAGGAAACATCTGGAGAAGAGCATTTCCAAGCATTCAAACGCCAGGCCCAGGCAGCCCAGATAAAAAACGCTGCTTCCAGCAGGACTTCCCTTGCTGGCCCAGCACAGGGCGCTGCAGCCGCAGCTCCCCTGCCTCGCAGCCTGGCAGTCAGCAGCCCCAGCTCCCAAAGCTGCCATCGCACCTTCCAAACGCCTCGCTGGCATCCGGGAATCAACGAACCAGGTCAAAAAGACGTGAAGTGGAACAGGATGCCAGGCCAGACCCAGGGTGGCTGTGGTTAGAGGATGCTCCTGGAAGGCTGCAGGGTGCAGCCAGTGTGCACTGCATGAGCCTATGCAGCATGGCACACAGGGAGGAAGGCTGCACGGCCTCTCTCTCACCAACGGGGAAACAAAGGCAACAGTCATGGGATAAAGCCACAAAAATAGAGAATCTGCAAGAGTCTGAATGTAATAAGTATCCCAGAAACAGTTAGCTCCTTGCTGGAGCTCACTGATTTGCTCCTACTCGCCAAGCAGTGCCAGAGTTTGGGCAGCTGTCTGGGAGAGCAGGATGGGCAGCAGCAGCAGGCCAATACCTTGAGCATGCCTTTTGTCAGCAAGCCTCTCTCACAGGGGTCAGGGGCTGGGGGGCCTTGAGCCCCATCCAGCCAGGCATGAGGCTCCTGGAGCAGAAGGGAAGCATGTTCTGCCAGCCATCCCTCTCTGAGCCACTCCGACAGCAGCCCTGCCAGCCCAAACACCAACTAAAACAAGCGCACGCTCTCGCACCTCCAAATATGTTGTTCAGTTCCTGAGCCAGAACACGGATGGCTGCCGGCGTTATCCCCAGCTGCAGGCACATGCCCAGCTGGCAAACACCACTGCTCCTGTGCAATGAGCAGTGAGGCACAAGTGCACCTTGCTCCCTGCGCTGCCAGGACTTCCCCGGGGTGGCAGAAGGACACGGCACCTGGCTGTGGTCCCACCAAGCAATCCCTGGCTGAGCTGCCCACCTGGTGGTGCCTGGGACCTGCAGGGCTCCAGAGAGCTGGTCAAAGAGGCAGATGGGATGGGAACCCCAAATGTGAAGTATGCAGTGTCCTGGTGAGGATAGGGGATGTGTTTGAAATGGGAGAGAGCAAAGGGGAGACCCTGATAGCAGCTTCTGTCCTTCCTCTCCTCCCACCTCCAGAAGGCATTGCTGCAATGAAGGTGGGTCCTCCCAAGTTTCTGCCACACAAAGGGAGGCAACCACCCGGGGCTGCAGCCAGAGCAGCATCCAACCCAGCTCCCTCCTCCTGCCCCATCAGCCGGACCTTGGCCTGGCGAGCTCAGCAGATTTGCAACAAAGCAGCCCTTGTTGCTAATTGCTTATTTTCCATGTGCAATTGCTAAATCCCTTAAGGAGCCAGGGCAGCAGGTTCAGTACCAGCCCACGCCACAGCACCTGAGCTGAGGCTGAACAGCTTGTGCAATCCAGGAAATCCCAGCTCCACGCTTTTCAGGAGCACCATGTACCCAGTGATGTGGAGTGGCATCACCGACCCAGCAGTACCCCTTGGAAAATGTCACCCTGGGGCAAAATAATGACATCCCGGGATAAAGGGATATGTTGGTGTGCCCTGTGATCCTGGGTACAGGGTGATCCTGTACCCTTCTCTGATAGGTTCAGGGTAAAGGTCCAGCTCAGGCAGGACCTCCAGCCCTCCCATGGAAAATACTGATGAAGCAACAGACTGAGCTCTTCAATGAGGACATCAGTAATTCCTTAATAAACTTCTCACGTAATGCACAAATTATGTCTGTACAGTGCTGGTCTCTACCACAGCCCAGCCTCCATGCCAAACTTTTAAAAGGCCTGTATTTAGAGCAGCAAATTGATTCTCACTGATGACATTTCTGCGTGGACTTAGTCCAAAAATGGGAACTCTTAAATAGATGACAAATGACAACTTGTGAACACAGCTTGTGAGCAAAACCCTTCTTTGGGACAGATTTTTAAGAGTGGCCCTTCTTACCACCAAACATCTGTACACCCCACACCAGTGCTAAAAGCATCCTCCAAACAGAGGTGGGACCATAAATCCCTGTCTGGGTCACAGCAGTTTCCTTCCCTCTATAGAAAGCAAATGGCACTGGTAGCAGCGCAGAGCAATGATCTGTGTGTGTGAGACCATCCTCTATCAGCATCAGTACAGGAAGGGGGGCAACCCACCCACAGGAACATTCTAGAACACTGTGGGCCTAATTACTGGTAAAGTGGCAGACTTCTATTAACAACTGTGGATAAACTCTGCTCTGGCAGTGTTCTCCTGCATGCCTTGGAAGCACAGGCTGCCTGCTCTGGGATACCCTTGCCTGCCCATGGGACTCTTGGGAACAGGGGAGATGCTCTCCCTTCACAGAAGCTCACCTGCTGCTTAAGATTATTAATACTATTTGTGCTAATCAATGCACAGTTGCGGTTGTCAGATCTTGTCCAATTTATTCATGGTTTTTAAATGACATTTCAAGTTTGCATCGTACTGGGAATAAATTGGACAGATCCTATATATTAATGATATTCACAGCTGTAAACAACACAACCCTTTACCTTCTTGGATAATTTTTTAAATCAGATGTAAAGATGAATTCCTGAAATTAATTTTCCTTCCAGTTCCTTGCAGGTTCTGTTTGTTCTGTAATTTTGGCTGCTTCTCGGCAGCCACTGCCAAACAATTCCTAGAACCGTTTTCCCCATGCGTCGAACAGCAGCACTTGCTACAAATCAAGTCAAAGTCTTGAAATGGTTTAAAATCCAAAGTGCACAGCGTTTGGGGCTTGCAGGACTGTGGGCAGGCAGCATTGACATCACAATGGCACAAATGGCAGGCACAAATTCTCCTGCCTTTACTCCTGAGGGGCCTGGGGAACAGAACCTTTTGTGCAAGCAAGCTCCTTGCTTCCTCAGGGCAAAAGCCCTTGGAAAAGAGTGAAGTCTCCAAGTCAGGACCACCTGCCTGCATGAAAAGTCCACGAAACCAGGAAAACTCAGACAGGAGGACCTGCCTGTTGGAGATGGTTATCTCCAATTCTGGGAAGCTCCATCGCAGGCAGCAGCCCACCTGCAGTGTTATATCTTACAACCACCACTGCTGCCTCAGCCAGGGAATCCAGCTGCTCCTTGCTTGCAGCTGTCAGCCGTACTTTGGGGTTTTTTTTAGATTCCAAGAGAAGGTACAGAATGTACCGTCTCAGCCCAGACTCTCTGACAGCCTGGCCTGGCTATGGATTTAGCATTAGCCTGCTCACAGTCCAGGATAACTCCTTTCCTCTTTCCAACATCTGACAAAGTGACTTAGCGCCGGTGCCGCTGCGCTCCCAGCAAACAGCCAGCACTGCTGGAGCTGCACAGTCCTGCTTCACCCCTTAATGGGCTTCTCTGGGTTATTTCAGCAGCTCTCAAACAAACAAAATGCATGTCACTGAGCACACAGCACACTTACAGAAGCTCCCACGTGATCACAAGCAGAAACAAAGCTTTTCCTTTCTACAAAATAATGTCCTGTTTGAGTTCTTCCTAGGTTTTAGGAAGAGGCAAAGGTGAATGGCCTTGCAGCCACACAGGGTCTCAAGTGTCGGCCCTTTGTAGTCTGTAGCTGCCCCTTTGATGTAGATACCCTTTCCTACTAGACAAACTTTTATCATTTCCAACACTGTGGATTCCCAAGATGCCTCAAGCTTTAATTAGCTTCTTGACACAGGGGACAGCAGTAAAGATTACCCAGATCTTTTACCAGACAGCAGTAAAAGTCTCACCCAACAGCAGAAGTGGAAGCAGCAGCCACCCTTCCAGCCCCAGCTGTGTGCATTCGTGGACCTGTGAAGCTCTGGGACTTCTCCTAAGGCTCATCTTCACAGCAGGTATCTTCCTCCTACCTGGAGGGGGTAAAAGCACCCATCTGGGGACCTGTGGGTTAAGTCCTCGCTGTTGCCAGCAGACTATTCCTTCCCAAGGAGACCTCCAAGGGGAGCACGATGGGGGCAGTGCTGAGGGCCCCAGATGGTGCTGGCACACTGGTAGAGCCCACTGCCACTGGCAGTGCCAGCGCCAGCAGCAGCAGTGCTTAGGCAGAGAAGAGGCTGGGATGGTTGTGGGAATGGGAGCAGGGAGCACAGCCTGGCACAGGGGCCCGGGGTCAGGCTGAGGCTGCCGAGAGCAGCTGTGCAATCAATACCACTGCTCTGCTTCCTCTCACATGCCAGCAGTGTGACCGGAGGGATCTATGACCAGGAAACACAGTAAGAATAGGGTTTAAGCTCTGTCTTTAGTAATCTGAGAGCTTTCAGGATGTTTTGGGGAGTGCACAGTATTTCCCCACTCCGTTCCTCTCAACACAGGGCTGTTTTGAAATGACGAGTCCTATCCCTTTGGCACCTGGCAGTCTGAGCTCCTGTGTCTGGGAACAAGTGCTGAGCCAAGCCAGGCTGGCAGGAGGCACAGGTAGGTCTGGGCTGTACTGGTGTGAGGATGCCATCATTGTGCCCTGATGGAGACCCTGCTATGCACCAGGTGCAGCCCCACTGCTCACACCTGGCCAGCAGGCTGAGGGCCAGCAGGCTGGGGGGCAGCAGGCCATGCTTCCATCACTTGGCCAGCAGGCTGGGGGGCAGCAGGCCATGCTTACATCCCCTGGCCAGCAGGCTGGGGGGCAGCAGGCCATGCTTCCATCACCAGCCATGGCACAGCTACACTGTTGGGAGCACAGCTGAGCTGCTCCGCAGGTCGGGCATGTACCCACACACCCCCCAAGGACAGTGACCTGCCTGCCCATCTGGTCACTCCCACGCAGGCTGCATCTGCAATGCTTCTCTGCACGTTTCTTAGCAGGGCTCAAGAGCACCAGAGAGCCTGGACTTCTCAATTTGACCAAGATCTGGCACAGAAGGCTCAGTGCAACATAAATATTTATATAGACCATTATCACTCACTCTAGCCTGGTGAGCAAGATTGGCCAGCACAACTGAGCAGCTGAAATGCTGCAGGGGACAACAGGACTTTTAATTAAGGTTATGACTGAAGAAGCACCTCCTTGCATGGAAAGCCTTTTGGATGATGCAAACTTCAGATGCAGAGTCTAATCTTCACATCAAAATCACTCCCACTGAAGCCAGAGCTCCTGATCTTGGCCACAGTGTGAACTCTCTGCAGACACATGAGCAGGCATAAGTCAGCCTGGGAAGAGGCTCTTCTGCAGGCCAATATTCAAACAACAGCCTGGCAGGAGGAATCCAGTGCTGCCATGGAAAGCCCACAAGCATCTAGGAGGCTGCTGCACACTACCAGTGTCCTCAACAACCCCACCATGGTGGCAGCTTCTTGTGGGATGAAGCTCTGCCTGCAACCTTATCCACAGAGGTGTTGTCTGTGTCCCATGTCCCACACTGGATGCAAAAGCCACAGGAAGGACAACATGCCCAACCCATGGACAGGGTGCTTCTTTCACCTGCCACGGCTGGAGAGACAGAAACCTGATGCTGATGGCCTCGGACCGCAGATCACTTCCTGCACATGACACCTCCTGCCACCTCCCCCTCTGCATCCAAGACTCTGCCAGACACTGCAAGGTGATCCATGTCCAGCTTCAGCAGGAGCTACTGCTCTCCACAGGCCACTCCAGCTCACCCTGAGTGGCCCCGAAGGACAGGCAAACCCCAGACTGTGCACAGTTAAATCCCAGCAGCGGCCTAGCAGGAGGGCCGGGAGATCCTGTTGCTCAGAGAAATGTGTTTGTCCAAGACAAACAGTGACCGGGCATTGTTTCAGCATGAGTCAAGTGAGTGGAAACACTCCCGTGCCATCCTGTTTTGCTGTCTGGAGGTTTCCCCTACCTTCAGGATGTGCGGACAGGCTCTGGGATGTTTCCGATTCGCTGTTCTCTTACTCCTCCGTTTCCCGTGAACGTCTGTGCCCGGCGCTGCTCACTGCACCAGTGCAGCAGCCTGAGCCCTCTGCAGCCCCAACCTGTGCCTAGAAAGTGCAGCCCACAGCCAGGCAGACAATGGGCACATCTGATGGAAACAGATGGTGGATTGATCTCCATCCATCTTTCCCATTGCTATACAGCAGGAAAGATGGCACCTGGACCCCTTCTGGCTGCTGGCTTACCCTGCCCCAGAGAACCGAGTCCACAGCTCCATGAGCAAGATCAGGACAGCTCTGCTAATTCACCCCAAGTCCTCTGGTGCTTTGGGCAAAGCTAGTGGTGCAGAGAGCTGTGTGAAATGGTGAGGAAAACATGAGTGGTGACACAGGGACCCCACAATCACCCTGTAATCCTTCTCCTTCCCCACAACCATTTTCCCAACTGATGCTTCAAGCCTGCACACATGGCAAACAGCGTGGCTGGAGCTGACATCTCTTATTTCACACCTACAACATGTTTTTATCTCTCTAAAAGTATAAAAATAGTAAAGTTTTTTTTTTACAAAGACATTCATGCTTTGTCAGCTCATTTTTGTGTCTGGAAACCCTTTTAGCAGTGAGGTGCAAGCCCCACGGGGTGCAGGGCTTGGCAGGAGGGCAGGCTGGAGTTTGCACAGCTCGCCCCACAACGGGTGATTTGGCGACAAGAGGGATCAGGAACTTGTTTTCACATGAAGATCAAAACAACATAAGAAGAAAAGCACAACATAGCCCAAAGTGACCCAGAATGTCAAAACTGCAACAACAGAAAGTTCAGCCCAAAAATGCAGCCTGTGAGGGCTGTTATTGCTTGGCATGTTTGTCCCCACCGTGGGTGGCAGGAGGGGGAGAACACAGCTATGGCTTGGGTCAGGTATTCAGTGCTCAGCTCCATGAACCCGTGCCTTGTCCCCTGCCATGCTGAAAGGCTCTCCAGCGGAGCACCCCAAACCTTAATTCAGTCCCCTCCAGGCACACCCGGTCCCACAGAACACATCCAGGCAGCAGATGACCATCTCCACTCCCTAGTTATGCACTGAAATAATGCAAAACCCTGCAGAGACAAAACCAAAGTGATTCCACCCTGCACTGATTGCAGGCGAAGGAGCACTTGATTCACCCCGTTCCAGCTGCACCGCTAATGACAGGGACCTGCCCTGCTGGGCCAACCCAGGCCACAGCCCCACAGCCACCCTCGGCTGGGGCTCTTCCCTCCATCCCCCTTTAAGCTCTAACAATTGGATATGATTAACTGGGGCTGGATTTACCATTCTGGGCACCAAAATCCTGTCAGGACACCCAAAGCAGATACAGTAGCCCTCTACTCTCTGAGCATGGCGGCACCCTATGGAGACAAGACCTCAGCATCCGTGTTCCTCTAGCCCCAGCTCTTCCTGACAAGAGTACAAATGCCACAGAGAGAGAGATGTCTTTTTACCAGCTCAGGAATAGTGTTGACTTCTGTAGTTTGAGCAATCACATTGTCTCATATGGTTTAGGCTTCCAGGAAGCAATTGGTGGTGATTAATGACCATCAATCCCCTGCTGATGAACTTCTCTCTGTCTCTACCCTCTTCCCATCTGGATGCACAAGCAGCAAGAAAGGCTGGTCCAGATCTTTGCAGCTCAGCCTTTGCCCAAGAGTGCTGCTGATCATAGGAGGCTCAGTAGAGAAGTAGGCTTCCAGCAGGGAAGGAAAGGACATACAGACCTCTTACATTTTTTTATCTTTCTCCAAGAACTTTTCCATTATCATTAGCAAATCTAGCCAAGCTATCTCAGATGCTCAAACTCAGCTCTGCTGAGATCCATTAAGGCATCCTGGGATAATTATGTGATTTACCCTGGATTAAAAGAAAACCTGAGGTCCATCCTTGGAACAATGCAGGATAAAACAAACCAATTTCTCTAAGCACCTGGAAATACCCATGTCCCTGAATCCCACCAGTGGTCCATGAGTGGGAAGGACTGGGCCACCCTTTGTGAGTGGTTTCCAGCAGAGCTGGCAGTGGCTGATGGACCAAGGGTCTGAAGAGCAAGGGACCATGAGGCCACCCTCATACTTGCAAGCCCAGGTCAGCAAGAGTTGCCCATTCAGCCTTCCCTGGGGGAAGCAGAAAGTGCCCTTCAGGAACCCAGAACCTCATTGTTGCCCAAACTCAATCCCTACTCTCTGCAATACTCTCAGGCAAAACTTTGAGCGCCAACACACAATTACAGCACTTCAGCTGGGCAAACATGCCTCTAGATGTACTAGAGTCCAGGCATGGATTTTGGCACTGATGATCAAGAAAGTGGCTCTGGAAGTCTTGTGATGGTGTGTGGGAACAAACAAACAAACAACAGCAACACAGCTTTGCTCATACTGATTTCCAAGTTCAGATTAAGTCTCCCTGCAGGGATTAAAGCAGGGAGACCACTGTTCCCTAGGTTTTTTTCTAAAGAGCAACCTGAGTTGAAGAGAAGCCACCAGCCACCTGCTGCCCCCTCCCTGCTCCCCACGGGGAGGCGGCTGTACCTGTACACTGGTTGCATTTCCCTGGCAATCCCAATGACTGCTCCCTCTGGGAAGTTGTCAAACTCATCAAACAGGTCTCGGATGTTGGTCTTGTACTTCAGGTCCAAGTCTACCTGGATGATCTGTGTTATTTCTGAAAGCACAAAGAGGAAAAGTCAGCAATATAAGCCAAAACTATAACCTGTGATTACCACCAGCTACTGGAGGAGCTGAACCCAACGAGGATTTGGTGCAGTCTGCTCCAAACTCAGAGCAAACATAATCCAGCTGCAACTTCTGCGTGAAGCAAACAAACTTCAACCATCATGAAGCATTTACCACTGCGTGTTTACTTCAGAAATCATTTCGGGTGACCCCTGCTTCTATCCACTCCCTCCTTCCTTCCAGAAGACTGGTTTTCCATATAGCTGACAAAAGCAAGAGGTAGCTTCAACCCAGCCTCTCTCTCTTTCTGGAAGTGCTTCTGTAGTGCCAGCCCCACAAAATCCCATGTTTACTTTCAGCTACCAACTCCATGAGTGTTTCCCACCTCCAGCCCAGAGAGCATCCATCCCTGGCCCAACATAGCAAAGCAATTCCCATCACAGACAACATCAGATTGCTACATGACACTTCCAGTATCAGCTGCACAAACCCATTAGCCCTCAGCAGCTTGCCATGGGCTTCCCTGAGGAAGAGATTACAGCCCTCTGCCTGCAAAGGACTGCTGGGGATCTGCAGCAGCCTAGAAGACTTTATTATTCCTGGTGGTACCCTCTCGGGAACAAGGGGCATTATGAAGACATGGAAGGACCTTCCACTTGCAGTGAGACATCAAGAGCAAGGAAAGGCTGGAGGACATAATTCACAAGGCTGGGCCTGAGGTCCTTAACAGGGCCAGGCCCCTGCCCAAATTTGTCCCAGTCTCCTCTGCAGTACACAAGACTGAAAGATGGAAATGCTGCTTGGCAGAGTGTGCAGGAAATGTGCCCTGACAAGGCTGCTCACCCCAGGTGGATCTGGAGATGCTGCATGGATTGCAGCAGACCAAGTGTAATGCAGCAAGTGCAAACACCACAAGAGATCAAGTCATCAGATGGGATCTCCCAGCCACGAGCAAAGCCATGGTCATCTTCTGGCCAGGCCAGCTCAGCCCTTCTCAGGGACTGCAAGTGGAGCCATCCCCAGGGCATTATGTAATGCCCCCTCTATTTATATGTGTTATAAAAGCCAAGAGCAAATTGGCCAGGTTGCTTAGCACTCGGCACTAATTGGATTGTAAGGCTGTGTTAACCTGTTTTGGTCCCACTCATCATGCACAGGTGCCCTTACAGCTCCCTGCAGGCTAGACCTGCCTGTCACCACCACTTCCAGAGCAATTAGCAAAACAAGCCTTCATCCTTCCCCCTGCCCAGCACCTGCAGGCAGGGGGACAAGCTGGGCCTGTCCTCACCTTCTGCTGCCTGCATCTGCTGTGCCTATGGGCAGGGCTTCCCATCAGGCTGGGGCTGCTGGGGCAGTGCCACCACTGTGCCTCATCCCCTCGCCCTGTTGTGCCTGGGAAGGCTGCTGGCTACTCCTGACTGCTGACAGCAGCAGGCAACTGCTCTGTTTTCAGCCCCCAAAGCCACCCTGGGGCTAGAGACCCAGAAGCATCAAGAGCAGCCAGGCACCAGCAGTTATCCCCCAGCACAGGAGGGCAGCTTTGCATTTTCAAAAGTGTTAATTGCTTGGTGTTTGTCTTTCAAGCAGATGCTGGGCTGTACAGCAGCTCTGAATTTTTTGCAGATCTTGCACTAATCTGGGACTCTTGGCAATTGGTCATACCTACCACGTTGTCCTCATTTAAGAACAAAAAGGCCCTGTGAGGTTAAGCAAGAAATATACTGCTTACACTGCAAAGCACCCAAGCAGAAATATAAATCAAGGAGAAATAGTATCTAAGCTACGACTTGGGCTGTATATCAATTTATTTTTTTAACATCCATCACGCTCTATCTGCTAAAGGGAAAAGCCATGCTCCCTTCAGCTGTCAGCACGGCAATCCTCAGGCCTACCTAGTATTTACCATCACCATAATCCTCTGTTTGCAAAGATTTAAACCCCAGGCACAGTAATTCACCACAGGCTAAAGCAGGTCTTGACCTGAAAGCAATTTCCCCCAGCCTTCTGAACTGCCTCAGAAATGGCCAGCGCAACTCAAGCATATGAATCAGCAGAGCAGTGGATTTCTGCAATGAGGAACAAGACGTGCATCCCAAATGCACCAAACCTCCCCAGTGGCTCAAACTACAGTGGGGCAAACCCCCAAATCCTAAACATTACCACACTTGAGAATACCTAGACTGGTCACAAAACTCCAGGACAAGAAGACCTTAGACTTACAGCACAAGCTCAGCTCCAGAGAAATGTGGGGAGCCTGTGCCCTACAAGGTACTGCTGAGGCTGGGAAGAGGGGATGGGATTCCCAGGGGCATCCCAGCACCACTCACCCTGTGCACAGCAGCCGTATGACTCCTCATCAGGTTTAAATTATATCAACTGTGAGGCACGTCATCCAATTGTTCTCTAAAATTACAGATGAACACCAACTGCGATTAATCACAGTGGAGAATGGAAGCTGAGCTTGGAGGAAGCTCCAATCCCAACCCTGCCCAATCCAGAGCATGCTACCCAGCCAGCTGTCCCCAGAAGCCTTGGCTGAGCAGGGAGCTGAGCTGAGCACAGCTGCAGTGCCAGGCAGGGATGCCAGTGCCACAAGAAGCCCAGCATGGAGACACAGTTTATTTACACAAACACCCTGGGTTCTCCATCCTGCCCTTTGTTAGAGGCTTCCCATGTTTGGCTCAGCCCTGCACACTGGCCCATGCTGTGCCCTGTGCTTCCCCCAGGAAATACTCACTAAGAAATCAGACCCAGAAAGCACTACGTACTTTTTTTGTTTTGATTTTTTAAAATTTTTAGAATTTTTTGTTAAAGCAAGCATGGACTGCAACACTGAGACGTAAGTGAGCACGGGTGACATTAAGCATGGTTTTGCCAGATGCAGCTTGCACGCACAGATTAATGGCTGAGATGATTTCTCTGCCTGGGACTGGCAAGGGGCCAGGCACTAATATTTATGATGTATCATGCTCTTTCACCCTTCTACCAAGCGCTTTGTCCTGGCTGCCATGTGGGGGTGGAGGAATCGCGTGCTCTCTTAGGCACAGGCTGCTCAGAGGGATCCAGCTGGAAATGTGGGAAAAGGCTGAGTGCTTTGCTCAGCAGTGAGTTTTCTAACTTTGCCATACTGTGTAGAACCCTCTGCTCTGTTCAGCTCCAGCTCTTCCAGACACAGCATGGAGAGGGGAGCTGTGCCATTCGGAGCAGAGATGGTCTCCATTAGCAGTGACAGCTTTATAGCACAGGTTGGCCCCATTTAAAGCTCGTAATCTTTTACTGCTGCCTTCTATCAGCAGCCACAGCAGGCCTGTGCTCCAGGCTTGGCTCAAAACCTCCCCCCAGCCCTGTCCAGAGGCGAACAGCCAGGTTCAGAGATGCCTCATCCCACAACCTCATCCAGTGAGGGGGCAGAGGCAGGCACAGGTCACGTCCCTGTGCTAATGTCAGCACAAGTTCAGCCCCCTCAGAGTAAAAAATCCTGCAGCTGGTCTGGCAGAGGAGATGCTGCAAGAAACAGTAGGATACCAGGAGAGGACAGGACAGCACCCCACCAGGTTGCACTGTGCCCAAATCTCACACACACTCCTGAGACAAACACCTGTCACCAAAACTGGTGGTAATTTGGCTCTGCTCCCACCATCCTCTGCACTGGCAACTCCACCTGTCTCAACAAACCTGTTTTTAAGGACTTAAGCATTCTGATGCTTCATGCCAATGAGTAGAGACTCCTCCAACATAGAATCATGGAATTATTTAGATTGGAAAAGACCTTTAAGGTCATCAGGTCCAACTGTTAACCTGGCACTTGGCATATACCAGGTGGGAGCACCTTGACCTTCCAAAACTCCTCTGCATCACAGCAGTGACTTTTGGTACCAGAGGTGCTTTAAGAGGTGAGATCAACAAGGGCACTACTAGGATTGCTGACCCAGCTGTGACCCAGACACACCACTTTGCCTTTTCCCACAGAGCCAGCACCTGCCAGTCCTGCAGGGAGGCAGGGCCCCACTCCATCCTTCAGGAGGCAGTGCAGGGTGGTGGCTGGGTGATGGCCTAGCAAGGAGACAGGGAGCTGCTGGAGGCAGAGCAGCTCAGAGAACCTTCTGCAGGGCCAGCAGCAGCTGCAGGCAGCATGGGTGACACGGTGCAGCCAAGTGACAGAGTGTCCCCTGCTGGCTGCAGCGGGCTGTGGGGAAGGGCCAGGGGGTGGCTGTTCATTTTGCCACTTGACTTGGACCACCAGAAGGAAGAGAGCCAAGCAACCAAAGCTTTCTGAGTTGTAGTCAGAAGGGCTGGGGATCTCAGGTCTGCTGGTCTACAAATGCTGGGCACACCTGGACAGCTGCCCCTCCACCTCTCTGAATTGCTTTGAGCAATGTTTTTTTCAGTCAGGATTTTTAACTGTCCCCATCATGACAGAACAAGATCCCAGGGGAAGAAGGAACTGTGAAGCACCAGCAGTGACTTTTAGATGGCTGCCTTGGGCCATAAACCTCCTGGAGCAGGGCAGCAGCCACAAGCTCCAGCACGGATCCACAAAGCTGCCTGTGCTGGCTGTGAAACCAGAATCCTCTGCCCTCACTGGCCCAGAGAGACGTGTGGCCAAGAAAAACTCTACTCCCACAGCCAGCACCATGGCCAAGCATGGATGCAGAGTGGGTGACAGGCTCCAGAGGTCCCTGTGCAACCCAGAGGGTACTGCCCAGCAGCAGCAGCAACCAGCTGTCCCCAAAAGCCTCAGCTGCAGCAGGGCACGAGGACAGCTGCAGTGCCAAGCAGGGATGCCAGCACCTCCACAAGCCCAGTGTGGAGGCACACAGTTTATTTACACAAACATGCTGGGTTCCCTGGGTTTGGCTCACCCCCGCACTGGCAGCTGCCCCTGGCCGCTCTCCCTGCTGCTGTCAGCGGGGTTGTGAGCAGCTTCCTCTCTGGCTGTGTGCTCCCCTGGCCAGGCCTTGTTTTCTCCACACACAGCCTCCCCTCTGCGCCCAGGATTAATCACTGCTGCCTGCCCAGCTGACCTGGGCAGCACCAGAGAGCCTCGCCCAGAGGAAGCAGCCAAGGCAGGGGCAAACGTGCACGTGTGCAAGCATGACACGCTCCTCAGAGCTTGCTGCCACTGTGCTGGCAACTGGGGGGGCTGCAGTCCCTCTTCCCAGGACATGGAGCTGCTCCAGAGCCCACCCTCCCAAGAGAAGATGATGCTCCAAAGCCCTGCAGCAGCAGAGCTCGCCAAGGTGCAGTGCAGCTTACCTTCCAGCTGTGTGCTTCTACACAGGTCCTCACCTCTGCCACGCAGCCAAGGGTCCCCTCTGCTCCTTGGGAGAGCCCAGCAGCCGCCTCCCCACCAAAGAGCCTCCCTCTGTGCACACAGAGTGCCAGGGAAGTGCAGGAGGAGATGTGCCCCAGCGGCCTGGCTGCTAACCAGCTTTCTGCAGAACTGATTAGGCACCCAGCAGAGCAGAGCAGTGGCTGCAGCACAGCAGCTAATCAGCCTATCAGATAATTAAAAAATTAGGCTGTCTGCCAGAGATAGATGACAAATCATTGCTACCACCCAGGCAGGGCAGGCACCTGGGTGAGCTCAGGGGTCTGGAGCAGCAGCAATGTTCCCAGGTATTGATAGCAGCATCACTTTGATCGCCTTGCTCCGCACCCTGCAGCCATCTCCTGAGGGAAGGGGAAGATTCAGCAGATGGATGTGTTTTGTTCCAGGAAATTAATTTTTCCTGTGCATCCAAGTGTCCCCTTGTAATCCATCAAGGTCTGAGGGACTAATATTTAGCCGTACTCAAAACCTTGGCTCTTAACTGGACTCAAAGGCAGCAACGTTGCTAAGCATGCAATAGGTTTCAGGATGGAGTTGGAAATGCTGTTTGCCTTGTATTTAATATATGATACTGCTGGAGGAGGAGTGTGAAAACACTTTTTGGAGCTGGAGGAAGAGCAGCAGGAAACCTTTTAATCAGACAAAATAAGGTTTGATTCCAGGTTGCTATAAATTACGAAAGAGTGGATGGAAAGCTGTGAAGTAACAAGCAGGTGAGATGGAAAGGGAAACCAAAAAGAGACACAGGAAAATAAATTTTCTGGGCTCAGATCCCAGTTAACTGCACACACTGGGGGAAAGGGCTGTAGGCAGACTTTGTCCTTGCTTCTTCCTGCTAAGCTCTAATGAACTATGGCAGAGCAGGGAGAGGCTGTGGGGGAGAGCAGCCCTGGCATCAACATTGGGTGACCCCCAGCAGCTTCCAGCCCTATAGGAATGGGGCAGTTGGTCTGGCTGGGGAGAGAGGAGGGCAGCACCCACCACAGCACTGGGTGATAGAGACCCTGCTGCTCCGTGGGAGTGGGGGGAGCAGCCAGCCCTGGCCTGACAGATCTAGGACATCCAAAAATAATCGACGGTGACACTGCGGCAAGGGGCAGGCGGCGGAAATGATGAGAAGTGACACCACCCCCGGGGGCTGCGGGCCGCGCTGGCCCCAGAGGCAGCAGTGCCACAGGGAAGGAGTCTGGGCTGTGATGCAGCACTCAGGAGGCTTCCAGGCACTTGCCTAGCAGCAGCCACATCCCCCTCATCACAGCAGCCCTTCCTGACACCTCAGCCACACCAGGGCTGCGGCCAAGGCACGCTCCTACCAGGAGATGCCTACACAGGCAGCCAGAGGGGGTTAGCAGCTCATCTCAGCAGATGTGGAGCCCTCCACAAGGCCACAGCCTCCAGTGTTAGCTGGGGTGGGCTTATTCAGAGGTCTGCTGTGCCTGCTCCAGAAAAGCATCATGAGAACAACTCTCTCAGCACAACAGGCTCACCCCAGCAAGGAACAATGGCTGGCACAGCTATCTCTATTGCTCACAAAATGAACACTCCAGCATCTTCCCTTCCCATCACAGGATCTGACATAAGAGCATGCAGCTCAGAAACAGGCTGGGAAGGGAATCTGGCTGTTTTTCACGTGCTTGTGGCATGAAGCAGGGAGGGAGGTTATGAGAGCACATCAGAAACTATTAACACTCCCTCCATCCCTGTAAAGATGGAACCATTTTTGCCAGAAAGTAAACCCTTCAGCTACTGCAGCATCCCTTGGGAACTGTGGTTTGGGAGCACGTGGCTCTGGGGCCAACTCCCATGACTCCAAATTTTCTGTGCCTTTTCCCAACATCTCCCCATTGGTAGCACACAATCAAGCCTGAAACATCTGGGACATGGGCACTCTCCCCCCAGCCCTCTCCCAACAGCTGCATCTCTGCATTCCCTGATGTGGTGGGGCTCAGCAATGATGGCAGTGCTCAGCCAGCAGGAAAGGATCAGGAGTGACGCACTTCCAAAATGCTCACTTATTACAATTATTACAGTGATTTGCTGACTTCTGTGGGCAGCTGCCCTGTGCACCAGGAATTACTCTGCAGCTGACAGGAGGAAGAAGGGGGAGTGAAGCCTCCCCACCTTCCTCTGCCAGGCTCCACCTCAGAGACCTCTGATGCCCTGTGTGACACAGGATGTGTGCAGTGCAACTCTGCACAGGGGTGCTGTTGAGGGGACACACCACACGTGGGCACCTGGCACCCCACAGGCAAACAGAGTCTGACCTGGGCAATCCTGTGCTGTGGATTCAAACAGTGCTGATGCAGTGTTGAATCCTCATGCACACATCCCTACAAAAGCAATCAACAGTGTCTTCAGGATGCTGCCTGTAGGCTTTTCCAGAAGGACACTGGCAGAAGACAGTGACTAGTCAAGGCATTATTCCAGTACACAGACTGTTTTCCTGTTTCACCTCTGTGCTTAACCCCTTCTCCCAGCTCCCAGGCTCTCCACCTCCACAGCCAGCGGCAGGAGTGCTCCAGGTGCCCGGCCTCAGTACAGGCAAAGTGCCCTGAGAAAGCACAGCACAGCTCAGTGCCTGCTCCAACACGTCTCCTGGCTGGCCTTTGCCTTCCCTCCAGCTCTGCTTGGTGGGAAAGGCATAAGCTGATGTTCACAGAGGCCTCTGTCTCCGGGCTGGTACTCCCAGAGCAGACAAAGGCTGATATCAGTTTCATGGGAGACCAAGCCGGAGCCAGCAGCTGGATCCTGTTGCAAGCAGCACCAAACCCCAAGTGTCTGGGGCTTGGTCATTATCAGGCTGCTTGGACAAACATCATTATAATCTGGTCTGTGCTTAACAATCTGTACAGCTGTTGATAATAAGCTGGAGAAATTGCCCCATTCAGAGTCTGAAGCCAGGGAGACCACTGGACTTCCCATGGATCCTGATGTGTCACAGGTGCTGTCTGGACACCCGCTATGAAGGCAAAGGCACAGCTCCCTCCTGGCAGCCACTTCACCACACACAGTGCTGCTTGTTCACCCACAGCAGCCACCCCTGCTTCCCCCCACCACCCACAGCTGTGTCCTCCTGACATGCTCCTGCACAGCTGGAGCTCCAGGACACACCGGGGCTTGCTGTCTGTGATTCCCTCATCCATGAGGCAGCCCAGCACCTGCAACATCCTGCAGAAAGGAGCTCTACAGATCACCACACTCTGTTTTGAACACCCTGCTCACCAACTCTGATGTCCCCCAGTTCCTGTACAAACTTCTGCCTTGTATGCAGACTTCTGCCTCGTGGCTTCATGGAACACACCATAACTCCCTCGGCCCAGACTGGAGGGTCCCAGTCAGCCAGGCTCGTCCCACACAGAAGCCACTGCCCCCTTTCATTTTTTACCAACAGACCATGCTGATATGCCATAAATTTTGGCAGTACATAACAATCAGTTCCACTCTGTTCTCCTTTCTCACAGCTCCGCATCTTTATTCAGTCACACAGAAACTTACCCACTTCTCTCACTGCTGCTTAGGTTCCCTACAAGCTTCCTATGAACAGCCTCACCAAATGCACCTGCAGAACAAACTCCTGAGTTTTCAGTTGGCAGAGATAAGCCAGAAAGCTGCTTCTGTGTCATGTCTCATTTTCCCTCTGCTCCTTATCCTCCCGCAGGGCCATCCTGCTGCAGCACCATCAGCAACACCAATGGAGTTGAACACCAAATAGCAGTTTTCAAAGCTCTAGCCAAGCTGCTAGATGCTGCTGGCTCTCCCTTGGCCCACCAGCTCCTGAGGAAGAACACTTGTTAAACAAATTTTTCCTGAAAACTACCTTGGGCCAAGAATGGGTGCCAAGAATTCCCTGGGGAGCTCCCAGCTTTCCCAGGCTGCTCTTCTGTCACCTCAACTCCTCCTCCCCTCACTTGTGGCACCAGGAGTCTGTCCCCAGACCTTGCCTGCCAGATAGACCCGCCTAGACATTGCTCCTTCATGTACCCATAGAAGGGTGATAAAAAGCTTGCTGGGATTCCTGAAGTTACACAACTGAAATGAGAAGCGTAAAGGGATCAAATCCAGTCAGGAAGGAAGAGGTCCCCTCTGGATGGGCATATTGAAAAGGAAAGTGAAAAGGTCTGGGTTCTTGTTCTCCCTCCTCCTCTTTGCACTGCTCTGCAAGTCTCAAGACCATTCATGCTGGCACTGTACTCATCCTGGCAGTTCTTTGTAAGCCTGAACCTGCTTGTCCTCTGTGTAACTTTCCCATCACTTCTCCTTTGCAGAACCATGCTGATGGATCAAGCACTGCTCCAGCTCCCTGGGCCTGGCCACACCACATTAAAACAGGATTTATGAGCCTCAAGCACAGACAAGAGTTATGCAGTCTGCACTTCTGCATGCTGCATACCAACTCCCCAGCTGGTTTAAATCAGATTAACTCCACTGATGTAAGACATTTAAGGCAACAGTGTTCCATGATTTACACCAGCTAAGAAGCTGTTATATTATAACTTGGCAGCTGCAGGTTTTAGATCTGAAGTTTTTTGGGCAAAGATCCCAAGCAACAGTAAATGACAGAGCAGCTGAGTGGCAAACCCCATTTAACCTCAGTGCAATGTGCATGCAGCCAGCATATGTCCCACAGAAGTCTCTAAAAAAGTAAAAATAACCTGGTGTTGAGTTTTCAGTGCCACCGGGCTGCAAAATCAATGCCCCCTCACAATCCATAGATTCCAAACAAATCACTAAATCATGATACTGAGGAAATGCCTCTCTTCAAAAAATGATATATTTGGTAAACTAAAGCCAGGCAATTTTAATACAAAGGTCACCTGCTACTGAAAAAAACCCTATAGACTGATGAATGCAAATGTAAATGAACACACCAGAGAGTTTAATATTCAGATCAGGGCCTTCTTTTTTGCTAGAGGATGCTCAAGCTTCCAATCAAATCTATATTCCACAAAAAAGTGGTGCTAATGCTATGGAGCAAGATGTGCTTGGAGAGGTGCACAAACAAGACACAGCACTCAGGGCAGAACACACCATTCAAGGCAGAAGAAATGGCAAATAAATACACCAGGAAAAATGGTAATACTGCCTGAAAAAGAAGGTTTGGTCCTTTCTCCTCCAACTTAGCATAAGTGTCTTCTTCACAGCAGTAGATACCAGCTTGTCAGAGTCAGGAGGGCAGCAAGAGCCCAGTGCCATTCCCACAACACCTGCCAGCCTGTGAGTGGGCAGCAGAGCTGCAGCCTTTCCTGATGCCTCTCATTCCGTGCTGGCTGCACAGGGAGGAGGCTGCTGAGCCCCACCAGCCCCATAAATCACCAGGCACCCAGCACATAAACCTGACCTCCCTTGCAAAGGAAATATAAATCAGCTTTACTAGCAGTTTCTGAAACAAAAACTAAACTCACGAAACTGTAAAAATGCCTCTTTAAACATCCTGTGCCCCGAACAGAGCATTGAAAGCCCTGTCAGGCTGAGGGAGAGCAAACGAGCTTTCCAAGAGATGAGACGCCTCATGGTTGATGAACTGGGAAAAGGCATTTCAGACTGAGCAGCTTCTTGCTGGCAGGCAGCACGACAGGGATATCTTTAGCACACAGTAAAGACAGAGCAGGGAATCAGGAGGAGTGAATTAGCCAGCATTAATACCATCATTTGTATGCAGTGTGCTTCAAAGTGTTCACAGTGCAGACAGCACCAGACACACACAAAATTACCCAAGTCTGAGGGAGAGCCACGTAGAGCACATTTGCTGGAGCACACAGAGTAATGATCAGTGAGCTTGGATGGGACCCTCGGGGCCACCACTGCCCCACTGTTTAATGACCTAGTGTGGGAAGGCCATGCCAGGAGGACACAGACAAGTCCATAAAGGACAGAGGAAGTCTCACAAAGCAGAGCAGAAGTAGGAGCTCCTGAGTAGAGCCAAACTGGGACAGGACTCAGGAGGGGCATAGGGGAGGTGTATCTGCCACATCTCACCAACAGTGCACCTGAGATCCATGGCAGGAAGTCTGCAGGGAGTATAGAGCTAGGCAGAGGCTCCACATGCCAAGGAAGCTGCTGGTGCCAGTGGTGCTAGCCCTGGGAACATGCACACATGGGAACAGGTCACTACTGCATGACATCCACAAACAGCTTTGAAAGGCTGGTCACCTCCTCCTGGGGCAGGTGTATGGCCAGGCAAGGTCCCAGGGCTCCTTGCCACCACCACTGCCACCTGCAGCCTGCCAGGGAGGACATGTGACCAGCCCAGGAAGGGATGCTGCCATCACTGATGTGTCAGGCCAGCGAGGCAGCTGACAGGGAGAGCCCAGGGACCAGCACTGGGAATGGACAAGTAGGGCTGCACGAGCTCCAGTGAGGGGGCTTGGAGCCCAAGGACACAAAACCCTACTTGTGCAACCAAAGACTAGACAGCACACTGGTTCCACAAAGAGGCAACTGCACACAGCCAGGGGAGGAAAACAGCATCAGCTGAGCCGAGCCCCCTCTGCCAGCTGCCTTGTTTTCCTGCAGAGTTCTTGTTGTTTCTGCACTTGGTAACTGCAGAGGCACAGTAAGGAAATTTAAGTAATCAGTGTCTGCTAATCAGCAAAGCTTTCCAAAAGCTCCCTAAAGCCAAGAGGAAAGACTCAACAACTACTCTCTGCTGATGCTCAAGAGTGCACAGCTACACCATAGACACAAAGCACCTCTTTTTGCTGGCCCCTCAAGGGGAAGGGGGCTGCAAACACACATAAAACAGGCCTGCTTGCTCCTGTCTCAGCTCTCCTATCATCTCAGGGCGTACAGGCAGGGCCAGCTGCCATGTGACAAGAGAACCTCCTGTCACTCATGCCAGTGGATGTGGTCTCGGAGTGATGAGTCCATCACTCTTCTGGAAGGAACAGAATCCTAGGAGTTAATCCCAGGAGTTTATTAACTTTGTATTTCAAACAGCAGCAGATAACATCTCTGTGCAGAAGAGAAAGGGGGCCTGTGCTGCTGGAGGCAGCACAGCAGAGACCTACCTTTGGGCATGATGCGATGCATTGCAACTGACAGGAAGAAGATGGAGTCGCTGTAGTAGGTCCCCGATCCAGCGCTGAAGTGTTTCTGCATGGCCTCAACGACGGGAAACAGCTTTTCTGTCAGCTCGTTCACATCATGGACTATTACCTGGCAGAGACACCAGAGACACCACTCAGCCGCCGCTTCTGGGGACAGGCCCAGCTCCAGCAGCCTTTGCCCAGCCCCCATTAGCATGGGGTGAGGCTGGGAAAGCACCAATGGTGCTGGTGGCACTGCAGCTGCACAAAGAGGCCTGGCTGCCCTGACCCCTGCACATCCTCCTGATGCAAGAACCGGCCAAGTGCAGGGAAGGAGGAAGGACTTTTACAGGCATTTTGTAAGTGTAAGGTGGGCAGGGACTTGAATCCCCTAACACAGACAGCTGCATTCCTTGTTTTGGGCTGTTTCTCTGCTCTGTTCCCATTGCCTGATGCAAGCACATATCCGGTCTCCCACACGGAGTCCATCAGAAGAGGCAACAATTTGCTCCAGGCTCTGGTATGCTGCCATTTAGAGCCAAGCCAGACCACATGACTTACCCTGAGGACCAAGGCTTGCTCCCTGCTACAGAGGCAGGCTGTGACAGGGCCAGGGACACAGCCCGGGTTTGCTGCTCCTCAGCCTGGCACGGAGGCAAGCTCTGCAGCACGTCCCGGCGGGGCTGCAGGGGGAAAGGGAGGACAGGCCACAGCATGCAGATGAGAATCCAAACATCAGGAGCTACAGCAGAGCCCAGCAACTGCTGTAGATGGATCTCAGCCTGCCTGTGCTGGAGTTTGCTGGTGCTCAGCCAGCACTGCTCTGCATCCCTCAGCCCTGTGGAAGCCCATGTACCAACACGCCTGTGCCAGCTGTGGCTATGTCCCAGGAACAGGAGCAACCCCAAATGCACCTTGCCAACTATTGAAATTTTACAAGCTTATAATTTATTTTGGTCAAAGTCCAATGAACAGGAACTTTCATGCAGCTTGTTATACCCACAGAAGGATACAGGTCACTGAATCACATAAGATAATGAGAGGGATTTTCAGGATAATTAAGAGAGACGAGGAACATGACCCTGGTGGAGATAAGGGGGAGTGCAGGAACTTAAGTGTGGAGACTTGGGGTCGTGGCGCCTTCTTCAGGTCAGGGAAAGCAGGAAAAGCCCTGCTGGAACTAAAGTGCAGCGAGGACATGACACTGCAGCAGTACTTGAATTTTGGATAGGGGAACCTATCGCACTTGTTTAAGGGATACCAAGACACTTCCAACAGTTCTACAGTTTCACTTCTTTTCCCTACTAAAACTTCATCTGCTTAATAACAAGGGACCCTGCACTATATACTTAAAACATGCAGGATAGAGCACTTGCTTTTAATTTTTTTTTTTTTTAATTAAAAGAAAACCTAAACCAAGCCAAATGCTTCAGAGGAGAAGGTGGCTCTGGAGCCTGTGCTGGTGCAATGACCATCCTCTCTATGAGGTGCACAAGGGGCTGCACTGATGCTCAGCAAGTCTGGTGCAGAGATCGAGGCAGTGAGCAGTCT
Source organism: Dicaeum eximium (assembly GCA_013396995.1). Lineage (NCBI taxonomy): Eukaryota > Metazoa > Chordata > Aves > Passeriformes > Dicaeidae > Dicaeum > Dicaeum eximium. Next base: position 4,410,149 of record VWZP01005658.1, on the reverse strand, counting down.
GGAGCTTCTTCCTTCCACAGCTTTTTGCAGAATACATTGCTCAGACCAAGGCGCTCTCCCAGCAGAGTGGAGCTCGCTGTGATGATGTAGGGTTGTGCTCGTGGCACCCACAGTGTGCTGAACACGGTGCGGGGATGGGCCTGTCCTGGCACTGGCCAGGATGGCCGAGCCCACGGCAGGGCACTGCTGGAGGACAGGCACAGCTGTTCTCTACTAAGGAGGGCACCCTAAACACCAGGCTGGGCCCTTGGCCCTGGCCATCAGCCAGGTGCTGTCGGAGCCCTCGCACAGGCTCTGTGGCCAGCACGTCCCTCGGCCGAGCGGCCCCGCTGCTGCTGTCCCGGCCCTGGGCTCGGAGCCAAGGCCTGCAGCAGAACAGCAGGAAAAACACAGAACAACGCGTACCAGGAAAGTGCATTGGGAGAGCTCATCAGCAGCCACACCTGGCTTTGGATAGCACAGCACAGTCCCCAGGACACTGCAGGGGAGGAAACTCTGTTACCATTAGGCAGCACCTCACCCCGGCCCTGCTGAGCTGCACAGTCAGTTGTGCCATGGCAGTGACAGTGGCCACGCTGAGCAGGACAGCAGCCACCCCGGGTGACCAAAGGAGCAAACCATCACTACTCTCCAGGTGCAAAGGCACTGACAGCCTCTTCATGAAACTGAGCACCACCAGCACGGGAAGGTGCAATGCTCTGCTCCCAGCCCAGCTTGGCAGGGGCAGCTTTGGGGTCTGGCAGGACTGGAGAAGCATGGAAGAGAAACAGCATTTGTAACCACCCTTCTGCATCCAGCAAAGGCAGCCTGAGGTGTGTACTGTACGTAGGAAAGGGGAAAAACGTCAAACCAATTCCAGTCTTCCCTGAAGTGAGCACACTGCCAAGCACTACTGGACAAAAGTTATAGGAGAAATACTCCTGAAACTCCAGACACAGCATCATCTACTTTTCCACCCCTGCCAAAGAAAACAGGAAAAGGTGTCTTTTGTCCATCCTTTTGTACTTCTGCAAAGCAAACTCCTGAACAGCTGAATTTTGCTCCCACAGGCCAGGCAGCCTCTCTGGGACTGTGAAGGCTTCTTCCCTTCTCATTGCTGACTTTAGCACAGCTTGTTGATCTGCTGCTAATTTTATACTTCGTTATTTATTTGTGTAGCAGCTCTTAGTAAATCCCTGTAGCTAAATCCGACCACATTTGCTGAGGACATTAAGAAAAGTTCTAGGGGTTTCCTGTGCAAGCACAGTTTTATAAACACACATCCCGCAATGATGAAGGACACTTTCTACTGATTCGCTAGGAAAAAACAACCTGCATTTCTTTTCCCTTTAACTTTCCCTCCGATCATCCTTGCAGGTCTCCGTAAGCACTGCCCGATGGCAGCCCAGCTACATCTACCCCAGCAGCATCCTTCGTGGGGCTCATCTGAACAGCAAACCAGCATGAGCAGAGAGCCGAACGCGTGGTTCGTGTTATTATGGCAGGGAAATTGAATCAGTAAGAGATAGAAATCGCACAAGGAGTAGCAGCACACAGCCTGGAGTGGCAGGAAACAGGGCGAGCTGGTGCTCTGGGTGAGCACAGTGTCGGCCGAGGCTGGCCCAGGCTCGCTAGGAGAGGCTACAGAGATGCCCCCGGCACCCGTGTGGGGGTCACGCTCCCCGCCACTGCTGTCACAAAGGGCCGGTAAGCGCCGACCGCGGCCCCGCACGGGCAGCACGGCCCCGGGCCGGCTCCTCCCGGCCGCACACGCGGAGCACGAGCGCCCTCTGCCGCCGCCGCCCGGCTGCGCTCCCGGCTGCACATCTGGGCTGCATCTGGGCCACATCTGCACAGCCAGCGGGAGCGGTGACATCACGCAGCGATTGTCCATGCCCGGACAGCCCTGCCGGGAGGGTCCAGTGCCTAAGCTGCTCCCACACACCCACCGCCTGCACCCCACTGCCCCTCTGCCCTCACTCTCCGCACACTGTCCCCGGGCTGCAGCTCGCTGCTTCAGTCTTCAGGAGACTTTGAAAGTTACTGAACCTGCCCAGGGAGAGAGAAAAACTGCCCACAGCCTTCCCCAAAGGTTGTAATCCGTGTCTGACTGTGGGCTTCACTCTAACAGTGGAGACAACTGATCCCAGGTTTGCTAGGATGGGAGGGCAAGGGCAGCTCCAAAAGCAGGGCCTGAATCACTTCCTCATAAAGAAAAGGTAAAGTTCAGGGGGTTTTATCAGTCCTGCCTCAGTGGCTCCAGCTGCCCTCTGAGCACTTTATCAAGCCTTTTATCTGGGCCTGTGCTAGGAAAACAGCATAAGAACCAGGACAGTGTTCTGCACACACCAAGAGGAGCAGGAAACAAGAGGTCTCAGGATAGTGATGGATTACTGCTGGAGTTATCCAAGCATCAGGATCAATCTTCAACATTTTAGCAGGAACACCAGAAGTCCAAGTTAGGCATAAGTTTCCCACTGGTAAAGAAGAGGAATAGGGTAGGCTAAAAGAATAAAGAGGTGCTGTCACCTGCTGGCTTTCCAGAAACTGGCACAGGATTAGGACAATGCTGCATGCTTGAGAAGCAGAACAGCCTCTGCTCTGTACTTAAAAGCAGAGAAATGGACTGGTCCAAAACATACTGGCAACCACAGGCTAGCCAGTGAAAGCAGGGTACATCAGGCTCTGCCAGGAAAGAGAGAAGCAGCTGTCCCACTGAGCAGATCTCAGTAAGATCTTACCTGAGGCCTCCAGATCATGCTGCCTGCTTACACCCAGGAGACCAGTTCTGGTGCCAGACATACTCACCAAGCCATGAGCCAGGTTTCACTGTGACTCCACAGGCACCTACAGACAGGGGCCAATCCACAACAGACAAATCACTTCACGCCTCCAACTCCAACTCCCAGCCCATGCTGCTCTGGAGAAATGAGGCTGGCAAGGATGCCTGCAGAGAAGTTTGTTTCCCAGAGGGGCAGATGGCAGTAAGGCAGCCACCCACACAAAGGGGTGACTGCAAGGGATGTGCACACCATGGTGTCCTGGGAGTCCTCCCACTCCAGGGGACACAGTACCACAAACCTGGGTTAGGCTATTGCACCACATCAGCACTGCACCATCATGGGGCAGTCAGTCCATCCTGCTGTGGAGTGCAGAATTCTCCTGAGGGAGCTGTGCACACCCTCCAAACAGCCAAGCACTGCTGCATGGTGTGGGTCTCCCATCACGGGTACCTGTCCTGACTGAGGGCCAGCACTAGGGAAGGACTTATTTAAAGAAAATTAGTGGTAGAATTATTTACCAGGAAAGCGTCTGTATGAAAAATGTTAAGGTTACACTTCTAATTACATCTTGGCAGAGCTCAGCTAATATGAAATACAGGACTTATGAGCAATAAAAGTTACAGCAGGACTAGAGGACACTTCCAAGCAATGCTCTGCAGCAGCACCTCAGGACAGGAGAGTCAGGTTAACTGGAATCTCTGAATTTAACACCCCTCTAGATTTCAGACACCTGTTTAATGAAAGGGAATGCCTGACTTTGCATAAACTACCCTGGCCGTGGATGTGGGAGGTAGAACCATTTCCCTGGCAGTAGGAACATTCACACGTGGATGTGCTCCAGCCCCTGTAGACTCTCCATTCCTGCTCTCAAGAGTGACTAGCAGCAAGCCAACCTTCTCTGCTGTTCGGAACCCATCGAGATACAAGCACACGTGGTCCTTGTGCCGAGATGCTCAAGCAGGACCAACAGGGCCTGCAGGAGAGCAGCACTGCTTAGAGCAATTGCTCCTCTCCAGCACAGGTGGAGCTCCGCTCCCAGGCCACAGTCCCAGCTGCGGATCACTGGGCTGCACCAGGACACCTCCCCGCAGGCAGCAGCGCTGGGGACAAAGAACAACCCCCTCGAGACTCCCGAAACCGGGGAGCAGCGGGAGCATCTCCAGCAGAGTGGGAGCGAACCGCTCTGCTGGGAGCCGGCACATGGGCCGTTGGTAGAGGGAGCTGCTTCTCGCTGGGCCGCTGTTCCCAGAGTCACAGAAGATCACATAGGACATCCCGGCAGAGACCCCCGCTCCCTCCCGCGGGCCCGGCCCGCCCCTGGCCCCCCGCGCACCTGGTGGCGGAAGGCGGCGCCGCGCAGCAGGTCCCGCAGCAGCCCGAGGCCGATGTCGCGGCTGGCGCCCTCGGTGACGAGGTGGAGGTGCAGCACATCGCTGGCGCCCAGGCGGCCGTGCCGCAGCAGCGAGCGCAGCGCCGCCCGCGCCTTGTCGCGGAGCGCGGGGTTGCGCTCCGCCTTGGTGAACATGAACAGGAGGTGCAGCCCGCGGGGCCCCGGGCCGGCCGGGGCGGGCGGCGTGGCGCGCAGGCGGCGGGTGGCGCTGGAGAAGGTCTCGCCGCCGCCGCCCAGGTAGTAGAAGGCGCAGACGGCCAGGGCCGCGGCCGCCGCCAGGGCCGCGGGCTGCGGGCAGCGCGGGCAGCCCCGGCGCGCCGAGCCCCGCAGCGCCGCCATGGCGGGCGGCACCGCCCCGCGCAGGGCGGGACCGGCCGCGCCGGCCCCGGACAATGACACACCACACACGCTACGGTCGAGTTTTAGATACAAAGTCTACAGCCGTACATAACGCGAAGGAGGGCGGAGTATACAGTCTGTATACTGTTGCATATATACAATTGCAGCTTAAGGGAGGGGAAGGTTTTTTTTACATTTTACTGCTGGAATGCTTAAAAAACACCGAGTACAGAGGAACGCGGAGAAAAAAAAAAAGTTCATTATTTCGGAGAAAGTAACGTCTCTGCTTGAGGAAACGGTGATTTCTTGGCGATTTCTGTCAAAACATGGAAAACAGAGGCTCCTAACAGAAAAGTGAGTGGAATTTTTCCTCCTCTATCATCTCCTTCCATGGGAAGAGAAACAAGAAAATACTGTATGCAGAAAGATAAAGCAAGCATATGAAAGGGTATATACCAAAGTGGTACACTCATCCTTTTCCCCAGTAGTGCCTCTCCAGAGTTGTCCCTGTTTTAAAACTGTGCCTTTGTGTAAGCACGGGAGCAAGGCATGCTGGCTGTCAGACTGCACAAGCCACAAACTCCAACTTGGGAAAAAGTGCCCATAATGAATGGGGCAGAGATTGTAGCCTGAAAAATTGATTCTCAAAATACTTTGTGTATTGAAGAATCAGAATAATCAGCTAGAGTCCTTTTGACACTGTAAAAATATCACGTCCTTCGTACTCACATATTATTATTATTATTATTATTTGCAGTTTCATCAAAGGGTCGTTTCATAGTCCCTGTGTTATTTGAGATTCTCAAGATGAAGCAGCAGAGGTAACATCCACAATTTAAAACAGATGGCTGCAGAGAAGCACCGAAGTCCTGGAAACATGACATCAATCCTCCGCTTGTTCTAGTTCTCACCTTTTTAGTTTAGTGCTACAAAGTTTATACTCTATCCAGGAGACTAGTAATATGGACTACACATGTGTACTGATGTCATAATGCAAAACAGGAGAAACTTCCTCTTGTACAGGGATTTGCTGACAGCAGTTGGAAGGTCTGGTTGCATTTTCTAAAACTATTTCAGCTCAGTATACAAACAGGTAAAATATAAAACCCCACAGAGTGAAAAATGCAGTATTAACACAGGATCCTTTAGCACTCTAACATTAAAAGCCATAAATGGTACAATCCAAAATCTCCAAAATCAGTGGAAAGACTGCCAGTGATATCAGTGACTTCCCGGATCAGGTCCTAATGGGCAGAGAGGCTGAAGTCCACAATGTACTAATGAGCACCTGGATGGAACACACATCCATCCGATTGCAATGTGGGCTGTTTGTGAAAGCAGAGAAATACCTCTACCATCTTCACCCAAATTCATATTAACAAATTCCAAATGTCTAACACAGGTAGTGGCATAATTCAGTATGAGCATTCAGAAATTTAAGTTTATATGCACTGTACTGACACTAACATAAAACATGAAACCTTATGAACAGTCAAAACAATTGATACCACTAATGAGCCACCACAGACACTACTTTAATCAACATGCAATGGACATACATTTACATTCTAATGCATCTTGATTTCAGAGGTGTAAGTTCCTCAATATTTGTCATTCCAAGAGACTTTTGGAATACATAATCTATAAATAGGAAAGATACTATACTATCCCTTCAATGGGCTATCTAATATAGAATATTACTAAAAATCCCTGTGAAAGATGGTTTTAAAATGTGTTAGCAAACTTCTGCTTTGTCCCTCACTGGTATATTTCACACCTACAGAGAAACATGAACTGGAACTGAACCTTTAATTGCCTGGTACAAAATACAAGATGTTAACCTACAATGGAACATTACTGTCTAATATTCCACTTAGATTCACTTTGTAATAGAAATGGAAGTTTCTTAATATTACTGAGCAGAATATTAACATGAGTCAAAATTCAGTATGGAATCCAGATCTTCAGAGCTGTGGTGATAATCACACTTCTGAGGGCTGAATCCTGTGGGTCACAGAGGCCCTGGAACACAGAGCCTGCCAGAGCCTGGTGAGACTGAGCCATCAAACTTAATGGTACATTCATTTCTGCTGATAAGCAACATGTTACCATTGCACCTGACCTGAAAAAGGCTTTAACTAAATGCAGTTTTACTGGACATCCTATCATACCTGAAAGGACAGGGGAACAAGGCTGAGGATCACAAGTGACACACCTACTCCCTAATCCATTGGAGCTCCAGCGCTCCTGACAGTCCCAGCACCTGTCAATCAGGTGTGATTGATGCTTTGGCACAGACAGACTGATACTGTTTCCCAGACAGATGGGAGTCAGGAACTCAACACAGGAAGCGTAGAGCTACAGGGAAGCAACTTCTTAGTCTAGAGAAGTCATCCTGCAGAATTTGTCACAGAGATTTTGTGGCCAGGGAGGAAATGACCAGTGGAGATTTGAAATAATTGTCTCAGACCTTTTCTCCAGCAGCCTGGACTGAGACAGCAATTATGCCAGTAAGCTTTAGACAGCTTTGCATTCCAGCCAATCACACTACAGACTGCTTGCCAGCCAGGCTGGGAAAGAAACATTTAGAAAAACCTATTTCTAAGATGTATATTATGCAGTCATATCTTACATTGTCCCATCTGTACACCAGGAATCTTACTTTTTCTAAGATCTACTAAAATACCATTTGCTGGGAAATACTGCTGATTAGGAAGTATATTATCATTTCATAGACAGCTATTTAAAAACCAACTTACTAAAAATTACTACTTACAGGTGATATCCTTAAGTTTCTTATTATTCAGACTAAATGCACACTTTAAATGGGCAGAATCTGCTTTTCCTACCATAATTAGGTCACATACAAAGCAAGAATTGTCTTGTAAGATTCTTCTGCTTGGAAATAAAATCCACTGGACAATTCTATAACACTACTAATTTTGTAGCAATAATAATATGCTGATTATTACAAGTTTGATGCAAAATTTTAAATGTTTGAAATATCTTCTTAGAACTTAACAAGCCAGAAAATTTAATTTTACCATAGTTTACAGATTTCAATTTGTTTTATCCCAGTTTTGCTTATCTTTCCACGGAGAAAAGCCAATTCATTTCCTAAATACACTAAACAGCAGGTTAACATAATGCCACAGCTATTAGGATTACTGAAAACTCACATTGATACTATGTCACCTAAAAACTCTGCTTAAGTTGCCTCCATAGGGTAGACAAGTAGAGGATAAAGAATTGCATCTGCTGGTTTGGGGTTTAGGAGGATTATTATCTAGGTTTAAATAATCTGATATATATGCATATATCTAGAGACGCCATTTATACATGCACAAAGGCAGAGGGGGGCTCACTACTGAATAAAGCAAATCATCTTGCTACCCTCACAACACAGTTGGAGACTGTGCTCATTCATTACTTGACAAAAATGTGCACTGAAATTCTAGTTTTTCTTGTGCTCACCTTAGTTTAGACGACACATAAACATACACATCATTGCAAATTATACAAGGGCTACTGCTTCTGATAGAAAGGATTGATTGCCCTAAACTTAGAGTGGCTGCAAGACATGAGACTTTGATACTGAGCTTAGGGCTAGTAGTTAGAACAGCAAAAAGTAGAAACAGCCTTTGTACAACTATTCTACACAAACTCTGTTGACTCAATATTTACTTTCATGTCTAAAATTTCAAGTTTTCATGTCAAAATACTACAAACAAACCCCACATCATGTCCAAAAGGATTAAGTTTATTTTTCATGAAAGGTTCCACATGCTCATTTAGAAGGATACTTGCTGCACTGAAAGTTTAATTTAAGAGGAAAAGAAAAAAAAACAAAACCCAAAAACAGGAAAATGGACTGCTCTTAGGAATTTGGTCCCCAGGATATATCCCTTTGTGACTGACCTGCAGTCACCAGCATAAAGGCCAGCCTGGTGCTAGAGCTTCCACTGTGAAAGAGCTTGCAAAAGAGCAGGAGTTACCACATCTGTTATGAACAGCCTACTTGTAACCAGAGTCAGCGTAGGAACAAGAGAATCTGTTGAGTTGCATTCCCACAAATGGAAGGACAACTCAGTAAATCATTACCCAAATTCCCTTCCAAACAGTCCCAGAAAATGCAACCCAGACCTTCTTGTCAGAGGCACATTCTTTATGGCAACAGGGGGACAGATGACAGTGGATGACCCTGGGCAGCAAAGCCGCTGTGAGCGCCCTGCAGCCGCGCTGTGCCAGCCCGGGCGTGTCACAGGGGCTGCTGCACGCCGAGCCACCAGGTGCTCAGGGGTTCTACACATCTGCAGCTGCTGAGGTATATGTACTGTAGAACATAAACCAACTCATACACTTCCCCAGCTACCACAATCTAAAGCTACATTGGAGTGATCATTTTATCCAAACTATCTAACAAAACGCGTACAATTCATTCTGTTAAAGTAAAAAAAGACTTGCACTATAAGCTTCAGGCTCTTTTCCTTCTTGACACTTAAGACTTCTGGGAATCTGACTGCTGGAAGCGGTTTAACTTCTCTGGATTATTTGATGCCATTTGAGAAAAGTCACGAAAAATGTCCTGATAAATTTCATCTCCTAGGTAGAAAAGAAAAGATAAATAGTAGTAAACATTTGTAATAGCCAACATCACCCACCATTGCACAAATGCCCTACTGTGCTATCAATTACTGTGTAACACTTATTCATGTATGAAGACTGCTTCTAGATGGAGTGATGCTGATGTGAACTCTGAGGGACTGGTTACTTGCATGCATGTTCTGTAGAAGCAAATTAAACAAAGCCAAACTATACCTGAAATAGTACCTCACAGGCAGCCACACAGAGGAAAGTTCAGAGTTAGAAAGGAAAAGTTAAAGCACTTTAAAGCAACTTAAAAAGAAGAAATATTTATTAGCCATTAAAAATAAAATCCTTGTTTTTGCAAGGAACTGCTAACCAAGATTCTCTACAGAAAAACAGAATTATGGCATAAATAAAGATTTACTTGGAAACAGAGATCAGAATTCTTACAGCCAAACAGAATTCTCCATGAAAGAAACAATCAACTATATATATATATCTATTTAAAAAACCTATCTTAAGTAGATAAATTATTGTCCATAAATTATTTTGGTCTATTACTTCAGCAAAAATAAAATTTCTACATTCATTTCATCTGCATCTTTCATTACATTTTTCAGTTTGATCTATAAGAACAATGATACTTCCCCTAAATTTTTTTTAAACCTTTACCTTTTGTGCTTAAACACAGCCCTACAAGTAGAACATATTCCAAAATGTGTTCCTCCCCCTCCCAGTCTACACATGAAAACACATTCAGGAGTGATTACTTCTTGAGTCATTCCCAAGTAATTCTTTTGCCATTTTAAAATGGACATTTTTTCATTCATTTTCACATTCTTTCATCTATTGGAGCATTCTGGGCCTTGAGCTCAAGTTCTGTTTTAAAACACTAACCACACCCTTTTGTCTCCAAAAGGAATTAAATACATCAACATTGGGTTGGGTCAGGAGCTATGCAGCCATCCAAATTTTAGAGTCTTCCCAACACAGATGGCCACGCAGGACACAAGATCCCAGCATTACTGTTTCTTGCTGACAGCTTGATTAATAGCATGGCAAAGAAATCAACCCCAAATCTCTCTCATCGTGTACGTTGAATATGAAGATTTTCTTTAACATGATTGTAGAAGAAAAGAATGTTTTTGTGCTTAAAAGTTTGCACTACTGGGAAAAGTTACATTGTTTTGGTTTTCAATTTTTAATGCACATTTTCAATGTTAAAACTATCATTCTTTTGGAGATGAGACCCCATTCTTTTAAAAATACTTTCACAAATAATAAGTGATCTTCCAGAAATATTTAACAGGGCAGTAACACAATTCTTCCCAGACTCTGAAAGATGAATACATTCAATACTGGTCTATTAGGAAAAGTGAGTTCTAGAGAAATTCCCGTTTGGTTTTCAGATTTAATTTCAAGTATGGTGTCCCTGCCCATGGCAGGGGGGGTTGGAACTAGATGATCTTTAAGGTCCTTTCCAACCCAAACCATTCAGTGATTCTGTGTTCTAGAAATGAAGCAGGCACAGGACAGGTTCTATTGTAACAGCTTGTAAAAACTTCTTGTTCTGGGAGACCAGCACAGAATGGAGCTGTAACATTCACCAAAAGAACAGCTATGGAGGGCAAAAGCAGAATAAGGCTTCTGAGATAAAAGCAATTATGCTTTTAATACAGAAGTGGGTTCCACTGGTAAGTGAGAACGGCAGTTCAAGTTGCCACACTTGGTTCTTTCAAATTAACTTGAAAGAAAAAAAAGCTATTTTTGGAAGTTACATTGTGGCTCTGGCTTTGTCTCTATTACATAACAAAAGTATTACATACAAAAATAGACTAAAATAAAGTGCCCCTTTAGTTTGTATGTTGCATTAAAATGTTTAATACTGTAAACCTTATCATTATTTTAAAATTATACTTTAAAATTGAATTCTGGAAATTCCCTTTCCAAGCCATGTTTTCCCTAAAGTGCAGATTCTGTGTACAAAAATACTGTAACACTGCTTTACCATTTAACACCAGAGTAACTCAAAAGGCACACATCATACATTCAAGAAAAGGTAGGAAGAAAAAGTAGCAATGCTAATATCAAAGAGTTAGCAAGACGTACTGTAGCACCAGGAGCTGAGCACTCAAGTATTATACAGAAACAGTACTACGGTGCATATGGCTTCTACCACCAGAAATAGCTTTTTAAAGCTGGTTTCAGCTAGTTCCCATTCCAGGAATGTTTTGGAAGACCAACTGTACCTTGCAAAGCAATATATTAATTCTCTCAGCAGCTCAAACCAGCCATATATATTTAAATTACAAATTTTGATGCCATTAGCTACACGAGCAATTGTTTATCTAGCTGCATTGCTAGAGCTGAGAAGTAGGCAGTTGGCTTCAGTCTGATGACAGCAAACTCATACAATGATATTTACCCTCACACACGTACCAGCAAACATACAATTGTCTTGAAAATCCTTATTTTTCTTCTAGAATCGTAATTTTGGAACACTGGAGTTCTAAAGTAAGGGCAGTGCATAATAATTTAATAATTTAATGTACATAATTTAAGATAATTTAATATATATGCAGTGAAAAAGACCTGCATCCCTTAAAACCACAGAAAGGTGTGACACCTCAGGACAGCAGACAGGTTTTGTGCTTACACTGACACAACCCTTCTATAGCAGCCAAAAACACCCAAGTATTGACTCCAACCTTTAAAAGAAACTTTAGCAAGTAGCACAGTGAAGGGGGCAGAGCTGTGCTGTCCAAAGACACAGTAAGTTCTCCTGGCTGGGCCTCTGTGCTACAGCTCATGGCCTTAATTCCAGAAGTTATTCTAATGAAAGCCTCCCCCCCCCGATTTGGGGCAATCTCTGCCTGTTATGGCAAATCTACTCTTCACTGTCACTCTCACCTTACCAGCTGTAAAGCATCTCGATCAGACTGCATCAGCTGCAGTCTTTAGATTGCACTGCTCCAATCTGGTAACACCCCCCTGCCCAATCCTCATCAGTGGAAAACACGTAAGGGATCTATAGGAGTGAACTGAGAGCACTCAGCACTCAACCTGAAAAATAAGGTTCACTTTTCACTTCTGCTAGGAATAGCAGGGTGTTTTTAGCTGTCTAACTTGACAATCAAGTGTGCCTTCATTATTGGTATTTGCATGATATTAAATTACCTTGCTGTGGAAGCAAATATGACATCAGAACATGGTGTAGATCAGGACTGAGTGCTTGAAGTTGCACTCAATGAAGTTGCACATATGCATTAAATATAATTTGGTACTTTCTTGCTAGAGTTGGCTCAAGTATTTGCCAGCTTCTATTTGTTTTTTAACCAAACAGAAAGAAACTATGCATACAAAAATACATACTTAAGAATGACTGCTTTGTTTCTTATTAGTATCTTAACAAATAAAAATATTTAAAAATAAAATTTAAGGAAATAATACTTTCCTATTTTTGTCTGGAGTCAGTTTGAAATACTTGATGTACATTTTTTTTACATTGGTGTGCAAGCATTTTTTTCTTAAAAAAAGAAAAAGTGGACCATTCCACAGGAAGGAGAATGGTGTCCTGGAATAAGATGAACTCTTCAACTGTCTCTGAGCAAGCTGAGTCAGAAAGCTGCTACTAAATAATGTCAGGTAATTCCTAACATTACACAAATGACAATGGAACAGCAATAGGAGAAAACTGTGGACAACTACCAGAAAAATAGGGTGGTCATGGCTGTAGTAACACACTGCTAAAATGATGCTCTTTAAACAGTCTCCTTTTAGGTTCCCTAAGTACTCTGACAAAATCACACCACTGAATTTCAATGAAGCTTTAGAATGTGTTGGTTTATAAAAAACATTATTGTATGAAGCACTCTTAAATTCCCCTCAGACACTAAGAATCTAATTGTAAACTGATAAATTCCTGTATACACTTCTTATACTGCATTTCAGTGTGGTTATTAGTAGAGTATTGACCTGGCTGCCCATAGAGTCCTTCTGATTCCCGCATCTCTTCATTCATCCTTGCTAACCGCAACCTGCCGTTCAGAAAACAAAAGGAACAATGTCAAAGCACAAGAAAGACTACAATGCAAGACCTACACTGCCATCCTGAATCTCACATCAAACAAGTATCTACGGATAGAGTACTTGGCTTTTTCTTTTGTTCCCCCCTGTTTTTATGTAAAGAAGTTTTGACATTTCTTGTATTTTGAACTTGAAACAGAATAGCAAAATCTAAGTTATCTAGTCAGAAAACAGAATGTACAACTTACAGTGTTACAATATCTGCATTTGCAGCTTCCACTGCTATAGTCAATGGATCTTTCCCATCTTCATCAGTGGCATGTTGGTTTGCTCCTCGTTTTAGGAATAAGCACACTTGTCTGTTTAGAAAAAAGCCATTGAAGAATGTTTTTGACAATAAAGGAAAAAAGCTAATAAAGTCAAGCTAGATACAATGTATTTAGCTTAAATAATCAAAAGTCTCATATATATCAAAATAGTGCAGTTCATCTACAACACGTTAACCGAGTAGTAAGCAAACCATTTATTTAACCCACATTAAAAAACACGTGTGTTTTTTGCTGGTGGATGAGACTGCTAAATCAAAATATTATTTCTTCTCTCACAACCAAAGCTTAAGAAAAACCTGTATCACGTGAAATAGTATTAAATTATCAGAATATCTGGGGCAATGAAGAAGCTTCACATGAACAACTACAGTAAAGGACGGCCATGTACAAATTGTGGGGCAGTGAGTTACCCAGTGTGTCCTAGAACTGTGGCATGGTGCAGGGGCCCCCTTCCTTTCATGTCTCGGATGTTCACGTTGGCCCCGTTCTGCAGCAAAAATTCACAAGTAACCAATGAACCCTATGGAATCAAAACAAAGAAAAAACTCAGCACCAGATCTCCAGAATCAAACCAAAGCTCTTCTGCCTTCTCACCACTGAAGCACCCAGCAAAGGAAACAAAAGGGAGTTGCTTCCATATCAACTTGAACATTACTAGACATAGAAATCCAAACAAAGCATTAACAAGAAAAAATATTTCAGAAATTACTCTGAAAGAACACTGTAAACACAACTTCAGCATCACATTATTATTCATTAGGGAAGCAAGCAGCTCAAAAGGAACAGTGACATAGAAATATCATTATTTCCCTTCATTATTTCCCTCCTCCCCCATCACCAGTGCTGTATATCACATACCCCTCGCACTGCCTGAATGAGTGGCGTTGCTTTGTTTTCTTCCACATTGACCCAGTTTACTTCAGCTCCGTGAGCCAATGCTTCTGCCATGTGAGGAAGATTTTTCTCAAAGGCAGCTTGATACAACTGCAATCCTGGACTAGGCTGCTTGGAGTCACAGAACACTGGAGACTCTTGCTTGTCTCCTTCTAAAAAGAAAAAAAAAAAGCTTACCTAATCCCTGTTTTAACAAGGTACCTCTTGGAATTCTGATCATTGCTCTGGCAATAGGTAGTTCAGCTCTTGCAGAATGGTGTGTATTGTTGCCCCATTCTGCCAGAGGAATTCACAGATGCCTTTAGCTCCAGCATTCAGGCACAGTCTCTTCACAGAACTATTACTGCACAGAAAACATTCTCTCCACATTACTGGCAAATGAGTATATACTTCAATCTACATATTACACATAATTTCTAAGAAATTGTTTAAGTTTGGAGTGTGTTTTACTGTAAACTGCGAGACATGAATAAAACTCATTTTCTGCAGAGATGTAGTCATAAAAATATATCTTTATCTACAACACCTGAGTATGAGGCTAATTCTGTTCTGACCTACTTTTTGTTAATAGATACCATTGTCCTTTACCAATTACTCGCTGTGGCTATAATCTTTTGGACTAAAGCATAATCTTTCTCTTCATCTCAGTAACGGTTATATGGAATGAAGTCTGGGAGATAAAGATGTTGTTACATAAAAGCTTTTGTGAGTTACAACATCATAAATATTTCTACAACATAATCAAAAAATATCCAAGCCACATGCTGCCTGCCTGCAATAATACCTGTGAACTACTGGATTTAAAACATACCTTAAAAAAGTGCTTTGCTGTAGAAGAATAAGTGTGCTTTATAAACAAATGTTTTGGAAATTTTGAGAAGCCATACTCGATATATCTGTCAGAATAGCATGCTAAAATTAGCAAATAATTTCATTCATCAACATATAGAACTTCTGAGATGAGGGAATGATGTTTAAAGACTTGGTCAATTCCACATAAATAAGAAACAGAAAAATTAAGCAAGAATGCACAAATAACACATAAAAGCCTACTATCTGTGACTCAAGAGGAATTCTATCTCTGCAGATTTATTTAATTATAAAAGGATCATGGATTTCTGTGGAGACTTGTCTTTCTCAAAATGCAGCATTTCTCTATCTGCAAAAAAAAAAATCAATGTTTTGGGATCAGTCTCATCAGACTGGAAAAAAACATAGCTCTTTGAACCCATTTAGAGGGATTAAATATCATTTTTGGTAGCAAGCCCGAAGGAAAGATCACTCAGGCAAATTTTACCCTTGCTAAAAGCATTTCAACCAGGATAGCAGACATGAATTGTATCACCAAGTGTTAATCTTTTTTACAAATAAAAAAAAAGCTGCCAAGTGATTAAATTTTCATCTTGAAGTGCAAAGTCTAACATACCTGCTTCATACAAACTGTTGGCTGATATAGTAGAGGCAAGGTGTTCTCTGCTGTCATCAGCGCTCGGCTGGATCCCACTGTCACTGCTTCGGACTGTTTTGGGGAGAAACTGCAATTACTATGCAGAGCTGAAGCCACCTGCTCCTCACAGATACCATGATAATAAAGCAAGCTCTTATACTTGGTCCTGAACACAATTTTTAAAAAAATGGCTTGTTCTTGTTTAGTATTCTTAATGCATCCATAGAAAAATACGAAGTCACATTTTGAAACCATTAAATTTACAATAATAATAATAATAAATGTCAAAGATAACTAGAAATGAAAAAAAATCAGGATAAGTAAAAAAGCTTAAATTATTTCATGAAAATACTAAGCAATGCAGCAGCCTGGAGACAATAGATTGAAGCAGGGAGATGGCCACAACACACAATGGATCACTAGTGCAAATACTGAACACGCCACAGCTGTAGTACTTACTACTACGGAGCTTTGAAGAGGTATCAAAGTAGGAGAAGAGTGAATCAAGTTCATCAGGACAGAACAGAGACTCCCGCCTCGCCTCGTCGCTACTTACAGCAACCGCTGGGACATGCAGGTTAGCAAAGCACAAAGCAGGCAGTAAGGAAGGGACAGGGCAGGAAAGAACGTTATTGGAAAAACCAAGAAGGATGAGAATACGGAGGAAAGAAGGTGGTTAATATGATTCTGAATTATAAGCATCCCCATCCCAAATCCTTCCCCTGTAAAAATGCACATCTCTGAAGAAGTCTTTTCTCCCCTACACTCTACACTAGGCTACAACACATTAAAAAACAGATTCCCAGTTCTCTGCACGAGGCAGAAGTCCATTAATATAAAAATATGTTACCTTCAAAAGAAGATGGGTAATACAGCTAAGAAGAGAAGCATGTAAATACCTTTTTGGGATGCTGCACCTTGTTCCCCTGCCAAAAGGGATTTTTCAGGGCCACTGTGCCTTTTCTCTTCCTGACTTGGAGGCAAAATTTTTGTTCCAGGCTCAGGCAGAGGTATTGATGCAGCTTGCTTCTCTATAAACTTTCTTTCCACATATTTTGCTCTGATGTATGCCTCCTTCTCCTGCCTGTCATATACAAAATCCCTGGAGTTAGTAAGCTAATATTTTAGTATTTTCATGTATTAAAAGAATGTCTATTTTGTATTAAAGTCAGTAACCAAAAACGTAGCTCGGCACTGCACATAAGAACACATCTACAACACATTTTTAGAAAGATGCAAAGCACACTGTCATTTTACTGATTAAATTTTGACTCTTGAATAAATTTTGCATAAGGCTCACAAGAAAGCCTTTCTTGCTATCACAACAAAGCAAGTTTTGTTAAGTTCACAAACATGTATTTGTATTTCAGACAAAGACTCTGGAAAGTGCTATGTGGGAGAAATAAGCATTAGTTACTGTATGTTAGCTATATTAAACCTTTATACATGTTTACATTGTTAATAAACTACTAATAAACATCTATTTAGTTTCTTATGTAAATATAAATTGCAACATTGGTTACAGGAACATTAAGATTACACAAGAAAACAATAACAAGCCTTAGGTAGGCACAGCCATCAGTTCTGTATCACACACTGAAGCATTTTTCCTTGTAACCTGAGGTTATCAGTTTAAGACACAACAGCAGTTGTGCCAAACTGATAAAAGGGGCTGTGATTATCACATTGAAACTGCTGAAAAGCAGTTACCACTAGAAGGAATATCTAGCAAATCTCCTACTTTGTTTATGTTATCATCACTGTCTCCAAACTGCCAACATGTCATAAAATGCAGTTTTGTATACTATAAAACTGCTAGGCAGCAAGCAGCACAGAACTGGAAAGGTAGCAAAAAAGCAAGTTTTGAGACATCCTATACAGCGGCACAAAATTGGCAATCTACCTTCAAACACAGATTAGCATCAGAGAAATAGAAGACAGCAATACAATGATTTGAAATCTGCTGTAAAGCAGCAGAGCTCAGGTACAGTGTAGGTAGGAAGATGAGAACATTCTGAGGATCAGGGAACAAAAGTCAAATGGAAGAAGAAAGTCACTGTAAACAAAAGAACAGCCACAGGCTCCTTGCAGGAGCACTCACACACCCAGTACAGCTGGCTGAGCTGGTACCCAGCAGAGAGGAAACAAATCCACATGTCCCACAGCGATGCTCTAGAGCTGTCATCAAAAGGAGGTAGTGAGATCACAACAAGAACAAAGGAACAGGAGAAGCAGAAAGGGACCAACAGAAGGAATACCCAATAAAGAGAGAGAGTGAGAAAAGGGAGACAAGAAAAGGGAGAGCAAGACATACTGGTGATACAGGGAAATGAGTACACTAAAGGAGGTAATGCAGTTAAGTGCCACCATCTTTTACAGGTGGAGGCTGAAGGAAGCAACAATAAAAGGAAGGAACAGGCACTGCTGGTACAATACTACCTTTGACTTCCAGATTGTGGCTTCTTTACTCCCACTTTTTCCAACTTCGCTTCATATATTCTATTTATAACATCATTTCCCAATTCACACATAAGCTATAAAGCAAAATAAATAAATTCAAATATAGTTGCAAAAAACTTTATCTACCTATGCAGTTGTTTTTAACCTCACTCAGCCTATATTTACAACTTAGTGTTTTCACTGGTATAAGTACACTTAACAAAGTAAGCATGGGTTTATACGGTAATAGTGAAACAATCAGCGAATAGAGAGACCAAATTCTGAGTAAGATAACAAAAAAAAAAATAGTCACTGTTAAAATGCCTGAAGAAACAACCACCAGAATGACACCTGCAGGCCTCATCAACAAAGGTGCTCTTCCACCAGCTTTGCCATGGAGCTGTTCTTAGCCCATCAGCAAGAGACAATTCAATCAACTGTATTCCACCTTACCCAATGGACATTTTTGCTAAACCATAATCTGATACAACTAGAAAAAGAACAAAGACAAAAGCCTACTTACAGGAGAATTTAACCCTACTGATTGCAATGAACAGATTTCTTGTTTCTAATACAAGGTAGAATACTTAGTTCTGGTATTTACATGAATAGTACAAGAGGTACAGCTTCTTTTCTTTTTGGAGTGCCTATTTCAGGATTTCAGTGTCACATGATTTTTGTAACCATGGTTCAAGCTAGAAATTTGGCACACAAATAGCACACAAGAGCAGCTGCATGAGTCTTCTCCTCTAGGCCAGAAGCATCTCACTGTTAAGAGCTGGCATTCAAATTTTTGTGTATGATCGTGCTTTAGGCTGATACATCACTTCCAAAATTTTCATCCCACTGAAAGACATTATTAGTTTGTAAACAGATTTGCCTTTTTATATGTTGAAAGTATCAGATGAAACTTGCTACTCAGAGTGCACTTGGGAACCAGAAGGTGTTGTAAGTTGTTTTGAATTGCAAGTTTGTAGCACAAATTACTATGGAGTATGAGAAAGTGTGAATTGAAATAAACCAACACACAACTGCAAACATTTTCTGCTCAAAACTGCAAGACATACACTGGGTACAAATGTGTTTCCTGCACTGAACTTTCTGATGCAGAGGCTTTAGAACAACAATCTAAGTATCAAATAGAAACCTGTTTCAAAAGTACTATACCTTTAGGAGTTCAGGTTCCCATGAATCCAATGTTAAAGATCTTACTTTTGAAAAGTGGACTCCCAAGCTCCTAAACAACATGGAATAAAACATTAACCTGTAACTACATGTTATATCTTACCTCAGACAGATTTACCATTAATTTATGCAATTAAAGCAGTTACCTTAATTCTATTTACAAGCAAGGGTCTCTAATTTTCTTTCAATATACCTCTGAAGAGGCAAACACCACCCTTCCAAATTAAGCCAATGCACAAATCAAATGCAGTTGTGAGGAGCTCCCCAACCTGTGTATGCCAGAGCACTCGATGCACAGTGTGATTCCCAGGTTGATACTGGCCCAGCGAGGATCTGCCAAACCACAGTCACAGCAGGCAGCATTACCAGGAATGCACTGGACTCGCTGCAGAGCACTCTCTCCTTTCAACAACTTCTCTTTTGTCTCACTCCCAGATTCTAGGCTCCCAGTAGAAGGGGATGATTTCTTTTCCTGTTTCTAAAAGAGAAAAGACACACAAATCAATTAAGAGACACATGCTAAACTGAAGAAATTAAAGACCCATAGATACTGACTGTACACTAAAAAAGTTTAGGTTTTTATAAGATATATAAAACTGAATATAAAAATATCCTATGATATTTAATCACACTACAGAGATATCTCAAAAAAACATACAGGCCATAGTAATACTAACATGATGAAGTGAAAGACAGATTGGATATAATTCACAGCCTTCAAAATTTCATTGCATTTCCACTGGAAGACAAACAATGGATTGTTTCTTTCCTTCCCTCTCATTAGAAGAGGCTTTATGTATTTAAAATTTTCAGGATCTAAAGTGGGGGTTGTTTGGTGGACTGTTCAACTCACCTCAGATTCATCCCCTTTCTCTCTATATGCTGTGGCAATACTGGTCTGAACAGCCTTAATCCACGCCTGCCGCAGCTTTTCCGAGTCAGCCTGAAGCATGCAGCTCCTGGGGCAAATCATAAAATACTCAGAGACAGTGGCCAAGCAGCTGACATCCAACAGCACATTGCTCAGGGGTCTGTTTTTATGGAGCAAGTTTCTTGCTATCACAAGTATATTGTTTAGTAGGCATCATCTAATAAACACATTTTATTTTAAGGTAACAAAGCAGCTGAACCTTTGTGAGCTGCAAACTCCTTATTTCAAAATTATCTGCAGGTAATGCTAATAGATACAGAAATGACTCTCCCAAAAACACTGAAATGGCTTATTTTCCAACACTTATGGGTTGAAAAAGCACAAGCGAGCAAGAGCAAAATGCATGTTATAGTGAACCACAACTAGGGATGTAAACATCAGGATGGACAGCAATCTACTCAGAAGAGAAATGTAAGGAGGAGTGGAGAGTGTAGATAACCTCCAAACCTAAAAGCAAGTTGACCTTGTATCAAAAACCTAAATATGGTCATATCTCAAAATCACTAACAAGGAATCCATGTCCTGCCGTTGCTGTGGGAGGATGCCAAAATTCCCTAAGTACACTCAATGCACTGCTGGAGCTGAAAAGTAATTTTATTTGTTAGCTTCATTTAATGCATGCTGAAGTATAATTTAACATCACTGAGACAACAGCTTACTTATGTGCTTTTCTCTCATTGCACCCATCAGAAATGTGGAGAAACTGAGACCTATTTTCTACATTACTAAGCAGCTGATAGCATCAGCTACTACTAAGCCACAGCAGAGCTCTGCACCACAAGCCATTTATACAAAAACCATAAGAATGTATGTTTATTTTATGCCAAAAGTAAACTAAATACCAGGGACACTTCTCACAGCATCACTTACTCTCAGCCAAAATTTCAGAGAACAGAATTTTTCAGATACTTTCCCTGTTTTGATCCATCCCAAGAGAAATGTTCATCTTACATTTTAAAACAACTACATGTAATGATTTTTATTTTTAAATAAACATACTCCATCACTTCTCCTTACTTTGTTGGAGAAACCACCTCAAAACAGAAACGTCTTTCTATGTCTTCACAGTGTTTAACTGTGCAGAGCCTCAGGTCTTCAACGACTACTGTGGGATTATCCTAAGAGACAAAAGTTAACAAAAAAGTCAGAGATAAAAATATAGTTGATAATAAGATAATAATTCAATCCTGAATTATTAATCATTGAATTCTGTTTGCCTGGTTACACTGATTTTTTCCTCCAAAAATAAAATTTGAACTCAGTGGATTTGGAGATCTACAATCCAATCTACTGAATAATCAACACCTTAAATTGAAACAACAGTATTCAAACTACAAAGATACTCAAAAATGCCATTAATTCACAATGAAATCAGAAAAGTATGAAAATCAGCAGTATTTTAAGTGCCAAAAAAAAACCAACCCAGAAGCTGAATGCAGGGGTTTTGAAAATTTGATTCAATTAATGAGAATTCCATTCTCAACTATGAGCATTTTAAAGGTGCAGTTAAAAAAAGAGCAACAAGAATTCACAAACACAAAATGTTCAAACAAACGTGCTCAAACAAACTCAACTGCGTGTTTCCTTTCCAACCACAGAAATTAAGCCCCTTGATTTGACAGCATCAGCCAGCAAGGAACAGCCTCTGCTCCCAGACTGTTTGCAGTGAAGAGGAATTAACTTAATGCCATAAGCTCTTTCCTCTTTTTTCCCCCACTGTCTCCATACAGTCTCTATTTTTTCCAACCTGAAGGACAGCTACAGCTCCTTGGTGCAAAAGGAGATTCTAGAAGAGCAAACAAAGGAGCAGGGGCCCAAAACCTGACTGAAAAAGCTTCTATGGCTTGGGGCAGAGCTGGACTTGCTGCTTTAACATAAAATGGCTGCACTTCCCACCAGCAACAAAGCAGATCCTGACTGCTGAACTACTGTGCATTTTCAATACTAAACACATGTATATAACAGCCCTGACTGCTTCCTAACAGAAGCTTTTGTGCTTTTTTTCCCAAATAGCTGAATTGGGCGTGTGAACCAGTAAGCAACTGGAGGGAGCAAGTCCTTAAAGAGTTAAACACAACTGCTCAGAGAACAGCATGGAATATTTGACTGCCAGCAAGTGAGCACAAGCCTTTTGGGACCAACAACTTTAAAAGCTCTAACTAGGTTACAAAACTCACAGCAAATAAAGTATGTGCTTACAATCAGTGCAAAGGAATCTCAGAATCTGTCAGTGTAGCTATTAGTCTCATTTTACAAAGAAAGAAACTAATTTAGAAAAAAGCAGTGGGGTGTTGAAGATCACACTGGATGCACATAAGCAGTTTCCCCAGTCAATCAGGAAAACCATCACCCAAACCCCCAACTATCCCAAGTCAGTTTTCAATTCCTACCTTAAATTTCTTCTGGTACACGAGTTGGTTATTCTGTATAGAGAACCAGCGCCTATTCAAATGAAGAGACATCCAGAGAATACATAACTGATTTCACAGTGCTTATTTGACTCGGATGTGCTAACATACAGTCTACAAAGAGACTGCATAAAATAATTCAGGAAAGTAATGCTGCAGTCAATTTTGGCAAATATTTCATGAGAATAACAAAAAAAGGGAAAGCAGAGACAAAACAGAAAAGCAAGGTTCAGATAACTTGAGTAATAAACAAACACATTCATGTTATGACATTAGTTAAGCTATCACACAAAACTTTTTCATTTCAAAGAACATTTCTTTCTGTATTTTAAGTAGTTGTTTGATAACACAAATTCAGATAGTTTGAATAACAAAAATACTTAAACCCATGTAAACTAATCCTAAAATATTTTTGGGAGTAGAACTAACTTACTAAAGCACTAAAAATACTTAGGTGTTGCTATGCCATGGAGGTTTAATATTTATCTACATTGGGCATGTCTTAATTTTTCATCTTGAAATAAAAACACTGCATATAAAAACTAAAAAAAAAAAAATCCTGTGAAAACCTTTTAAGTAGGATCCTAACTTAAGCCTCAGCTTGGAAGGAAAATATCAAATAAAAGATTTAATGAAGGCATCCTGTAAAATCCAGAAGACAATATAACGCTTAAAATCTCCTCTGAACTGTATAATTCCTTGTCAAACTCATTGTTCACACAGGATACTTCTCAGAGAATGGAAAAATCATTCACATTTTGGAAAAAATTACCTCAGATCTCCAACAATGATGTTTTATCAGACCACTGAATGAAAAAAAACCCCAGTAGACATAACCATGCCTTTCTAGCTCTTCTGGGATGCACAAAATAAAAGCTAACCAATTATCACAGTTTCAATTATCACTGACAAAAATGAAGGGAATGTAAAAGATAATTCAGTGAAATTTACACTTTGTTTTGTTCAGGCTTATAATGCAAACCTGTGTTTACCACAGCATCATTCCTCAGTTATCTCCAGTACCCCACCTTTACCACACGTCACTTTTTCCTGCACTACCAGTTCGTTTGAATGGTAACAGTACATAAAATATTGGGTTGCAACAGATCTTCTTATTCTCCACAGGTTGTTGGGCTTCAAGCTAGAGTTTAATTCTATTAGTAACAAGAGGGCCCCATGTATTTATTCAACCACCACAAGCCATTCATGGAAAGAAGTGCACCAAGATGGTTACGAAAAATTAATATATACAAAAAATGTTAGATCCAAAAGAGAAAAATCTAATATTTGTTAGAAAGGTTAGTGTTTCGTAGACAGATGAGATTCTACCTTTTAACAACCTTTTCAAATGTTGTGCAGATATATTTAATTTAAAAAGCAAAAACAAGATCTCCTGTCATCCTTGACTTTTTAGATTTATTAACAGCAGTAGTTTTAGTCACTGCTATTGAAAAGGTATCATCTTTATTATCTATTTACAGATGCAGTAAGTATGCCCCAAATATAAGGCAGGTTATTGCTAAAGTTCCTATAGGAAACTTAACAAAAAAGCAGACTTGAAAAGGAAACAAGCTCATGGTTTTTTTCATGTGCTTTTTTTGAACATAACACAAAATAGAACAACATGAAAAGCAGTGCCTAAGTGATAAAGGGAGTGGTAAAAGGGAAAAAAAAGCAGCCTTGCCCCAAGACAACGAGCAATGGAGCAAATCCCAAATAAAGCCTTAGAAAGTGCAATTAACTTCATTAATGCAATGCTTCATTTGTTCTGCAGCTAAATATTTAATGAGTTACTCTAGTAAACAAGCTCTAATCTTATCAGTTGGATATAAGTGAACACACAAATTGTAACACAAATTTGTGCCATGTTTAAAACCTAGTCTAGAAGTTTTGAAAGTATTTCAGTCCCTTTTTTTCCTAGTATAGAAATTAAATCTGTTAAAGAAAAATTTTCAGTCCAGCCAAACAAGGTGCAGGTTTTGGTGCTTTTATAAAATAAACTTATGCAATGAGATCAACAATTTAGAATGTAGGATAATTTGTAGATCACACTTTAGAAGTATATGTCAGAGTTAATATATTTTATCTTTTTCTTAACAAGATGCAAGTGTCAGACTGCCCTCCAAGGTGTCAGCACCACACCAGTTTTATTCAGGCCAAAAACTTGGAGTTATTCCTCATTAATCAAATACCATCAACAAACTCTACACTTTAGTGTAGCAAACAGACTGCTGAGGGTCTGTACCAGCATCAGCCAGGAACTTCTGAGGTACAATCTCTGTACTGAAGGTGCTGCTAAAGGGTAACCCACACCTATCAGGTTCTAAGAATAATTTAACAAAACTTCAGGCATCATGTGTGTAATACTGATTATTACCGAAGTTTCCTTAAATGTGTCATTCTGTCAAAAGCAAGAGAAGCATGGTGAAGGAGAAAACATTCTTTGGAATAATTAAGTAGTTTACACTGTCTCACTTCATAGTAGTTAAATATAGTTGTTCCTGTTTAGAAATTGAATGTTTTCCATCATGTATACCTACACAATCCGAACTGTATTTATTAAATAGGAAACAATGAAAAATCTATAGAAAAAAAATCCAATTTCTGAGAACTGAGAGTAATATTGAAAAAAAAAAAAATTGAGTTTTACATAAAACAATGAATTGTGCTTTGTGATTCTCAGAAACTGTTTTCTCCTCTAGTTGGTAGCAGCACACAATTAAAACAGAGTAATTAAGAATGCACAACATTTAAAAGTACATGTCTATTCCCAATGCAGTTGATAAGAAAAAATCTCATCAACTTCAATTGGAAAAATGTAAGACATTGATCATGTATGCTCAGAAGTTTAAGTGCAGAAACTTGGCTTTAATTCCTTTTTTAGGTAAAAACTAGCTCAATGTTTCTAAATATTTTAAAGGAGTTGAGCAGCAGGTATACTGGCATCCCAGGCAGAATCCTTCTGTTATTTTCTTAGACTGAGTCACTTATACATCCATTGCAAGTAATCAAAATTAAATGCAGGGTTAATGAAGAGCTTTTTGCGTGCCAAGAAAACATTGGGAAGGTATAAAAGAAGCTGGTTGGTACCTGATGTGATCTGGCTTTTTCCTGTCATGTGAAAAAATGGGGTAGGATTAAAACATAAGGGAAAGGAGGAAAAGGGATGAAAAATGCAAAATGAGCAAAATAAGAAAAGAATTAGCATGATCTGAAAATACAGCAGAATTAAAAAGGAAAACATCTATTGCGTCCAATCTAAAACTGATTTGGAACATACTAGTGGTCTGACAAATGCTTTTCTCCCTACACCCATTTATTCTTTCTTTATGATATGGACTTATTTTTCATTTGAACTTCTGGGAACCGAAACAGCTTTTCAGCTAGGGTTCCATAATAAATGCACCTGACTCCTGTTCCCAATGCCTTAAGAAAACTGGTGTACAATAAGGTGTATCATTTACCAACAGGCAGACATACATTCTAAACATAGGTGTCCATACCTGTTACTCTAAGACTTTGCAGTACAAGGACATAATTTTGATTCCACTAAACTGTATTATCTGAAATACTTGTGTACATTATGTCCTTTCAGTCACAACAGAAAGAGATTACAAAAGCTCCATCTCTTTCAAACCACAGCAACACTTAATCGCAAATAGCTCAGGGTTTACTTTGCAGTAAAACACTTATTTCTTTCTAAAGCCAGTGTCACACAGAACTGTCCCAAGAATAGGAAACTTAATGCAAAAGCCCAAATAATTAAAGTCTTGAGATGATGAAACATGAGGTGCCAGGTGTCACAGGAAGAAAGTTCATTATGCTGTCAAGACAACAGTTTGGACTGGAAACAAATTTTCATTCACCACAACAGATTTGCCCCCCTTCAAAGGGCTGTATTGTACAGTCTTGCTTTTCTTTCTCCTCCAGCAACAAGGCTTTTCCCAGGATAATACCACTATGGGGTCCATGGAGTCACTGACTGAGACATGGACACAGAAGCATCACATTTCTCTCATTTGTCAGCCAGAATCATATTGCTGTGTCAAACCCAGACACAACCTATCATACCCTTGTCTCTTATGTTTTTAATGCTGGCAAGTACCTGCTAATAGTGGCCATTAGAATGGTTTTTGGTGCCTTTAATTCACTCTTGAAGGAGTTCTTAAAAACGTCTAGAACCAACATAAGACCAACTGATACCAACAGGAGTAAAAGAGAAGCCTCCATTTTAAATACATATTACTACTGACAGGGCATTTAGCAGTCAGCAAGGAAGACTGGTCTGTCACCCTTGGCTCAGAACAGCAGGAAATTCCAGTGTTTCTAGGCAAATTCTTCTAGTTTTGTTTCAGCTGGTTGATTTTCCACCCACCTTGCCCAAAGATGGGGATGTAATAAAGCAGCAAACTGCTAATCTGTAAGAACACTAGAAGTATCTTGTCTGTCCTGACTTCAGCTCAATTCCCTAAAATAAAATACATAATTCTCTAAAAGTTTCCTGCTTTGATATTTTGTAAAATTTACACACGAAACAGTTTAATGCAATGACAAAACCCTTTCTTGTACTTTAACTAGTGACTGGAAAAACCCTCTAATCTCTAGTGTATGATAAACTTCCATCAGTAGCATCTCCCCACAGCTGAAACTGTAACACTACACAAGTAAAACCTTCAATCACAGGAAACAGGCAGTGACCACTTCTGTGCCAGCAGAAGCAATAGCAACAGCATAGCAAGCAATCATAAATTTATTAAGAAATAAAAATAACAAAAATACTTCTTTATTTTTATTAAAACATATTAAAAAATGGGGGGGGGCTAGATTCAGAAATTAAAAACTGTTTTCATTAAGGTCTTAAAAGTATATTTTATGTACAATAAAAGTAGTTTAATAGCAATTAGTAATGGTTTGTGAACATGTGGAATACAAAATTTAAATGATTGATTTAGTTTCAGAGCCGTTTTTAGATAGCATGCCAATCCTATTTTTTGCCTAAAAGCATCCAACTAGTCTATCTCGGTGAGATAAATTATCTAATACTGAAAAGGTTAAAGGTTTTGCTTTATTAAATGCCCCTGTGATAAACAGAACAAAAAACTATAAGTAAATATCAATTATGTAATAAAAGTAGGCAGCTCTGACTCATTAGCAAGCTATTTATCTTTGTCCTCTTAAATTACTGGTTGGATATGCTTTTATTATATTTGTTCAAATCTGTAACTTAATCTGAAGGAATGTCATTTTGTATCTTGATTTAATTACAACTTCTCCTTATTTACTTTGTGTACATTTAAATTAACAACATAGAGAGGCTAGTTTTAATTGAATCCTACTCTCTAACCACTTTAAGGTAAGAGACATGTACAATATTCCTAGGAATGAAGCCATGTGGAAGCAGACAGTCCTGTCCTGCTCTCTAATAGAGATACAGTCTTATTGACACCAGTGGCCCTTGCATGAGCCTATGGATTTAATTGAAGTGATCCCCATTTCTTACAAGCTTGTGATGTGCTGAGATGCTCAAGGAAATACAGAATAATTAAGATTGAAGGGACCACCTACTCAAATGCACATTCTGTGCTTTGAAACACAGCAAAGAGTTTAACAGAAGCACCACTGAAAAAATAGCAGAACACAGACAAAAGAGAGCTTTTTATCACAACAAATTACATTTAAAATTCAAGAATTGTATCCAATTGCACTGTAAATGCTCCAGCATACACATTTCCCTGAAAAAGCACACACCCTTGGAAATGCAAAAGAAATCCTGTTCAGGAAGAAAAACATTTAAATAGTAGTAAAATATACATTGTTAAAGATATATGAGTAACAATATGTTCTGAATTCCCAAAAGGGTCATCAAAACTACTAAGCAAAAGTCACTGCACAGGACAGGAATTTTAAAGGATAACAATTACATTGCTTATCTTTCAGGAAAAATAACTTGAGTCCTTGACTGTGTTTCTCTGCTTCCAGTGGCTATACAACTTCTATTTTACTCTAACACTTTCCTAGCATATGCTTTCACAAGGGAAAGGTTTGCAAACAACTAGGACAGAAAACAGGGGAAAATGGCTGTCAAGTGTCATCTCTAGGTTAACTAACAGAGTCACCTCAGTGTTCTGTCAAAACTATGGAGTCAGTGACTTACAGACATTATGGATCAGATGAGAATTCAGGTTAAAAAGCAGTATTTTTATAGGCAGCAAATAAAGGTTCTGAATAATTACCTGTTCCAAGTCTTGAAGGCATTGCTGGCTCGCTTGAATAAATAACCTTCCATAACAATGCCATTGGCTGCATCTACATTGTATTCTAGTTTAGTATCATCACTGGAATAATCCTAGTACAAAGGAACAAGAAAAACACACTGCAGTTCAAATGAAACTTCAAATACAAGCAGTACTATTGTCAAAGAGGAAATATCTAGGAAAAAGGTTTTGCTTGCAACACTTACTAGTCAAACCATGACTCTCAGTCCCTGATGGCTTTTTTTAAAAAAACAATTTCAGGCAATGAGTATGCTGAAGATTTTTACTTTACCTGCAACAAGGGGAATTTCTTGTTCAGGTATTGGTGACCTTTACAGCCAAACAGAGGGCAAACATTACTGACAGAGCATCTGATGCTTCACCTGTCTGCTCAAATGGTCTCTCATATATTTCCAAGAAAGGGGACAGAAAAGCAAAGGAAAAGAAGCCATGAAAGTTAGGAGTCAAAACTGGGAAACAGTTGTGGCCTGTTGCAGATCTGTATAAAGCCAGCTGGCTTTAGCATTTTCTTCAGCTCTGTCACGTTGACAGCCGAGCTGCATAGGGACTTAGAGGACAAGTAATCAAATAAAGATGATGCTATCAGTTAACTCTACAGTAAAGCAATCATGGTGCTGACACTGATGACAAGACCTCAGCAGTAATTTTTTCTTCATGATCTTAGATAAGATTACAAAATTACAAGTAGGGCAAGGGAATATGCATTTCCTATCAACCTAATAACAACTGAACCCAGGTAATAACAATTAGCAGCTTTCCAAGCTTTAGAAAGGCTGACTGCTTCACATCTTTAGCAAAGGTAGGTTAGACTAAGTAATAATATATGTGGTGATCATTTGCTTTCACATCTCATTGAGAACAGCCTAGGCTCTTCCCAGGGAGGTAAAGTTCAGATATTCAGTCAGTGGGAGGCTAACATCTACCAGGAGTGCATGAAAAAGCACACATGGAATGACATCATTTCTCACAACTTTGTCCAGAGATGAAAATAATATACATGCTGTAATTTTATTTCACTGTTATTAAAATATATATCCTTAAAGTAGCCTAGCAACATATGGCTTCTTCCCCTTAACACCGGTGTAAGGGACACATTACTGAAAATTAAATTTCAGAACAAAAAACCAAACAAGTTAAACACTGAAAAGACAGAAAATTTTGTAATATGACTTTCCTGAAACTTCAGTAGTTACTTTTTGTAAATTGCAAACATCAGCTTTGTGTGAAAAGTATATCTGAAAGTCTCTGCTTTGTACTTTGCTCCTTAGGAATTTGTCTATACATAAAGGAAAAGAGGCAAGAAATAGGTATTAAAAAAATTAGCTTCAACACCAACATGGCCATCAGCCCCAGGTAATAGCCCAGGATGCACACAACTTTCGTGCTACACATGATGTTTACTCTTATACATGCAGATGGTTTGGTCCAATCCAAGGTTAATTACACATGATAGTGAAATGGTTACAAATATTAAAATGGGCCCTTTAAGCTCCCCAGTCAGAACAGCACAAATTCCTTAAAATTACTCACTGTTTTCATCTATTACTAATCTATGTAGATTACCCAATGTTAAAATGTTAAATCTAGATTTTTATTATAGAATTGACAGATGATCAATGCAAGAGTTCTAAAATAAAATGGAACTATCATATCACTACCATACACTGATCTGAATAAACATAGTAGTTACAAATGAAAGCTTCCCCAAAAGAAAATCAAATTTATTTATTATTCAGCATTTAATAACTTTGATTTTCTGCCTGTTTTCTAGATCAGAATATGCTGAACATAAAAGGCTTCATGTAAGCTCTCAAAATAAAAAGAAGAGAAAACCACTACGCACAAACTTGGACACGCTGATATCACATTCCCTACATTTCCCAAAAACTGATAAATTACTCTAACTTACCAGCTCCCAAACATAATGAAATCTGCTAAAGATTTGCATCTTCCTGCCTCAGTGATGCCTGCAACTCTTTGTCTAGTTAAAGACAACATACATTTCCTCAGTCTTTTCAGTCCAAACTACTTGAAATCACATTTTCCTCTGGGTTTGGAGAACTGCTGCAGAAAATGCAGCAGTCTTTTCCAGTGACTCCAGATCTATGCTTTGAAGGTGTATAAAAGTATGACAGGAAACCTTGGATCATTTATCATGCCACACTCTCAGTCTGAATTATCTAAAATACTGAGCCTTCTCATGAACTGCATTTAGTGTCATTTTTAATTACTTCCCTGATTGAGTTCCACTTTTACAGAGCAGAAAGAGACACCAGAGTATAGAAACAAATGTTATATCAGCTGGAGGGGGGAATAAGGTTTCCATGTGCATGATCCATAAAACTTCATTGATAAAGTTGTGGTCAGGAAAAACATGACCAAACAATCAGAAAAAAAAATGCTCAGTTTCAATTTTATGGATAAAAGTAGAAAAAGAAACTATATTAGCTGTGTTCTGGTCTTAGTTTCTGCTATTCTATAATTTTAACAAATAGGAGCAAAGCAGTCACACTATAGTTTATTTTTATCTTGGTGCATGGAAAAGTTTAATGAATCATGAAAAGTAATCTGGGGTGGAGAAAAATCCACCCGTATCTTTCCAGTGTCCTGGGTAAAAGAATCACATGTTAATAAACTCAGTCATTGTATGTGATTCAGAATTGTGTATTCTGCCAGCAGGCACACAACTGATAAAGACTTCATTTTAAACATAATTAAACTAATTAGGTGTCAGTTAGGACTAAAGTAGATTTCACCTAACCAGAACTAAGAAAATTTAGCCAGCATTATGTAATTTTCACTGAAGTGCTACATCACACATTTCATTCAGTTTTGAAAGGATAAACATCTATGGCTTCTATTCTGACACTGATTTTTCACAGTTGGCTGCTACTGGAAGAGAAACATGTAGAAGTGGGTTATGTAAGTGAAGCATACAGCATGCTTTCATGCTTTTTTTCCCCCTTTTTCTTTAAATGTCCACAGGGTACAGCAAACCAGCTGGCAATGGAAAAACAACTTTCATCTCCAGAAATAATACTAATCTGGTGTGTCACAGAACACTCAATATTCCTGACGGTGTTTCAGTGAACGCATTTTCCTATGAACGTATCAATTCATCACACAGACTTGATTTATTTCAGAGCATGTTTTCTGTTTCTCTGTGTATGATTTTCTTGTTCCTTTTCAGTAGCAGAGCTTTTGATTTACTTTCAAAATTGCTATCAGGCCATGAAAGCTATTCAAACCGTTTTACCAGTAAATCTTAGGAACTATATTTTAACATTGAATGTGCAACCCAGATGATTTTTTACTTTAGAGAAGCAGCATTTTTAAAGTTTTTGAAAAAGACAGCAAATGGGAGAGCATAAGTACTAAAGAAAACACTAACCTGAAAAATTAGGCCAGCATATAAACAGGAGACACTAATTGTATAAACCCCCCATTTAGAAAGTTGCTTCCATTCCCTTTCCATTGGCAAGAGATGTTTCTCATGCTTAAGATGAAAAGTCCCTCGAGGAAGGGTTTAAAACAACAGACACCACAAGTAACAAGGTCCAAGACAGAGTGAGAGAATGCGAGAGTGTCACTGAGCAAACAGTCCCTTGAAATAGAAGAACATCTTTGGTTTTGGAGACAGGAATTAGCCTGCACAACCTCTCAGCAGCAGCTCTGGTTTATGCCTGCTTCGTGGTTGTGGTAGCATCTGGTTTCCTATCACCTTGTTTACTCGGGATGTTAAAAATTTTCAAATCATTCTCACTCCAGCTGTTTCCTGAGCACTTTTTCAGAAGCAGATTTTTACTTTAATGAAAAAGGGATCTGAACACAACAAAAACTACTTGAAGTTCAATGCAAATACTTTTCCTGTATCATCTCCCTCATTTTAGGGAGTTAGGTCTGACACAATACCAAAAAGCCATGAAGCTGTTTGCAGGTGCAACTGATTTTTAAAATCTTTCTTAATTAAACGTGTTCCTACAGCAGTGGGCTGCCAACTGCTCAGAAAACAAGAGTCATGTCTAATGTATTGACACTGTGACACCACTCTTTTAATATGAATCTTTCTTTAAAAAAATATATTGCAAAAATTTCCCAGATTGATCATGAAGTTTCTAGATTAATTCATAGCATGTTGCTCCAGTTTAATACAGAAAAAATAATTTCTTACACTGAAAACAATAAAACAAAATAAAAATGTTTCCTGCACATTTGCTGAGTAAATAGATCCCAAAACTTAGAAGCAATTAAAAAAAGTAAATCAGATTATCAGCTCTGCTAAAAAAGAAATCACACTGTGTTGGTGACCAAGCCCTTCCATGACACTTTTAATAGCCTCTCCATGAACAGCCTAATTAAGTAGGACAATGATTATACAGAAAAGTGAGATGGGTTATTTAATTAGTGCAATTATTCTGCATGCATATGCACATATATGCAAACACAGGTAGTAGGTGGGTAGGTGTGTGCACGTATGCACTTACCTATACATTTCAGAAAAGGAACTGTTCTTTATCCACACAATGAAGGAAAGGCATCATTCTGAAGCATTAGATTAGAACTTCAGTATATTAAATGCATATATACCTCATGGAATAATGCAACACAATAAGCTTCAGAAGTTTCAGTTGTTATAAAACATGGAAGGATTTGGCATTGGAAGATTTGGGAACATAGTGGAAAGCAACATGACAAGACATGAGAAAGAACAGGAAATAAAGTTGCCATCTGGGACAGGGTGACCAGATGACAAGTAGTGATAAAAAGATCCAAAGTCTAAGGCAGTTCTGAAATCCTGATGAGCTGGAAGCTAACTTGGTGTGAAGGCTGGGAAAAGCAAGTAAGAGAAGACAAAAACAGACAACATGATTTCTAACAAGAAACTAAGAAAATGATTGGACAAGCTATAAGAGCCATCTCCAATAAAGCACAGTCTAGGCACTATCAGCACAAAAATGCGACAGTGACTTCACTGATAAGCACAGGAAACAACATTTACAACTCAAACCACAGAACTTAAGAGGACAACATACAGCACATTCTGACTGCTCTGGTTAGATTTTAGAGACAGCATTAAATTGTCAATTAAAGTAAGCAACAATAAAAGTAATATCACTGTGCTTGTCACTCCTATTAGAAATCAAGAACATTTATATTACATACAGATATGGTTTATCAAGTTTCATGAAGCTTAAAAGTTTCAGTTAATAATTGAAACTAGTAGAAGTAGTTTACCTGTAAAGCAGCCTTAAGCAGCATTTGAAGAAAAAACAAAGACTGTAAACACCATTGGCAACAGCAGTGACCATAATTCATGCTAACTAGTTATTATTTCTATGATCAATTAAAAGATAATTGCTTATAACTTACACCATTCACCAAGCACCACTGTTCTCTTAACAGAGAACCTCTCAACTACTGTCCATTCCTGAAACCGAACCTTTAAGCCCAAAAATCTTAAGATTTGATCTCCAACATTAATTCTCAAGTTCCATCTTTCCCTTTTCCCCCCTTGCTTCCCCTTCCTTGCCTGTAGTTATCTCCTGACTCCAAGCACAGTATGTCAGCTCTGCCCTCATCATCACATCTGCTCAATTTCACAGCAATCCTAATGCTTCCCACCAACTCCTAAAGGGATGACAGGATTCACCAATAAAAATGTTTTCGGCAACCAAAAATGTTATCTTTTCTCTCTTTTTCTTTAGTATTAATATTGGCTGCTACTAAGGCTACCCAATTTATAATCTCAGTATGTTTTCATTCCTGAATTTATTTAGTTATCAGATTTCATTTATACTGGGTGGGATTTTTTTAAATTTATGCCACCTGAACAGATACAGGGTGTGTTTGAATGCGAGTAAGAACTCTGGCATTACCTTTGAACTGGTATCTAATCCCTTTCAAAATTGCCTGCAGCATTAGCTCACTACAAGAGAGTTCAGTTGAAATATGTTTAACTTCTAGCACTATACCTGCAAAACCAATACTGATCTAGAGCTTCTAAAACATCCAAACACCAGAAGTCATTCCCTCAACATGAGTTACCTGAACTTTTCTCAAGAAGTGTAAAAGAATTCCCAGAAATCTCTCCCGGAACACCGATTAAACATTCTCAATTTCATATCTGTGCACAGTTGAACCAGTACATTAGACACTCTTTACAAAAGTTTACTTTTGCTCTTCATATACAACAGCAGCTGCCACACAAGCTCCAAATGCTGCATTTGAATTTGGCACAGTCCGAAGTGAAACCTATGGCTGTAGGTCACCTAGGGCTGTGCAGCACATCCACCTCTTCTACAAACACACAGCATGGAAATACAGAAACCTGTACAACTTACTCAATTCAAGACGTAATAGGAATTAGGAGTTCTACTGAAATGCTAGAATCCCAGCATTCAAATAAATTCTACTGTTCTATTTATGTTTCAGTAAAAACTAAGCATAATATTTTGTTCAGTAACACAAAATTAATATCTGCAATCCAACCTTACACTTAATGATGTGTAAGTCTGTCTCTCTGCACTAAAAATACCATCCCTTGTAGTTCTGATGCAGAGATGCTGGGGAGAGATGCTACAGATAAAAAAAAAGTGTGTGCAGCCTGCCTTTTACATTCTGTCAAGTACCTTTTGTTGAATAGTGGAGTGCTTTTGCTCCATATCTCTCTTCTCCTTCGCAGCATCTACAGCCAACTGATCCAGCTGTAAAGAGAAACAGAAAATTGGATCTTTAAATTATCATAAGAAATTTGGCTCAGTAGATTTCACAATGCTGACAAAAAAAAAAAAGAATCAACACATTATGTCTAGACATTGCAAGACTTTTATTTTATTTGCATAGTATAATTACTTCTTTGTCACAGATTGTTTACCTTGAATAACCACTGAAGGCTCGTTTAAAGCACTGCTCTGCCACCCTGAATTAACCTCTACAAAGGTGTACATTTCTTGTGAGCATTAGGAGAGCTGTTTCAAAGAACAGCATGGTGCCAAGCATATGCGACTCTGTACCGCATTGGTGCTCAGTCTCCCAAGAGGATGACTCATGCTTTAGCTGCTCTTGCTGGCCTATGCAGCAGCACTGGCAGGAGCAGCAAAAACTAGAAGGAGCAAATGCTATGGATTTTTCCCCTCTACAAAGTGGGAGAACTGTCTCAACCAGGATTTTGTGTCGATAGTTTCGATCAGCTGACCACCAGTACTCCAGCAAGATTGTTTGAAATCTTAGGTAGAGACAATCAAACTAATTTTGGAAACAAAAATAAGGTTTTGAAAATAACTGAGATTGTCACAGAGAATGTTTAAGTTAGTATTCCTACAAAGTCTGTGATGATAAAAAGGACACTAACCAAAAATTTTCCTTTTAAAATCACAAAAAAAAAAAAAAAAGAAAAAAAGAGAGGAAATTTAAGATACCCTGTAAGAGAAAGTTTGACAGGGGTTTTCTTCTGCAGTTGGTTGATTTGGTTGTTTTTGTTTTATAGTTTTGATTCTTTTGGTTTTGTTGTTTGTTTGTTTTATAAAGGCCTTCATGTTTACGTAGGAGATGCAGTAGAGAAGCAGATGTTGCCTGAAAGACCAGCTGGTTTGTACGCCTGATGAGCCCCTCCTCCAAGGCTGCCATTACCTCAGCAGAAGCGGTGCAGACGCAGCACTGAGCGCAGGGCTCAGTCCCTGGGCCAGGGCTGGCTCTGCTCCAGCCCCACAGCCACAGCACCAGCTCCCAGCTGGGTCACTCACTTGGCACAGGCACAGATGACTAACAGATCCTCTGATCCACCCACAGAGAGCATCCCCTCCACCCGCTCTCAGAACCGCAAGTGGCAGGCGCTGCCAATTCTGGCCCTTTCCCCAGACTTATACTTCCCCTGCTTGACATGATATAAATAAGAAAAAAGGGACAATAACAGACCCTTACACCCTTGTGCTAGACAGTCTCCAACAATTATGGAGCCATCAGAAAGCTGAAACATCTGGATCCAATTTCATACCCTGTTACTTTTTTTAACTCTTCTCTCCCTGTCTTCCCCTCTGGCTCAAAAGGCTGTATCAGCACTTGCACACCTTTGCAGGTATTTGTGAACAGGAACACACTGAAGGCTGAAGTGCGCAGGTGCCACATCTATGTAGCTATTGGACTTAAAAATAACACAAGAGCCTATAAAACAGACTGGGCTCAAAGATTGTTTTGCATCAAGAACCCTTGGGAAACCTTTGCTTTCGTGATAAAGATGAGAACTGGGTCAAGCACTGTTCAAAATTTTAGAGGAATCAAGTTTCTCGCTAAAACTTCCAATTCAGGAACCTGCACATGGCCCGCAAGAAATTCTTCCTTCTACCCCATTAGATGAAACAGAAGGCAGTCACTCAGGGTAGGGCAATTACCTCTAATTTATCTTGAATACAAGTGTTTGAGGGTACATTTACCACAGTCAAAACAAAATTCTTAATAGCAGCTCATTTCATCAGTTACTTTTTTTACTATGAAGACAGCATTGCACCATTCCTGTTTTCAAGCTCAAACCAGAGTTTCTTCCTTTTCACTCAGGTGAGCAGCACATCAATTGTCTTAGGAGAAACCAGCAGCATACAACTATCAAAAGCTGTAGCAAATCACAACTGAACTATCAAAATCCCAGTCATTATAGCATTACTGGGTAATTTTCAGAAAATTATGTTTTTCAAACTATTCCATTTACTGGTTTATAAATATAATGTTGTAACTGGCATTCTGAAGAGAATTAAGTCAGACTAAAATATTTAGCTTTTTGAACAGTCATCTCAATGAAAATGCAAATGTTTTCTTTTTAAGCTAATACCACATTTCATATGAAAAGAACCAAAAACCATAGTTTCCATGCAAAAGCTCATATTATGGTTGCACACTAATAAAGATTCCCATACAATGATCGGATTTCCCAAGGGATCCTCCCCTGACCTGAAGTATCCAGAAAGCAAAATTGCTTAATCCTATTCCATCACAATAAAACAGTTATTTTGAAAATACAGACAAAAATAATTCAAAAATTATAACTGCACTATTTAAGATCAATTTTATTACTTCAGATGCTGTTAACCCTTGTAATTAAGATCATACACAAAATTCACCTAGGAATGAAAACTCACTCACCAACAGAAGGAATCTAACAGCATTTTCACAAAAATCCAGCAAATCCCCGTTATGTCACAACATACTTTGTTAAAGGCAGAAGCTTCAACCAGTACAAGCTGCAAAGCTATCAACTGTTAAAACTTTGAACAAATCTGCTTCTGTCATGAAAAATATCCATTACTTAAATGCGAAGGTCTGCTACAAAAGAACAATTCTGCAAGTTGTACAACTTTAGGGTCTTCAGTCTATCCTTGCTCCAATTGCAATATATTTAAAACATTCTTAGCTATGGATTTTCTAAATTTAACTCCTTCAGTTGCTATGATACCAGCACCAAAATGAATGCTACACAGTGCTGCTTACCAGATCAAGCAAAAGCATGACCAGACATCCAAAAATAACCTTGTGTTTTATTGCTCAAATCATGTCAATGAAATGGAAACATTGAAGCCTGGCTGATAGCATAACCCACTATCAACTCCACAGTTTGTGTCTCCTTTCCCCATCCCCTCTTCCACAGAAGCACAGGACACGTGTTATACAGCCAGACACTACAGTTCAACACTTCCAACCCAAACTGGAAGAGTGCTGAAGAATAAAGGGCACAACTATGGAAGAGTAACATCCACCTGAACTGTTCAAGTGCCCCTATTACACCAAGAGCTGACAAATCTCCACACATAATTAAGATCCACAGTAACCCAAGTGGGGCCTAGTCTAGCAGAAAAATAACTATTCAGCCACTGGGTTGTTGGAGCTATTTCCTACAGCTCCCCATCTGCTCCACTGCACAGCTCAGAACCATTTCATCTTAGACAATCAATCACACATCTGCTCAAGATGAGTGTAAAAGTTTGCTGTCATTCATTTGCTTTTTTACCTGGACAGACACTTAAAAATTTGGTTGGTTCCTTTGTGCATCTGTTTGGGAAGTGGTGATAGAGGGGTTTGTATCAGAGCATTTGTTGCAAGTCCTCAAATAGAGGCAAATAGAAAGTGCTCATATAACTTGCACTGAAAAACAAGTCAAGACACTGCTGAGTCTTCTTCCTGCACCACAGACAGATCTTCATTTAAATACTGTATGTTCCAATCTATTTGCATAACCATTTTCAATTTCTCCCGTGTGCAGTTGGCAGTGGTCCATCTAAGCTTTTCACGAGTCCCTCACTGAAAACCCAGAAGTGTCAATTGTCTCTTCTTAAGCAACAAAACTGGGCAAGAAGGATGCCATGCTGGAACTAAATTTTGCACTACTTATTAAAATCATACTTGTGTTTTATGGTTTAAGTTGCTAATATCAAAGTTATATATGCACACATCAAAATTTAATTATGCAGACTGCATAATTTACACAGTAAATAATGTATATGAGTAGAAGGAAAACCAGCCTAATCTATTTTTTATTATTAGATATATTTATAAACATGGATCATATACAAAAATTTTGAAATC
The DNA here is from genome assembly GCA_013396995.1 of Dicaeum eximium. Taxonomy (NCBI): domain Eukaryota; kingdom Metazoa; phylum Chordata; class Aves; order Passeriformes; family Dicaeidae; genus Dicaeum; species Dicaeum eximium. The sequence goes on along the minus strand of VWZP01005658.1, from coordinate 4,370,568 downwards.
CAAATAATCCAGTATCCTGAATATCACAGAGCAGTACATGGCTATGCCAAAGTATGTAAATCCTAAAGGTAGTATTAAATTTAGTAAACAGACAACTTTCAGTTTGTAACTATTTTCATTCCCTTCATTATAGTATATTTTTTATGTTTTGCCTTTATCATCCTACAATTCCCTTTTTGTTGAATAAATCTATGAAGTACCTGATATGTAGGCATATATCAAGATGTCTTCCATTTCAGCATATAGTTACGCATTTTAAAAATAATTTGTTACCTGTGCACCAAGATCTTTCATGTAGGGCTCAAGTTCACTAAACAGATCATAGCCTTGATGGAAAAAAGCCAGATGTGCATACATGAATGATAACATCTAGAAAGAAGAAAGAAAATATTTATTCTCTTAAAAATTGTATCACATAAATATGTCAGTAAATTCACATAACCTACAATTTCAGTTTAATTTCTCCCCTTAAGTTCTGACAGTTTTACTTCAATACCTCATAGAGCTTCCAATGTTGTAAAATAAACATGCAAAGTAAAGCAAGAACAGAACCAAGCCAAAAATCTCAGAAAGCTGTTGATAGCATTAACTCCATGAGCAAAATAAAAGAAATCTACTTCATAGCAGAAAACTACTTCTAATTCATGTCACCTGAAATTTTTGTTATCTTCTGATTAACTGGGACATATATGGTAGAGAGGGGCTATAGTTTTACTAATAATCCAAATCCATAAGCTTTATAACACAGCTGAGAAGATTGTCTGGCCTTAAAATAGAAAACAAGTTGGGAAGGTGCAGAGCAGAATAAGAGGCAGTTATAAACCAACTCAAGTAAAGTTTCTGCTTTTTAAAGAGTTAAGAAAATTATGGGAGAGCAACTTCAGACATCTGAAAAAACAGCACTGTTTAATTTCTCACTCTCCATATCTCAAACTTTTAACAGAGATAATGTCAAGTAGAAAAGAGAAAACAATGTGAAGCAAATCGGCATGCAGGCATAGCTTTGTATTATATTCATATTAAAATCTGCCCTGTTCTTGGAAAGAGCAGAATTCATCTTAGAATAGACTGTAAGTAGCACTTACTGTTTACAAAGTAATAAACCAGACCTAAACAGCAGAATTCTCAGCAAACAAAGTTTGATTTTAACCACGGAACATATACCAAAGGATCAAGAGTAGTGAAAACCTCTAGGTGTTCAAATCTGAACCAGAAGGATTGTCAAAAACAGTTAAACATGTATGCCCAGCTACAGTAAAGGCCAAACCAACAGCAACCGAAGTCCCAAATGCACTGGCAACATTCTGATCACTAAAAGGACTAAATTTTTAACATATTGCTTTGTGGTAATATTTTTAATTTCAGATGGATTAAAATATTTGATATACAGAGGATAAAGTATATCTTACCGATTTTAAGATTTCTGCTCTCCTTTTAGATTGAAGAACATTGATCTAGGAAAAAAGCACAAACAAGCAATTTCTTTTATTCCAAACTCCTTATTTTATTTGCTATTTCCCCCAAATAATCACATCCAAGTGTAAAACATTGGAAGAAGACAGCTCAATATCAGATTTCCCAAAATACTTTTAAAAGAAGATGCTTTTAAAAGATTCTGTCATGACATCAAAGTGATGCAATCAGAGAACATTTGCAAAGCTTGAGCTTCATGGTGACAGGCACAATTTTCTTACATCAGTAGGGCAAATAAAAGACACCATGTGCTAGCTAGAAGTAATATAATTACACCTTTCAAGCAAGGAAAATTGGTTCTCATTTTCAAGAGATTGCATTCCAGATGTTTCAAGCAGGGTGAGCTAAGCCAGCCCAACTCCTTGCAGAAGTTGCACTCAGCAGCGCTGCCAGGGCAGAGCAGAGCGAAGGATGGGGGCAGGGTTACTTTTTCCCTCAGACTCACAGTATTTAAGTATCCCAGGAGTAGTCCCAGGCAAGCAAGAACATAACAGTTTCAGTAAGTAACTTTCCATGTATACCTGCACTTTTAAGCTAGCTGAAGTCACTGATTAATGGTGTTGCCCTAGAACTTGAGGAATTTGACATTATATAGAAAAAATTACCGAGTTTTCACATTCACCTAGCTCCCCTATCTTCTTTGTTCCCTAATCTTAAAAAGTTGCCATCCAGAGCTACAGATTTTACTTTAAAAGACCCACATAGCAGAAACAGGCAGGATTTTGTAATTTAACACCTCTATGACAGTTTAGAATGTCAGCAAAATAAATGACTTGCTGAAGCTATAATCAAAACCAGATTCTACTTCTATACTTAAGTAGTCATTATTTTGGAAAACTTTCTGCAGTTAAAATAATTAAGATTTGTTTGTATAGAATAAACCCTCAGCCTGTGAGGCAAAGAAAAATAAAATGAAAGCAAAGATTTTGAATTACAGTTTAAAGCCAATCTATCTACAAGGAGACCACAGTTGTGAAGCCATTTTCCCAGAAGAATCACACAAGCAAGACAGAATTCCTGATGCTGAATTGATTTCTGTCCATTTCTGTTTAGAGATGCTGAAACTTTGCCCAGTTAGTCTAAATGCATCTTTATCCCAGGAACTGCTCATACTTTGAATGTACAAATTCCAGGAGGCAAACAACCTGCAGTTCAATGCACACACAAGGAACTGGCCCACTACAGTAGTGACTGCCAGTTCCCCCCACCATTTAGTGCTAGTACAAACAATCCTGTGGGGCATAACTCACATGACTTGTTAACCAAAATGCCCTCAGTGTTTAAAAAGAAGGAGTTCAGAGTTGACCACTGAGCACCATGTCCGTGAACATGCCCAGGCTGACAGGCTCCACTTCATTTTACAACTCATAATGCAATTTATAGAGAAGTTAATTAAGCTTTTAATAACTGACTGTCACAAATCAAGATGATGTCTAATATAAAACCAGCTTAATTGCAAAGAGCTGTTCTGTGTTTGATCATCAGAGAAGCTCAGACCCATCTGGGAGCCCTCAGCTTCTCATATCATCTGAGTTGCAATCATCCTGTTTTGCTGTAGTTGTGGATAAGTATGAAGGAGATTAATTTTAAGCATCAAAAGAAAACTTATTACTGTATTACAGAATATAAAGCAGTATAACAAAGAACACCTCTCAACACCCTATGGGAGATCTTCACTAAAAAGGTAAAGCATAGTTAAGTTCTTGACTTCTCTTATAGCACAATGCCAAACTCTGAGGCATCTAGACAAGCTGAATACAACCCAAAGCATACAGCTAAAATTGCAGAAATACCCAACACCCTGTACCAGAATTATTCAGGTAATATATATTTCCTAGGCTAGGTTACAGTTTTTACTTTAAATATAGATGAAACTGCAGCGTATATAACTCATGAAACATTTAGGTAAGTATCAGGCAAATACTGGGTTTTTAAAAAATTAATGTTCAACTTGAAAATTAAACTGTGTCATTGCAGCAAGGGCACTGAATACCAGAGCATTAAAGCATGCATCAATTAATTTTCTTCAGATTTTATTAAAAAATAAGTTACTTGCAGCTAAAGTTCTACCTTTTTCCCCTCAATCTCCACATTTTCCAAGAAGCTTACAAAAAGAACTTCTAACATTTTAAGGACATGTCTCTAACCATATGTAACAAATGGTTTTGAAAAGTAACTTTTATTGCTGTCTTTACCTGAAGAACATAATCCAAAGCAATGTGTCGAAAACACTTCCGTGTTGCAGTCAAAATATTGGTTGCTTCCTCTACCTCATGTTGCTTATTTCTTTGAACTTGGGCATTTTTCACCAGAGCATTCTCCTTTTCTTCACTCACTTTTTCAAACTGTTTCTTTGCATCTTTAAATTTCCTAATATCTCTATGGAAAAAGGAAATATAGATAACAAATTAATTCCAAAGCATTAAAAAGAGTTTAAAGCTACATCAGACAGACTAAGCTTGTGACTGCTACAGCTGGTGTCTTTTACAAATTTTATATTCTTCAATACATGCTTGAGTCAAATGGAAATCCATACATTATGACAGAAGCTTCTTGTCTTTCTTTTCCAATCAAAGGATAAAACTGAAATGTAACTGAATTTATCTACTGCCTACTGGGGAAAAGCTTTGTCCCCCAAGCTTAGACAATTACAGTATGTAATTAGATCAGTAATTCATCCTATTGCAACATTTCTGCAGCTGGATCTAAAGCCTCAGTGATTTGGGGTCATTTTTGACAAAGCCTTAAGATACACTTCTCAATTTAGGGGTGGCTATTTACAAGAAAGATATTTCACTTATCTACTCAAATCAGATTTTTAAAATTCGATTTTATGTATAATTTTCCCATTACAAGTGCAAATTAACTTACTCTTTAACGAAAGTCTGAAGCTGTGTTTTAATTGATCTTTGGATTTGATCAAACAGAATCTGAAAGAAAGCATTATTATGTAGGTCAGTAACTTAGAGGTACTCATACCTTCTGATTTCAGAAATACAAATGGCAATTATGCAGAATTAGATGAGAATTATTATTAAACCACTGTGTCTCTGATATCAAAATATAAATCCCTTCAGAGTAGTTTTGAAATAAATAAAATATAAGGAAGAAAATAAGGAAAATAACATAAACCAAACATCTTTTGCTGCTCTTTTCTTAAAGACTGTGGTTATAAGGGAGATAAGAGCTCCCGGCATCTTATTCTCTCATCCTGAAAATATGAAACATGCCTAGTTTTGAAGAAGTTTATTTATGTTAATTGTACAGTAATATTCCTGAAGAAACAGCTTTGAATGTTAAGGAACAAGATTTTTGGTTCTTAGACTTTAACAATTTACCAACAATTAAAAGACAAATGAAACCATAGAAAGAACATGCTCTTAACTTCTGGCAAAATTCCCAAAACCATGGATTGAAATTAATGCTGAAAATGTAACATATATGAGTACTCAGTACCACCTCCTTTACATGAAGTGTTTGTAAAAAAACACCCATTGTTGGACTACTAAAAGGAATGGCTGATTCTTTTTAAGAATAAGTGATCTAAGCAATGCTTCCAAAATTTCTTATGATTTGGGAAGGATGAGGGCTGGTGAGCACAAAATATAATCAACTCATTTGAATTGTGAAGTCTAAGACATTTGTTAATTTTTTAAAGCCAAAGCACACCTGGATGTGAGACAATGTGTTCGTTCTCTTATGACCCAAAAAATTCTAAGTGGAAAATGAAAACACACATTCCTTCAGCTTCACATCTGTCCTCTGAGTTTTAGGATGGAATGGAACAGGTCAATGGCTACTGGACAAATCCTTTTGTCACTTCTTATTGTGAAGACAACAAATGTTGCCTCAATTTCCAAACCCTCTACACCTCCAATTCTGCATAACAGCAATACACAAGGCAGCATCAGAGAAATAAAGGTGGCCCAGTTGAACAGAATCTCTCATAAAAGGTAAAGATCTTGAAATATTAAATCATTTTCTTGAAAAGGCAAGTAAAAACCTCAAAGTTTAAGGTAAAAAAATGTTTTCTTTAAATATTTTCAGTCTTAGATTCTTTATTAAGATTTGGAAATAAGAAGTATGTAATGCCAAGTACTGACAGCAAAACCTTTACCAGCTCATCTCTCTTTTCTAGAAACACTCAAGGGAAACATGACTGAGTTTAAGCCACTCATTAGCAGTGGTACTGTACCTTGCAGCCAGTCTCCGTACTTGGAGGTTTTCAAGACCAAAGCAACCTGCTCCAGCCTCATATCTGACCCTGATTTAGGCAGGCAGTCAAACCATCCACGCCTCCTGAGGCCCCTTCCAACCAGAATTGTATCTACCAGTAACACATGGAAGAACCTGTTTGTATTCCCACTTTGGGAAACCAGAAAACCAGACAACTAGAATAAAGAACTTCTTGACAAACTGGAAGTCACGCTGGGACTACTCCCACTGCTGACATTTAAGCTTGCCAGTGCTTGGGGAGTGCACCAATCAAGATCAATACCAAAAGATAAAACCAGATGGGAACTCAAATGATTAGAGGACTTCCAGAAATATGAGCCTTGCATTCTGCTTACAGTAATGAAGAGAAAAAATGTGCTGGGCAGGAAAACACATAGACACCATTTCACCAGTAAGCAGTGCCCACACCATGATCTGATTAGATTTACAGCCTTGTCAACATACTACCTTTCATGCACTCCAAGTCTAGGAAAGCTGCTATATGCCATAAGCTGTCACAGATACTCCCCCACTGCTGAATCAGTGAAGATGCTGCATTAGTCTGGTCCCTGGCCTTATTTGTAGCAAAGCCTCACACAAAAGAGCTGACAGCCATCCAGAACTCAGTGGGAGCATCTCCTACCCCTTCCATCCTTTCTTTCCTCTTTCTTCCTCTAGCTTCTCCCTCCTGATGACTCTGTCACCTTGGTCAGCAACAGACCTGTCACTCTGAGCCCTGAAGCCCTGTTGAACTAAGCAGACTCACAAAAAGCAATGCAGGACCACAACACATCTGGCAAAGCAATTGTGCCTCACTCCTGATGTTTGTGCCTTGGGTAAAAGCCACTTTGTTCTCACTATGCCTGAGTGTACCAAGGGCATGGAGGGGAAAAAAAAGCAGGACAGAAGTCAGATTGGTCCTACTTAGATCTGAAAAGAGATCATCTTTAATATGGTTTGTTCTTTGCTTTCTGCCTTCCAACTGCCCAAAAGGGAGAGTTGTGCTATGCCAAATTTTACCAGAGCAGTGCAAGCCATGATCACGCAGAGTAACAGCAGCAACAATACAGGACCTATGTCAGAGCTGTCCAAAAGAGCAAACCATAGATAGCAGACATGGTTAAGAGGGTATCCAGCAGCAAGATGTGTGATGAAGAGGGACAGCCTGGGTTCATCTGCTCCATCTAATCTGCAGAAATCTTTGACATGAAAGTAATACTGGCTCCTGTACTGCTGCTTTGAACCTTTGTACTCCCTTCTCTCTATAACCCAAGAACCACCGTTCACTTAACTCTGACATGCTAAAAATTGCAATTAGTCTTAAATCCTAGCATTTTCTCCTTTCTTCACACTTATCTCAATTTGCTATCCTTCCAAAAAGAAAACTATACCCAAATCAGAGGTGCTTCATTTTGTGTATTATAAAGGATAGGGGTGAAAAGTAGCAACTATGGAAAAGACAATCATTATTTCAGACCAGCAAAGGTATAAGCTCATAGTCTGTAACTGTTACCATCAGTTTGATTCAAACAGATGAAACTATCCAGTATTTACTGTCTTAGATCATCAAAGCTTACAAATTCCAAATAAAATATAAAATAAGATGGAAATCTGCAGAAAAGGGGATATTTATAAATACTTTGTAAACTAAACATGAATAAAATATTTTTAAGTATCAAACTAGAGTTATTTAACACCATTTAAACCATTAGTTTGCGAACACTATCAACAAGAAAGGCTTTACCATTAATCTATTATCAAATATAACTGGAGGTGAGTTATCAGTGCCATGTTGCAGCTAGTAATACTCACATTATGATAATTGATCATCTCCTGTAAGGTATCAGAGAACTTCAACAAACTGGTCTGTAAAGAGAAAATAAAAATTGTTTAAGTTAAGCTGTACTAAACACACAGCACAAAAGCAACAGTTCAGAGATTTACAGCTTTTCAATAAAGAACTTGGAGATGTATTTTCCTTGTAGCACGATAATAAGACTAAAATCATTAGGCTAGAAGGAGAAGACAGCTGTAATAGCAAATAAATCTATTAAAGATACAAGCAACAAAAATGTTACTTCTACCTACCTATATATAAGGTACTGAACTGAAGGAAAGCAGGAAAAATTCAAATTGACAAAAAAATGGGAAGCTCACATAATCTAAAACATTAATTTACAGTGTTTAATATTACACTAATTAATATTTTTCATGTTTAATACTCTTACTCAAAAAAACTGGTTAACATGTTGCAATCACCAGCACACACACTAATCTAACACATTTTCTGAAATTTGGCAGACCCATGTCACTGCTGAAACTAAACAGCACAGATACCTGCAGTGCACCAGAGACAGAAAAACCCTCACTCTAAAAGAGATATCAAAGAAAAAGGAGCAAAAATGCAAATAATACTATAAACCTCAACTACTTCTTTTGCCAACTGTTATGTTGCACCCTTTTTAAAGTTATTTTTATCTCCCTCCACTTTCACCTCAAAGAACTTACCTCAACCAATGTATCTTTACAGGAATACTGTGCAAGGTCTCGAATTCCATTCATGAACTGCTTGTTGGCTGTGCAAAATGCTTTCCCAGTATCAATCATTGCAATACAAAGCTTCACCAGCTAAAATAAGCATAAAAAGAGAGAGAAAGCAAAAGGCTTATTTTTGTTTGGTCTTTACACCATCATATAAACATGAACACACTGAGCTTAGTTAAGGCTACAAAATAAAAATTTCAAAAGTTAAATTCTCACCCTCAGATTCTACAAAAATGTTTCTACTGTATAGTGACAGCTATAAAAATACTGCTCTAGGTCAATAGATATGCTACTGGGAAAGTTCCCACTCTATAAACTTTTAAAATTATTTTTTTACTTGATTTAATGTTAACTGACATTTTGCACATATTTCAAGAGAGAGTTTTACAGGGGCAAAAAGCAGAGCAATTAAACCATAACTGGTTAGAACCCAAGCACGTGATGAGGTTATTGTGGTTCTGAGGAAAAACATCACCAAAATAAACAAAAATGAAACCCACACCAATTGTTTCATCCTGAGACAATCAGAATGCAGGCAGAGGAAAGCAAAAGGCTCTGTGCACAAAGCACATCTGAAGAGCCACAGTTACATCTGAGGAGGTGAAATCAATCATGTTTCCACTCACAGAGACTAATCTCTGATGGCTTTCCATCCCTACCACTCACTGCTTCAGTCAGCACCTCAGCCCTCCTGGTACTGCAGGCTGATAGGAAGGTTCTCAGTATCTTGTAATGGATGTTTTCACACTTCCTGAACCATTTATGCACTGAGCCATTAATGCAAGAAACAGTGGTTAATGCAATTGCCAAGATGCTCTCTTGAGATGGGGTGCATTATGATTGAGTTCCCCCACCCTAAACCAAGCTGAGAATAAAACCAGAAGATTGAACCTTCATCTATGAAAGATTTTTCAAGGATGGTAAATAAATTTTCATGAAAAGCAACACAGAAGTACTTGATCCTGTGTTGGGGCAAAGAATCCATCCAATCATCCTTCCTGCCTTAGTTACTCAGTAATTTTTATGTTGACTCAGATGCTTAGGAAAAATGGAAAGCTGAGCATGATCTTCCACATTCTGACGAATGTCCAAGTTGCTTGAACAATGGACAGAAAAAAAAATCACCATCAACATTAACCTTTTTCCTTCACCTTTGCTTATAGTTCACAAGCCTGAACCTGGCTTTCTTTCTGGAGAGGACAAAACAGCAGACAATGTAGCCCAAAGTAAAAATTGTGAGACAATAAAACCAAGTTAAGTATAAACAACTGAGCCGAAAATGTTACCAATCAAGCCTAGACAAATTATTACCCTCAGGCCATAGTTACTTCAGCTCACCCAAGAAGCTTGGCTTTCAACTTTAGTATTGTACTACAACACCCTGAATAATGCCATTTAAGGAATATGAGAATTCTTTTCCCCAAAAACAATCCTTTCAGACTGGTGAAAAAGCCAAACTTACAAGTTTGATTTTTCAGATCCTTTAAATACTTACATTGTTTGATATACCAAAACAGATTCAACACCCCTACAGTAAAAATGTGTGTTATACTTATCAGTGTCACCAAGATTCACCGAAGAAAAACTAAGGATCCTGAATTTATTTTGCAACAGCAAATTGTTAGATTATTAATTACAAAAAACTAGAAATATTATTACAAGTAGTAAAGAATAGATCTTCAGGCTCAACACCATCTTTGTCTCCAGCTCTCTGCAGCCAACTCACAGCTGCAGCAAAAAAACGTTGTATTCAAAATGCAGTTATTGAGGTAAACAAATGACATCTGTCTGCCATGTGAAAACACAGATAAAAAGAACTTAAAACATTTAGCACAAATGCAAAGGAAAGAAGACTTTTTACAGATGAAAACCAAAAACAGGCCACTCTCAAAATACTCAAAATAGAAGAGAAATAACAAAAATTTCCAAAGGTGAGGAAATCACTAAGCAGATAGTAAGGAGCTGAAAAGATGCTACATATATTTTTTTATACACATGCAGAAAAAGCATGAGAAAATGCAGGATGAACTTTACAGTAGTCAAGTCCTCCACACAACAGAGAAGGATATATATATATATATATATATAGACAGACACATACATATATACACACATATATATATACACACACACACATATATATATATATATACACACATACATACACCTGGCTGCTGTGCCTCAGCTTACCAGTGACAAACAGCACGGATTTTACACCTGTAAACCAAGAGCACCCAGATGTGCCCACCGCACGCCGCTGTGCTAGAACAGGCTCTCGGTGCAGCCATGACCAAGCCCGGCTTTATCTCCCGTGAAGGCTCAGCGGGCTCGCAGCAGGACCCCAGGCAGAGTCCCAGGGGCACAGCCAGAGAGGGAATTGCACAAGCCGGAGCCTGAGCCGGGGAAGGAGCGAGCTCACGCCGCGATTTCAGCTGCCTGGGGCTGCTTTGCTCCAGCTCGGCCTCCTCCTGGATCCCTTTCCTCTGCAGAGCAGGGTGCTCGGTGGCCACTGACACTTCCCAGCTGTGAACTTGAAAACAAAACCCAAACACGCTTTTGGATGTTTTAAAGAATAAACATAGGTGAATTGAAAGCTTACCTTGTCAAGTTTCAGTTCCAGCTCTGTCACATCTCCTTCTACCTCTTCTAAAGCTGCCCTGCATGCATAAAAGAGGTTTGCCTTTAAAAATTTACACAAAAACACTTTGAGTCTGGGGAAAAGGGGCAGACACACATTCATTTAACTCATTTACTTCCATCACAGCCTTACTTAAATTTCACCTATAAAACAGCATAGATATTAAAGAACCACAATAATTGCAGGAAATTTGACAGTAAAAAGAAAAAAAAAACTACATCACTGAAACATGGTCTATTGATAAAGATTTGAGATCAAATTTTATCAATCCTAGTATTTGACACACCAAAATAGGTTTCTTCTGTTCTTGTGTAGACAATAGTCCTATATGTTTGAAGCTAACAACAAAGGAAAGAAACTGAAAGTCGGAGGGAATTTTTGCAACTCTTTTGGTGACCTCCTGGCTCAAACCTGCAAATAGTGCAGCTATTTCATTAATAACCTTGCAATGAGATTAGGAAAAATACAGCACTTGCCATGTGTCAATTAACCTGCAGGGAGTTGGGATGGCACACTTGATTAGATAATTTACCTCTGGTCTAGACTGGTCAAATCCTCCAGGCCAGTCAAATTTAAGTTGCTAGTAAAAGCTGCTTTCATGGAGCATTGCTAAAGCACAGCTCCTTTTTTTTTTTTTTTTTTTTTTTTTTGCTTGAAAGCTCATGTTTCTTTGGACATCTCCTTCCTTATTGCTACCTGAAAAAACCAGAAGACTGAGGATGGATGTCACTTTGTTCAGAGTGCATGAACATTGCTGCTTTGTCAGGCTCTTGCCTTGAGAGCTGAACGGGCTCATTTCTGGCAAGGAGTGCCCTTGCTGCCATCACAGGGTGCCCATTCTCTCAGTCATTCCAGCAGAACTGGTCATGGAGCCACACTGTTTACCAGTAGTAGCCCTCGGGGGAAAAAAAGTAATAGGAAGTTTTCTGTAATGCTTTTTGGAAAATTGGATCAGACATTTCACATTTCAGTCCTACAGGAAAAAAAACCCAGCTCTTCCTGGGAGAAGTTATACAGGCAGGGAACAATGATTTGGAGAAGGAATTTCTTAAGCAACTTTATACCACTGAGGAGAGACTACACACAACCACAGCTTTACCATCTCTTCCTAATTCCATTCTAGTTCACATGAGTACAAGCCAAGAACACAAAAAAAAAAAAAAAAAAAGACTGGATCAGGCCACAAGTTCAGGAAAAGCAGTTTTTTTACAAGAACAGTTCTGACAAATGCTGCCAATTGCTTGCAGATCTCAAACACTGTATGACATTCCCAGCTTTTGCAGATTTCACTACACATAGTTGCATTCCAGTTCTTGTACCTCAATGCATTCCCACAGTTATGTCCTAGGTTTTATATCAAAGCAATCTCTGCAGCTACATTTTGGCTTCTCCCTCTTTGCTACTTTCAGACCATGAAGGATTTCAGGCAACATCAGTTCCTCTTTTAGTTTCTTTATTTTCTTCCATAACTGATTCATTTCCACTAAAGTCTCTAGTTAATCTTGTTTTAGAAAGCATTAAAGAGAATTAAAAAAAAACAAAACCCAAAGGAAGAAAAAGCATCTCAATATTTAGACTGCAATTTTGTATTTGTTTGTTTATAATCACAGTGCAACAAATTCTTGTTTGTTTCTTTGGCATTAACATAAAAGCACGATTAAGTAGCTTGTTTACAGAACTGCAGCAAGATCTGATAAGAGTATTATTTTTTTAGTGTCTTTAACTAGCAAAGAGTTCTAGCTCCACAGGACTTAATGAGCTAAAAGTCTAAGATTGAAAATGAACAGAGATAAAGGCAGAGCAGGCAGAATGAAGACAACACATCTGTTCAGTAATTAAACCTGTATTCCAACAGGCAAATTTTAAGACAGAATAAGCTCAACTGGAAGAAATACCAGCAGAACATCAAAAAACTGAAACAACGAAGGGTAGATCAAGCAAAAAGAAATATAAAGCAAAGCAGATAGAGGTATCATAGGAGAAAGGAGAGATACACCCCACTACCACCCAATCCATTGCAGATCTCTGAAATGCCACAGGCCCCTGAGGCACCAGGCTGGTCCTCTGGGCCATTTCCCACCACTGCTATGTGATGGAGGGATGGCATACTTGGGCCCTACAGCTGGATATGGATCAAACAGCTGTAGGATTCCAGACAAACCCCACTGTAATTCTGTTTCTTTGCACAGAAATTACTACTGTCACTGTTTCCACCACATAAAAACTAGTAGAAGTTATTATCATGCAAACAAATTTACAGGTATTAGTCCATAACTGGACTACAAGAGCAAAAACAATGGAGAGGATGCCCTCAGACTATCAGAATATGGATACATACATCCAATTACATACCACCAAGTCACAAAAAATGTCTTCATGTTTTCATCCTGGGCTAACAATACGTGAAAAACAGCTGATCTGAGCCATGCTATGTTAATGCTACCCTTGTTTTTCTTAATTTAATACTTTTTGAAGCCAAGAATACAAATGTCCATTTCTTTCTGAAACATCTGTGTCAGGCATAAAGTTCACAGAAAACTGTCATAATTCTGAGTAAATGTCATGTCCACAGCCAAGACCCACTGTCCAGCTATAAACACAGGAAGTGGTGGTGAAACAGCAGAGGACCAAGTGCCAGATCTCACATGCAACAGAATTGTTGCTCCTTAGTGAAGTGGGAGCTGGGAACAAGGTTTGAGCAACAGTGATCTCAGCCAGAAGGCTCCAGCACTAGGAATAAGGATGAAATCAGGTCCAGTGTATGAGTCAAACATCTGTGGCTTCTCAAGATGTTCAAATACTGCATGGCAACACACAAAACCAGAACAGCTGCTTGAGGGTGGAGGACAACTTTTATAAATGAGCAGTCTCCCATACTCTTCATGCTCTGTAACGAGGACTCTCAGGAATGTGTTTCTTTCCTCTGCTGTGACTTCTCCACCACCCCCCTAAAACACAGTTCAGTTTGCTAGATACAGCTTCCTGCACAGCTGCAGTGCAGAAGGAATACAGGAGATGATGGAAGAAAACTCAAGACCTGACATTGCAGCCTTTTTAAATGAGGATAATGTCACCAGCTACCCAGCCCAGCATATGTGAAGGACAGCTGAACTCTGATGTCCACCATGGCACTCCCTTTAAGCGACCAGTGAAAGACTTTCTTCCAGGTTCAAGTACTATGAGAATCCCAGGAACCAAACAGAATGCTGATGGATAAACTCTCCTCTAAAAAAACAATGGGCCACTCTTGAGTCAGAATCTGCAGATATGAGCTAAGGAAACAATTTAACCAGGAGTAATCTACTACACACTGCTGACCAGAACACCACACACACCGTGGCCATGGACGGGGGTCTGCAGGGCCTGTTTGCTCTACAAAAGAGTGGTGATCACCAGTGCTTTTGAATTTAGCTCTTCTTCAAACAAAATCTAACTGCCATTGAAGCCACACCCTGCCTTTAGTCCTTTGCTCATTCATTCATCATATTCTAGCTTGCATTTTCAGATTGTGTTCCTGAAAAAGAGGAGGCTGGAATCAGTAGTCACTCTAAATCAGATGCTGCAAAACAACAAACTGGAGAGGTCAAAGATGCTATGGGCAACTAACTAATAATTATTAATTCTAGAAATAATACATCACTATAAAAATATTCAGAATAATAAAAGCCCAACAGTAAAGTATTTTCCAATAGTGTGTGTTTATTTTTTTCCTTTAATTGAGAAAAATTTTGATTCATTTCTTGAATATACTTTCAGAAGAATACGAACAAGTCACAAAATCAATTGCTATTCATTCTGGGGCTTTTGAATACATTCATATATTTGGACTCATGAAATGGAAATAATGGATTTTTACCACTGCAGTTTCAATGGCATTACTGCTGAAGTCTTGGCCTCAAATCTTAGAAAGACACAGCTCTTACTTGCACATATTCTATGCAGAACAGCTCCTTAATGCACAACTTAGACTTCACTAGAGATGACATCCTTTCAGCCAACATCCACTGCACCTTAAAGACAGCTTGAAAAAGGTACTACTGAGTGTGAAAACATGGAAATGAGATACAGAAGTGCAAGATAAGAATTATGAACCTGGTGATTTACAGGAATGTCTCCTCCTCTATGTCAGAGTCTATCAGGCAACAGATAGCAAAAAGAACAGTAGACATTAATCAGAGGATAGACTGTGACCTGTAGAGTGATGCAAAGGCAAATTAAAATGCAGAAGATACTACACCTGCTCACCTGTTTGGTCTGGTTTGTCTCTTCCTCTGCCTCCCTCTCCTCCCACAGCAGGTGCACCTTGGGATCACCCTTCAGATGCAAAGCAACTACAGATGAGTTCAGAAACAGCCACAGACAGACTGCTGAGGGCAGCCTCAGGCCAGGGGAACACACATACCACTGTGACTAATGCCACTGGACACTGCCACTTTTCACTGCTCACCAAGGGCCATTTGCTGGGCACCAGGTTGCAAAGGTCCCTGTCCACCAGCACAGCTGCACAGGGTTGTTACTCTTCAGAGGAAGTTTTCACATTTGTCTGGGTTAAACTTAAGGAGCTGTCTACCTGTGCTTTCCCCTGCCTTGCTGAGGTCCTGCTGCTCTGGCTACCCTTCAGCTTCTCAGGGCTCCCTCCAATCACTGTCTACTTCATTTGATTTCTTTCATGTATAGTGAGATATACAAAGGCGGCCAGAGGCACATTAACCAGCTTGCCAAGAAGGAATACAGCTGGTACATGTGTTATGGCATCAGACAACCAGAGACTAAAAAAGAAACATGACATATTGAGGGACAAAGAAGGCATACATGGAACAATAAAGCCTAATAACTTTGGATAACAGCATGGATAGATATAAGAAGAGCTTTACAACTTATGAGATGTGTCATAACCATTTCTATGATCTGAAGAAAGAACACTGTTGCAGCCTGTCATAGAGCCCATTGAAGTCCTGTTTTAGCACTGCAGAGTTTTTCCCCATTGGCACAGAGCCCCTCCATACTGAGGAACAGATGATGAACTCTCCCTGACTTACTAAGACAAAATTCCTTATTCATGCTAGTACTCCTTACATTATTTATTCTTCAGTCATTGCCACACAACATTTTAGCAATAGTTTGGAAAAACTTTTACATGCCCTACATGAACAGTATGGCTTTTAATCAGAAAGTTGAACCCCCACCCTGAAATCCTAGAAATTTTCTATGAGCTTGGGGGATTGAAATGGGGAAATAGATTTCCTGAATAGAAGATTGTGATGTTGATAAGGCAAGTTTTCAGGTACATAGCAAGCACTCTCTGCATTTCAAATTTCCCTGGAGACACAGGAATCAAGTCCTCAATATTAAAAGGATCATTCCTCCTCTCCTCTCAAGTCAGACTTCTCTTAGGAAATAATCAAATGAAATAAAGCAAGGGTATTTACTGAATTAATAACATTATTAAAGCAACAGTCTGCTTGTCGGTATCTCTGCACCTACAAAGTTTAGTTTCTCCTCAATAATTCATATGGTCTGATATAACAAGCAGGACAAATCCTTTTAAGACGTACACTTAATTTGCTCTTTGCTGCTAGACTACACAGAGCTCAGAGATAATGAACATTATAAACAAATCAGTCTTCAAAAAGGAACAAGTTTTATTGCCCTTAACATACACATCTGGAAGCCAAACTCATTACTCTAAACTTGCACTAGCATTTCACAGTCTGTATCACCCAGTATATCACACACAAACTATAAGGACTTCTGTGCTACCTCCTGGACCTAAATTTTTAAACTTTTTCTCTCACTACTCTTTTGCAGTAAATTGCCAGTAATGCCTAACAGTGCTATTTTCCCAGTGGTTTCACCTAATATTTTTCTCCTAAGCTTTTTCTAGCCCAGGAGAACCTGACAGTAAGCCTAAGCCAGAAATCAGCAACCTTTCCTCCACAAAGAGTCTGAGAAGCAGGATTTTCTTCATCTTTCAACTTCAGTGCTTTGTTTATCAGAAGACAGCTGTTAACAAGATGGGGGCACAATGGTGACCTTGAAAGCTTCACAGAAAAGAATTTCACTGCAAGTTGGTAAGAAGGCGCCACTTCACAATACGTGTCCTGCACAATTCTTGACCAGTGATTCCAACATCCAAAATTGGGTCAAAAGCTTTCTAGGAGGACTTACTCCCAGATAAGGAAGTAGGAGTACGGTATCAAGATCATGCAACAAAAAAAAAGGGCAGCAGAAAGGAGCTCAAGGAACTGATGGTGTTGTACAGAAGCCTTGCTGCTGAAAATTTGCCAACATCACAGAGCTGCTTTAATCTTTTAAATCTCAGCAACTACCCAGGATCTTGAACACAGAAGCAGCAGATGGAATGAAGGATTTCAACATTTGAAAACTCAAGTATGTAGTAAGGTCAGGAAGTGGAAGCATAAATATAACCATCAAGCAACCAACTGCAAAAGATACAAGATAGGACATCTAACAAATACACCCTGTTAGCCTCAAGATCTGGAGTTACCAGTCACAAGCTAAGGAGTCCTGTCACCTTTGCTTACAAAAGGTGTAAGTAATAACAATCTGAACAACAGTGAAGATTCCAATCCCTGATTTAGAAAGATACCCCTTATGTACCTCATCTGCAGCCAACGCAGAAAGAGTAAATATCACTACATAGCCCCAGCATGGCATTCTCAGGATCAATATGCTCAGAACTGATACAGCAGCACTTAACCACCAACACAGGAAACCCTGTGTAAAGTACACGCAACTAAAGGTCTGAGTACTGTGCAATTAAACAAAGAGATACCATATAATCTTAACATGCATCTTGTGTTTACTTCAATTTCAGAAAAATTAGGTGATATCCATCCCTTTCTTTTTGTAACTCCCTTAGTTGCTAATTTAAACCTTATATGATAGTTAGAGGAGCACTCTGTGTACAAACCAGCATAAGCTGGCAAAGTCTTTGTAACCAGAGCTCACCACGTTTCAGAAGAGCTGATGACCATCAGCTGTCTACAGTTCCAGTTTTATCAGGTGGATCTTCTTTACTGAAACCTGAGCAAAGTTTCAGATTTGCTATGAAGACTGAGTCCTCAGCAAGTATTTACCCTTTTTGTCCATTTCAGAAGTTGAATATTTCAGTAATACCCTTTCACAAATGCTCTATTTGACAATCAGAGAGAAGACTGCAGCTTTGTTGTAACAGACAAATTCTGAACCTGAATTTTTTATTGCGATATTAGGTGAATATACATATATGGATCTCATGCTCAGTAACCTAAAGCGCATTTTACATTTAAATTAAGAGTTGTATTGTGCAGTTTTATTGGTCCTGCATACTGCAAAAAGCAGTTTGTTCCCTCTTCATGCATTTGCACTGAAGCAGCCAGTCAAATGAATACCATCTCAAACCAAAAGAGTGCCTAAGCATTAGAGCAGAACAATGGAGAAATATAGTGTACTCATGTTTTCCTCAAATTTACTGTTTTTACATTTGGAAAGGCCAGTTGCCTTTCCTCCTGATCCCTTTCAAATGATAATGAGAAACTATTAAAGAAAAAAAAGCATTTGGAACTTTATAACAGAAAAACTACAAAATGCATGTGGTACACCCACAGCCCTGGAACTCCTTTGGGTACATTTAGTATCTTTTCTCCCACTACTTTTAGTCATCAAGAGATTTTAAAGACCCTAGGATTTCATTCATCTATCAAAGCTAACTACAGGTAACCTATTTTTCAACCAAATAGAAGCTTACATACCCTTTAATTATTACATGTTAAAGGTTTTTAATTTCAAATCAACTGCAAATATTTTCAAACAAAATCTTGCAAAACTGATATTTACAATACAGTGGATATTTTGTAATAGTAGGCACATTCAATGTCCCTTGTCATTTTTCATCATTCTTTCTGGGATAAATCAAGTAGGATAGAATAAATAGGCAGAGTCTTCAAAATCAGACATTTAACAAAAGAAATGAAGTTAAAGGAATACTTTCAAATATCCTTCTCCACAAACTGGAGATTCTTCTGAAGAATAATCCTGTAGATTCTTTTAAGGAATAATCCCACAGAGAAGGTGTGTAAATGTGTGTAGTCTTTTTAAACAGAGTCCAATTTAGCAACACACAAATTCAGCCAGAAGCTGCATCCTCAATGAAACATCAGATTTCTCAGTCATCCTGAACAGTTTTTATCCTTAACAGCAACCCTGTCTGGCAAAGCCAATGCAATGGTTCTATCATTGCTATGTGCCTTATCTGATCAAATACTGGTATGTATGCACAGATACCTGAATTAGTCAGCTAAAGCACCTTTGGAAATGACAGAGCAGAAACACCTGATTTCCAAGGTGCAGTTCACCTTATCCTGACACATATGGCTAAAACAAACCAAGAGCTGCTTGGGATCAAATCTTAACGAAGATTAGTAGTTGTAAGGAGCCTAAGCCTAAGATCTGGCTTAAGAGGAGGGATGGTACACAGCAGATGAGATGCATTCTCCTTTTCCTGTTTAAGGAAGGGGCCTAGGTCATTATTTACTAAACACTTTCTATAGACAGGAACTCCAGCTTACATGAATGGTGCATGAAGTCTAGGAAAGATGTCAGCTCCATTTCCAGTTGGCCTGTGAGGCTTTACAGTGCCTTTGCTAGTGCCAGTTAGGAGCACAAGGCCCAACACGGCTGCAACTACATTATTTTTCCTCTTCACTCATTAGTTTTTATTTGTGTTATCTTAAACCAAAAGTATAATAAGAACAGCATGTTTTATAGAGCCAATAGCATTGTTATAACACCACATGTTCTTTACATTGAAGTTTATCACAAGAATCCAGTCAAATGCTGAGTCTGATCACTTACACAAAGCACTTAAAACTCCCCAAACCCCACTAAAACTACATCTTTTTATGCCAAAAATTACCAACATTCAGACACTCATTATTTCCCACTGACCAGCAGCTTGAGCAGCAAGGGAGCCACTGGAGACCTAGAATCCAGGAAGGCATCAGAGGGTGGGAGAGGACTTGCAGCACAGACTCACACCAGCCACCAGCTCTGTGCCAAGCAGGGAGGGGTCCCTGTCTGACCACAGCGCAGGGACTGAAGGGGGTCAGGGCCTCCCTGGGGAGAGTCCACAGGAGCAGAAACACAAACCCCATCTCCCAGGTCATATTCCACATCTCTTTTTTGACAGGCAGAAGGGATAACATTCATGGCCAGAACTCTGAATACATCGTACTTTTCCTTTGTTCCAAAGGATTGAATTCAAATTTCCATCTACAATGTGTCATTCTAAATATCAGGACGCTAAAATCTGTTATGTGATCTCCAGCATTACCTAAGTTATACATATTTTTAACAGTAACTACAAGATCACTAGAAATTGAAGACTAGAATATTTCAAATGCACAGAAAGGTGTGTTTGATATGCATGTGTTCCTACTTAAATTAACATCTAGCACACAAAAATGGAAGTCTGCAACTGTCTTGCATAGAATATGGTTTTTAAAATTTTAGCAGATGAATACATTTCACTACATGTGACTACTTCAATTTTTTTGTATTATATCCAACTTAGAAACTTCATGCAAATTCTCACTAGCTCTGCTTTATGTTCATCAAAACAAAAGTGTAAGCAGAGGTCTTCCTTTAATGACTGTTGCTGAAGGTAGATCACAAACTCATGAAATGCAAAGGTAGTTTGTGCATCTGCACCTACTGTCAGATTCTTGTCCAAAACCACAATACAGCTATTCCAATGCCCATTAATATTGAAATGTGAACTACAAAAATTATCCAAGGGTATTGTGCCTGAATACTGCAGTCTTAAAATATCAAATAGATAACTTAAAACATCAAAAAGGAATCCTGATTTACAGAAAGACTCATGCCACTAGTATGCAACTTAAACAAGTAAGTTTACCAGCCATCTGACAGGCATCTTCTCTGTTCAAAATCTCCTCTCATTCAAAAAAGGAACTATTTTGCAATAAATTATTTTCTTAGTCTATCATTGTGTCTTATCAATTTGAAAATGTATACATGACATCACTCCATAAATTAGATTGCTCCTCACACAGTCAGCACATCACAACAACAACTTATTTACTCTAGACCTGGCCACTTTTAATATTTATAAAGTAAACATGAACCATAAAATCATTATGGTTCCACACACACAAGGAATCCTCTTGAAAAGATTATCAGGAAGGCAAAACAATGTTTGAGTCTACTGGACTTTTTAAAATCATCCAGTTTATGATCATAATGATAATATCTATTATTTCTCATGTTCATAATCTAATCTTTTAGTCATATGAAAGAATGACAACAAAGCCAGGATTTACATTGCCTCACACAGAAGTATGGAAAACCCCTGCCTGTAGTAAAATAACATTACAGCCCACACACTAATCTGCATGTCCTCCTCATGGTCTTCCATTGCAGACAGCAACTTTAGCCATTACTCTTGTTACAAACCTGCCACTAACAAAAAGCAAAGCACCTAAATCACTACCTAAACTCACAGGAATATCTAAATCTCAAAACAGCAGTATCTGCTCACAGAGATCACAAATGCATTTACACAGTTTAAACTTCTACATGTGTTTTTAAAATTAATCATGCATGTACAAGTGAGAGGAAAAAAAAAAGTACCCAAATTACTCAGAATTTATTCTTCCATTTCCTGCCTATGTAAACATGACACTTCTGCATTTGCATCACCTTGAGATACTAAACTGATTCAGGCAGCGAGGCCTGCATCAAGACTAAGACAAAGGGTTCTTGTCTGTAAACAGTAATTTCTGTAGCCAATGGAAATTAAACTTTTTCCTTTCCTTTTTTCTCCCAAAACAGGTTATAAGAACAGAGTTTGCTTTGGAAAATTTTTAGAATTATTGGCTCTAGTGAAAAGTTAGCAATAATTTAAGCCATATTGTTCACTGCACGAAGTAAGAACAGGAGAAATGCTGACTAAATTCTGTGGTTCTGAATACAAGGTTGTCAAGAAGCTAAGCCTGAAAAAGGATCACAGGACGCTGCAAACATTGCTGAAATCAGCACATTTGCTATTCAGAGGCCAACAGTTTCACAAATATGTACAGTGAAAAAACAGAGCCACCAAAAAGTCCATCTAGCACAAGATATGGGTTTCTATTTTATAGTTGCCACCTTCCCAAAGAATATTCTATTTACTGACCCTGTTTTCCAGAGATTTTAACATTGCTATTCCTCCCCTCCCAAAAAATATAAAACTACCATCTCCATAACTTCAGTTCTTAGTGTAATTACATGAGATGTGCTTAGCCAACATAAAGGAGACACTCCAGGCTAAAGAACTAAACCTCTTCAAATCTATATTTAAAACCTGAAAGACTGTGAGGACTTGTATAATTACAGTTCCATTGCACACACATATAAATAAGCTGTCCTTCTAATTCTGCAAGTACTCATTAAAGATCAGTTGTACAGGCTTAATTAACATCAGTTCTTCAGCAACCATCCTGCTGCTGTGCTACAGCAATGTTATGAAAATGTGCAGATTTTGTCACTACTTCCACTATAAGCTCCCTTCTCACTGTGGGGTTTTTTTCAACACTTCCAGATAAAAATGTAAGAAGACCAAAACTGAGGAAGTTAACATTTTAAGTTCCTATTAGC
This sequence comes from Dicaeum eximium, assembly GCA_013396995.1. NCBI lineage: Eukaryota > Metazoa > Chordata > Aves > Passeriformes > Dicaeidae > Dicaeum > Dicaeum eximium. The sequence continues at coordinate 4,348,040 of VWZP01005658.1, read as the reverse complement.
AATTTGAGATATAGTTAAGATTTTAAAGTTTGCTTTTCTTAATGTAAATCATAATCAAACAACAAAGAAAAAGAATCACCATTAATAACCCTATCCTTTGGTATTCGTAACTGTGCCAGCCAACTTGCTTTTGTTTTTAAAATTTACATGCAATAACCAAATGAACACATCCTGATTTCAGGACACACTTCTCTAATCTCCATTGGGAAGGATTGTTAACAATTAACTACTAAGTTTTTTCAGATTTAAAATATTTCAGAGTGAGAGATTTTTCAGAGATGTATTTCAGAGTGATCTTCAATGAACCTTCTTTATTCTTGAATGATTTCCCTCAAAAAAAAAGCTCTAACATTGCACACTATGCTTAAATATATCCCCCTTTCTTTAAGTCAATAATTTTTCTTAATGTACATTTAAAAGGCATAGTTACAGATTTACAAATAAATCCATTGACTAGAGCCTGAGTAGAACAGGACAATCACTGCAATCTCCACAAAAGCACAGAATTAGACATCTAGAATCAGTTTAACAAAGTTTAACTCCACCAGACTCCCAGCAGCATGGACATGGATGTTGTACACGTGTAACTTACTGACACCCACCAAGACTGTCCTCCACGTCACTGCAGCTACAAAAATTCACTTCTGCAGTCTCATACAGGAAATTAGAAACATTATCAACCACGTAAGTATAAAAATGCTGAATACAAACTCACAAGCAAATGCTTGGCAGCTTTTTCTTTTGACTTATTGTATCTTTTTTCCTATTCTTCTGCAATTCTTTCCGTCCTCCCTTGCCAAGTACGTTACAAACTTGCTTTTCAGTCCCAAAGAGCAAGGGCAGAAAGCCCAGACCAAACATTTCCTTGGAAATTTGTTCTAAAACAGCTAGGTAAGTCTGAGCAAAACAAACAGATTCTGTATGCAGGGTTCTTGGTCCTGTTCCTCTTCACACTGGCACTGTGGCTGAGCTCAGCCCAGGAGCCGCCTCAGTGATTTCAGCAGAGCCTTAAACTTTTTCCTTTGCTGAGCTACAAACCCGGGCTGAGCCACGAACCCGGGCTGAGCTCGGTTCAGGGCACTTGGGCTTTGCTGCCACTCACAGCAGGCTGGGAAGCAGCTGCCCCCCAGCACCCTTCCCACTGGAACTCAGCACTGAAGGAACAGCTCTCCTGATGTTCCTATTTCTACATTTTCTCCAGAAGGTAAAAGCAGACCAAAGCATGTGGGTTAGGCACTTTGGATAATTTCTCTGACTACTGAACACACCATACTCCAAATAGGTTAAATAAGTCGCTTTCTTATATTAATCAGAGTTTAAGTGACAAAACGTTTACTGTTACTTGGGAAACAGACACTTAGCGACAAACCTTTGGTTACACAAGGCAAAAGAAGAGAGGAAAAAATACATAATAAATCTAGAAAGCCAGAAAGTGGCACAAGTGACTCTTCAACCTGCAACCCCTGGACAAGTACAAGGTGCACCTGATCTGGCCCCACACAGAGTAGGGCCAAAGCCACAGGAGAAGAAAGCCAGCACATAGCAGGGAACTCAGTGACAAGGCAGCCTCACACCACAGGCCTGCCACCAGAGCAGGGCTTGAGCTCAGGCAAGATGGAAGACTCTCCTCAGATGAGTCCCTTTGAAGGGAATACACTGTAACCACAGTTCTAGCCAGAAACTACCCGAGAATACTTTTACTGAGAAAGGTAATTGACAACAGTTTCATTTATATTTTGATCCACCTCATGCACCCATCATCTGTTCTGCAGCTGGAGTCTCAGGAAATGAATAGAAATTTAAATGCAAAAAAATTTAAACTTTGGCAACAGTGACAGATAAGGACAAAGAAATTATCTCAAAACCACAAAGTTTTTTATTAAAGCATTTTTACAGACTGGATCAGCCTGAATGTTTTTGATGAGAGTTCTACAATTGCACAAATTGCAAGCAGTTGAATTTTGCTTTTTCTATTATCTGTTCTTTATCAAAATTGTAAACTGCTACTAAGAGCAGCTGTATTTCCACATCACTTAAAATGCTTCTCCTTTCTAGTAACTGAGTTCCAATGATTCACGCGGTTGCTACAGTGAGACTTTATTGCGAAAAAACGTTCTACAGGTAGAAGAAGAAAAAATCAAAATGAAACAGCAATGTTGAAGCCTGTTCCATTAAACTCTGGAACTTTAACTTTCATTGCTTAAAGGAGAAAGAACTTCACAATGCTATTTGCATATTTAAAAACTACTGCAGGAATGCATGAATATACCCACAGAACTTGCCAGCACAGCTCAGTTCTTATTGTTCAAGGACGGCTCTAAGGCCCCTCCTCAGCCAACTTCTTCATTTGATGGGAAGTCATTGACACAAACTGCAAATGCATTTCCTCACTAGATCTTTGGTCTGTCCATGTTTTAGGAGAGGGGATCATGACAGAAAAGCATGTGAATTTCAGCGAGATTATTTTCAAAGGAGGTTTAGAAAAAAAACCATGACTACACATTTGCAAAAGTGTGCCTGAACTCATAGCCTTTCCCACTACCTTAAAAATCAGTTTCTAAACATCAAGTCTCCAACTCCAAACTGATTTGGCATGTTTTAAGTTTATAAATCTAGTGATGCAATAAGACATTACTGCTTCAAGTTTTATAATTCAGAGATTTATCATTATCTGGAGGGTAAAAAAAACCCCAACAGTATGCCTTGCTATGAAATAACTCATCATACTACTGATGTGAACCTTTATAGCCATTATTATCTAATCACATATCAGCACTTCAACAGCTACAATCGGCACTTTAAGCAAGGAAACAGACCTGAGGTTCTGTGATTTGGGGCCCAATTAAATCTCAAAGCCAAGAAATATCAACATGAACTTCATGAGAAATAGATAAGCAAGAAAGAAAGCCATGTGGCTGAAGCTGCCTGTAGTAGCATGTTTTGAAAGATTTAAATAGTTCCCCATGAAAACAGATTCAGTGACTCAGGAACTCTGATTCACCCATGTCCTCCCAGTTATCGCCACGACCATAAGAAAGTAACCTGTGACATTTCTATTCACTACATACCTCCCAACAGTTTTATTTAACAGCTCTGACAAGTACACTGACAGGAAGGATAGAGGCTACACCCTCCTGCTCATCAAGGTCAGGAGAGAGCTGCAGCTCAGCTTGGCTACAAGGAACACAGAGCAAGAAGCTGCTTCATGTCCACACTACCCCCTGCAAGAACATAGGACTTTGTCACAACCTTGCTCTACATTAGTGTGTCTATCATCCCTCGATAAAACCACTGCAGTAACCTTCATTCAGAAGGTTTCTACTGTTTGGGTTGGGTAATTTATGCGAACACTAAGAATAACCAAAATTATAACAGCAAATATTGATGACTAATAATGAAAGATATGAACTTCTTCAGAAATACTACAGGAATTCTGCCTTGCAATTTTAACCATTTCCTATCAGTTAAAGGTTGGAAGGATGTTTTGCTGGCATCATGTGAATACACCATAAGGTTTTCTGCAATTTATTCAAAGGTAGTAGTATCAGAATGGGAAAAAGACCGTGAGGTACTAGAAGACCCTAACAAAGGGTTTTCTCCAGTTTCTTTTCCATGAAGGAAAGGAATCAAGAGGGGCAAAAGGAGAATGCTACAAAGTGAATTCAAATGAACTAGTATGACTTATCTTGAAGAAACAGCAGCACACCTATGCTCACAAATTTCAGTCACAACTTGTTTGTTTGAGTGTATTTAGTACTTCAGCAGGTATGAGTAATTAAAATAACGCAACTACTGGTATATTTCTGTGGTTAAATTATGCCAATCTACAACTGCATTGTCACCAAATGGGATGGACCAGCACTAAATACAGTCATGTCAGAATGTATATACACGAGCAAGCATGTCCAGTTCAGGACACAGTTCTGTGAAACAGCTAAACCAATGTAAAAGTTCCCTGCTGCCCTAAGGGAGGTCTCACTCTCCACTGCCTTCCTCTAGCCTTGCTTCTGGCAGTGAAGTTTCCTCTCTCTACTCCCCATAAGCTTTAGTAGGTCTCACACCCACTGAGATGCTGACACAACTCACTAACCTGGCAGAGAACCATCCAGTCTCTTCTGCCAGGGCACCCAGCTCACTGAGGGATCCAACAACACACGTCACAGTCACCAAAAAACCCGTGGGAGAAGCAGCCAGCAACAAACTGGCAGCAGAGGCAGGAGCACAGGAGGGAAGAACAGGAACTCCAACTTCTGCCAAGGGTAAGCCATTCAACCAACCTTCCTTCTCCAACTTCCTCTACATCCCAGAAACCACAGGATTGCTAAAGCTGATACAAAGAGGAGGCGTGAACATACGGCCAGAGAGCAGAGAAACAGCAGTACTATTTCCCTTACATCCAGAGCTCACCACAGAGCCACAGGCGCTCCAGATATGAGCTTGGCATGGGACAGGAGGGGCACAGCAGTGACACATAACGTCATGGAGCTGTTTGCATCTCCACCATCCAGCAGGGTAATACCAGGCACAGAAACTGGGGGTATGTAGGCACAGACCAGCCACACATCCCACAGAGAGGCACAGTTATGTTGATTAGATACAACGGTGTAAAAGACATATACAGAATGGGTAAAAACATAAGGAAAGACTGAGGAAAATGTTACCTGCCATAAGCAGAAGTAACCCTACAGCAATGATAGACAACTGGTCACTCGACTGGGGAAAAACAAAGGAGTGCATGCCTTGCTGTGACAACAGGAAGTAACACGATACTGAGCCTGTTTGCTACTGGCACCCCAACAGCGGCCACACCGAACACGGACCAGGCAACAGACTCAAGCAGGAGACCCTGGGAACTGAAGTGTGAGCACAACTCTGACGAACCGAAGACAGACCACCAAAGAGTTCACCCTCCTGAGCCCGAGTCTCAGCTGACACTGCTTCGGCCCACAAGCGCTCCCTGCACCGCCGCCCGCCACCATTCACCCCCTCCTCACCCGGAGTGACCGCAGCAGCGCGCCCGGCACACGGCGCTGCCTCCGCAGAGCCCGCCCAGCCCCGCGCACCGCACACGCTGCCCCTTCTCCCTGCCCTTCCCACACGCCCCTGCCCAGAGCCCGCACACCGCGGCAGGGCGCACGCAGCCCCTGCCTGCCCCTCCACTCAAGGCCGGCTGNCCCCCCCCCCCCTCCCCCCCCCGCCCCCCGGCGGCCGCCCCGCCCCGCACACAGCCGGCCCCGCTTCCTGTCCCCCGGCACGACCCCGGCCCGGCCCCTTCTCGGCGGCACCTGAAGCGCGGCGAGTCCTTCAGGCACTCCTCGAAGTCCACAGTCACCTTCATGGTGGCGGGTGCGCCGCTGCCTCCGNCGCCCGGCCGCGACTGACGGCCCGGGCAGCCAGCAGCGACCGCCCGCGATGGGGGGGCGCGCCGACCAATCACAACGCGAGAGAGGTGGGCTCAGTAGGCAGGCACCCAATAAGCGTGGCCGCCCGGAAGGTGCAGCCAACCGCCGGCAGCGCAGCGATTGCTCCCGCCCCNGGGCGCAGCCCGGCCCGCCCCGCGTTCGCCGCCGTGACGCGGCCGGGGGCGGGCGAGGCGGGCTGTGTGGCGCCGGGCCCTGCACAGCCCCGTGTCGGTACCTGGAGGTTTTTTGAATTACAGCTCTCATTAAACGGGGGGATCTCTCCCTCGGGGGTGAGACGCGCGGGAAGGCCCGGCCGGGCACCTGAGCACCCGGTCGAGAGCGGCCCGCGTCCCTCAGGCGGGCTCCGCCCCTCAGGCTCGGCCCCACCGAGCCGCGGCGGGACGGGCTCACACGGACACGCCGCGGCTGGCTCGGACTCTCACGGGACCCCGCGGAGGGTGCCACGGGCGGGAAGAAAGCTCCAGCTCCGGGTGCTTTCCAGTGTGATTCACTTGTAGATAGAGGAAGTAACTCGTGGGCGAGACTCAAAGGAGTCTTCGAAGGAGAAACGCAAACCGCAGGTTTTCCTGTCAAGGACTATCAAGTGTGCGTGCTTTGTTTTCTTACCGAACCTTAGTCCAAGAATAGTTTTTGAACTACAGCGGATCATATTCTGAAGTAGAGTGAATCAGAGTGAACAGGAACATGTTGCAGTCTCTAGTTTGCAGTGAAGGACAGCAATACATTGTAGATATCTGATCGTTTAAAAGAATACAGAAAATGATCTTTAACCGATTAGGTGATGCTTAATGTTCTCAGATGTAAAACTGGCAGACAGGAGCACCAGCCATCCCCACTCCTCAAAAGCAGGGACAGAGCAGTAAAAGTTGTTATTCAAGTTACACTTGTCAAAGATGAAGCAGTCGCACGTCGCAGGGACGCCGTGCTGGGAAGCTGGCACACGTAGATGATGTTCGCTCCCGAGTTTGAGGAGCTGCCATACCTGCTTCCAGCGAGCCCACCTACGCCCTGCGGCTTTCACACCCTCCCTAACCCCGGCATCTGCACGAAGCTTCACGTCTGTTTTTGATCTCGTTTTTTCATATTCCCATTCTCTCTCCCCCACTTCCTTTCAGTGTTACAAGGAGAAACAGTCAACATGGAAGTAGAGGAACATCTTTCCAAGAAGCCGAATGCCTGCTGTACCCTTACTGTCCTTCCCTCAGTTAAGGTGTCCTTTCACAGAAGCAGAGGGACACTTCCTGGTTCAGTCAGCTGTGGTTTAGGATGTCAGGTTTTTTTTCTAAGGCTGGTGAAATGTTAGAACCAAACTACAAGTTACACAGATATAACAACTGTATAATTTTGTGAGCTGTCCCTCACCAAAACTAGCCAAACTACCACTGTTTTGATTAGGCATTCAAGTCACACCCACTCAGGAAAAGCAGGATGTTAATATTTGTATCACTGAGGCTGCATTTATGTTGTGAAATCCACTCTTCAACGGAAGTATGCAATTGGAAAGAGCCCAGCTCTGTTTTGAGGAAGAGTTTTACTTCCTAAGGAGTAGCTGGTGTTAGTCATTATTCATTACTCCATGCTAGTGAGAGATAACTCAGTGTTGACCATGAAGAGACAGATCAGTTGTGCTTAAATCTTACAACACACAAAGAAAAACACCTTGAAAAATGCAACCTTTTCTGCGGTACTGCTATCTTAAGTTCATGACTTAGGTTACCAGATCTACCCTCAGGTCTAGGCAAGCCAGCAAATCTGACTGTGTGAACAAACCAATTTACATCAAAGTTACAATAAAGGAGAGTCATGAGGAAATTACAATATTGGTTTAAGAATTTATCTATGAACACACCTGCAAATTTTAGCTGCCAGTTTCTTCTGAAGAGCTCCAAGAAGTCAAACATTAGATTAGTATTAGTGCCGTAAGATAGTAATGAAAACAGTGGTTTTATTTATGTTGTGACACTTAACACTGGTTTCAAACAAAATAATTACATTTGTGAGGTGGCATCATAGTACCACAAAACGTTACAGAAACAAAGAGTTCTGGTAAGATGGTACAAGTTTCACATGAGAGAGTGAGCTGCAGAAAAAGTATCTGCAGTTTCCATGAATTGTACAAGTTTGTGGGAAAGAAACTATGGACAGAAAAAAAAAATCTATACACATGAGTTAAGGCTCTTATTTGCAAGTGATCTTCCTATTGGAAGCATATTGAAAATGCTTTCTCTAAACAGGATGCAGCTTGAGGACTTAAACCTGTGCAAGAAGATTGACAATTATGGTGCTGTGGAGCTCACTATCCACATTAGTAAGGGCTTGTGTTTCTTTCCTCTTTACACCACTGTGTATTGCACACATGAGTATTTACCACATGCACCTCAAGATTAAGATGTGCATTCAAGCTAAGTCCCCATCAAATGTAAAAAGAGAAAAAGCATTTCTTGTCCCCATTCAGGAGGGAACTCTGATATTTCTCAAGCAGAGGGAAATCAGACATCCCTTCGTAAAAAAAGCTAAATGGAGTTTCTGGAGCTAAGTAAAACTTGCCCAATTTAGCTTTTAAAATGCATCAAGGTGTAAGCAGAGAAAACTAAGTAAACCAGCCTTTCAATTAGAAGCAGTGTCAGGGACATTGGGTTGCACTTGTGCTGAGGAAGACAAAGAAACACCAGGAACAGAATTTTTGTGAGCACTGAGGGAAATGCAGCCTTTAAAAAAAACCCCAAACTAAATCAAGTTTCAAAATAGCATCAAACTAGGTGCTTGGTGGCACAGAAAAAGGGAGATCACCCAGGCAGCTCAAAATCACCTGAGTGATGAAGGGACCTACTATACATTATATGGTTCATTTAAAACCACGCATTTGTGTACCTCCCTCATACAAGCTACATACTCATTTCATTTAGGATTTTGGAAGCCATTACCGGAAAGGTCTTTATTGGAAGCTAGCAAAGTTTGTTTAACAAAATGCTTTCTAGACCTTTTAAGGTACCAAGAAGCCCTGCTGAGCACCAAATGGCCTTGGACACAAGAAACTGGGGGGTTATGGAGGGCAGGACAGTAGCTCGGGTAAGAGCTGCTGCTGCTGGTTTCTACCTTAATTGCAGGTACAAAGTACCCGTGGGTACTTTACAAGTGCCATGCTGCACAGCCCCACAGAGCACATGGCTGTTACCTGCACACCTTGCTCAGTCTGACAGCGACACTTAGCCAAGCACTGCCGTGCTCTCAGCAGCATTCCAGTGCCCAGCTGGGGCAGGCCAGGCCAGCAGCTGCTCAGTCTGAAATACAGCTCAGTGCACGCAGGCCAACGCTCTGAACACTGCAAGCTGGTAGATAAAGGGTACAAACCTAAAGTTTTGAAATCCTATTCTTGGGAGCCAAACTGAAAGCTACAGTAAGTGACTTGATGACTCAGAAGTATCTAAATGCTTACCCTTCTCCCCTGTTTACTCTATGCAAGTGACCTTGTTTGATACAAGGAGAAATAGCATTCTGCATGTTGAAAAATTAGCATCACCACATTGGCCAGAATCAAGAGTTCAACTCTTGCCTGTGAAAAGACCCCATTAATCTTGATTCAGGACCTTAGAAGATTGACTAACCCAAGACTGACTACCCTGTTACCTACTAAGGAGAGGAGATAGTTGGGAAAGGCACACTACAAAACACAGCACAACTAACAAGTATCTTTGGCAATGCATCCACTCTAATGAATCATTCCTGTAAAAATCTTTCAAAGGACAGCATCCTATTCCTTATTCACTCTAACTTCTCTGGGACTCCAGGAAAGCTCACACTTGAGAATGCATGTAACTGTAAAATAACTTTCATTCCTTTATTCAAACTTCACATATACAGTGGAGAAAAGGACATTTTAAAATATATCCATATAATTATATGGATTTTTTCAACATATCAAATTCAGATCAAAATTAAGATATACACTGTATTTCATAACCAAGCTAAAGCTTAAGTGTGTACTTCGTTTCTGTAGTAAAACCCAGGAACTACTCTGAATACTGGAACATTCACCAGTCAAATTCCACGCAGTGAGAAGTTTTTACAGCAATTTGGAGGTGCAGAATCCCTCTTTACAGCTATACAACCACACTGTAAACAAGTATTTGAATTAGGCAGTTTCCCTTCTAGCTTCCAGAAAGCCTTCATTTTACAAAGCAGTTGCTGTAAGTTGCAATGGACACAGGAAGATTTAGACCAGTGGTTTTCAGTATGGAAGTTGCCAACCCCGAATGAGTACATCAACAGCATTTATCTTTAATAAAGAACAGCCAGAGCCTAAGCTCAGCACACCTTCAGTCCTGATGTATATTTCCTCGTGGCTGGGTGTTTTCCTCAGGTGTTAACAGCGCAAACACTGTTCATGCAACTGGAAAGAACCAAACATTTGAAACAAGAGCCAGAAGAGTAACAGTAGATGTGATTTTAAGAGAAAAGCTGTAGGAAACTTGCACGTTCTCACAATAAGCCAGAGAGAGCTCCACAAAACAACCAGTCCTGAGGGAAGAGGTTATGACAGTTAAATGCAAAGTTCAAGTTAGCCATTTCCAGTGTAAAAACACTCCCTCCACCAGATGTTAGTACTGCTTTAGTCAGAAACTAACAACCGATTCCAAACACCGCTCTTCAGAAATAACACAGTTCTTGTTTTAAAGAATGGGAAAGTGCAGGCACAAACATACTGAAATCTAGATTAACAGGTCAACACTTTACAAAAAAAAAAGTTGTAGGACTTGAATAATCCCTTTTTAAGCTGCTTAACACATCTGATAAATAGCTTACATGTCAATCTGATATACGCTGTACCGTTTGGCTCTTGAATCCCAAAACTTTCCATATGAGACACCACATCTAGAACACTCTCAAATAAATAGTGTAAAACCAAAAGATAGTGAGTGTTTCAAAGCAAGAGTAACAGTACATCACGCAAGATAATCAGCGCTATACATACAGGGAATGCCATTCTGGTTGAACAAATTATGAAGCAGTGTTCTCCATGAAATACTAGGCACAAGAATAAATCAATTAGACAGTGTTTTCTGCCTAATGGACAAGTCTAAAATTAACATTCTTGGCAATACAACATTGTAACTGATATGCTTCTTAACATTTAAGAGCCTTAATTGCAAAAATCATGAAGCAATGTTTGTATTTGTGTCTTTGACAAGCAGTTACAGTTCTGGACAGATTTCTTCTATGCCGTGTGCTCCACTTTCCAGCTGGTCACGAGTAACATGTGCTGCATAAGAAAGATTACAAAAAATAGGTAATTCTTCACACCCATTGAATATTTTCACAACACACACAAATATCCTCCTGAAATCATCTTTGCTTCTCCAAAGATAATGTTTGCCAACCCATCTTAGCAATGTATAAGCTTTTAGTTGGAGAGTGCAGAAACATCTAAAACAGTTATTTGACCCTCATGCTCTAAAGAGATGCCCAACACCTCTGTTGAGCACACCAAGCACTGAGTGCTCATCCCCCTGGAACTGGGAGGATTTGAGCAAAAGCACCGCAATAAATCAGAGGAAACTCCTCCTCAGTGCTGATCAAAGAACACCTCATCAAAATTATAATCTTCTTAAAAAGCCAGTTAGGCTTGGGCATGAGTTAGATTTGGTAACATGCAGTTTTAACAAGCAAACAGCACAGTTAACCAGAGAGCAGACTGCTGTGTGCTCCCAGCCTTCTCACTTAATTCATCTTCAGGGTGATGCTTGCCCTGGTTAAGAAAAAGGCCAAAGGGCACACCCAGTCAGTGACAGCTCAGCTGCTGGGTGCCACCTGAGCAGGGTTGGCAGAGCAAGGCAGCTAAATGAACCAGAGAAAGAGAACAATAGTCTTACTGCTTGTCAATTGAACTGCTATAGACAACACCCTCTAGTTGATACTTCTGTGTAGCAGAAGACAAGTCTGCACTGAAATCATCATGCTTAAATTTACCTACATCAGGAATATCTCAGTGATTTCAAAGAGAATTTCTAAAGGGAAGGTTTTTATGGAGAGAAACAAAGGTCACTTCTGTTGGCAAAGTCTTTTTATGTTATTCATGGAGTCATAAATAGCAAGTAGCCAGAGAAAGTGAAATGCTGAAGCAAGCAAATGTAGAATCATAGAATGGTTTGGGTTGGAAGGAACCTTACAGGACATCCAGCTCTAACCCTCCTGCCATATGCAGTCTATTACAACTTATACTTTCTTTTCCACAAAAGAGCTTGGCTGCTGGAATCCATATGCATGGGATAAGGCATGGCTACTTGAGGCAAGAAAGAAATGATCCATCCATTTAAAACACCTGGTAGCCACAATGGAGACAGGAACAAAAATATACAAAGAGTTCTCACCATCACTGACTGGACTGGCCATCTTCATTTCAATCAGCAAGAAATCTCAGTCTGTAACAAGAAGTGCAACTTGTATTAGTGGACCTGGTGGTATCTGACAGGAGCCTCCTTAAACCTGTCTAAGCCTTTAACCCCTTCTTTGAAAGCAGGGTGTAGAGATTAGAAGTGTACTAGTTTTACTCAAATACAAACCAGACAGAATTAGAGGGTAGAAAGAAGCATCACATAAGAGAAGCACAGAATCTTTAAGTGATCTTCATGCACCAGTGCAGAGTCACAACAGACCACTAAGAAATGCCTCTTATGTCACATCTTTACCTGCAACAATTGACAGTACTACAGAAGTCATGTTACTCCATTGGAATAAAAGGACATTGCATGGCAGCTCTCACTCACATAGACTGACTGGCATAATAGCTGAGTGGCAGCCACATCATCTCATGACCTCCACAACTTCCCAACAACTCAAGTCAAATGGAAGAATTTATAAAAATATAGCTGCAATACAACATGCAGAAAGCCCAGGACATTTTCTTTGAAGTTAAAAGCAAGCATCAGGGCTGTGTCACAGAGTGATGCCAAAACAAGCCATCGCAAAAATCAACTCCTGTGTCACCCAGAACAGAAGTAAGGAAACCCTGCTCTAGACAAAAGCACTTTAAAATACAATTTCAAGTCAAAGCTCTTTGAAAGTTATCCAGGTGAATAATCTTTCCATACACTGTTCTCAGGAACATGAATATTAATAGGATTTTGATTTCCTTCCACAAAAGGAATAGCCTAATTTTTAAGTACTCAAGTGCTTAATGTAACCAAAAGCACAGCATGACCAAAAACCCCAAGTAGCAAGTGTTAAAGCCATCTATTTGAGAAACCTTCTGTAGCTCCAATTAACACTTATGAATAAGGAGATTCTTCTGTGCCCTCAGAATACAGATGAGAGAGAGAGCAATAAATAATGTAATCTCAAAAAAGTTATTTCAGTAAAACTTTGACATTAACACAGCTGAGTGCTGAACATTTCATCTCAATGTAGAAATTTCTTAAAATGTGGGCAATGACAGAAGACTGGTTTATTAACATTTTTGTTCATATCCCATCATCCTTTGCCCAACCCTGTCTCGTAATCCATCTGAGGCCATTAAATTCACCATCTGCTACAAAAGTGAGACCAGTACTTAACCTCAGAAGAACTGATCAAGGACAGGGATTAAAGGTTGTGATAGCTGATATGAGATTAGGAGATAACAAAACATGAAGGTCTAAGCAGCATGATAGAAAAGTGAAGAATTGAGAACTACATCAGGTTAATGGAAAGTATTGCTATATGCTGTGGTGTGGAGGTGAAGCAGTTAGTTAACGGGTTGCTACACTGGCAGACAGTTACATTTTTGGAATTTATTAGCCATGAGCAGTCTAAAATTGATAATTACCAGTTGTGGCTCTGAAGCTGGTTATGAGGAAGGTGGAATGGACTTCAACAATAGAGATGGAAAAATGCTGCAAAGGTCTGCCTTCTTTCCACTGGCGAATGCAGCTGGGGAGCGGAGTTGCCTCTGTTTTACAGCAGAGTGCAGAGAGATGGCAGCTTCAGGCCATGCAGAAGGGTCATACGGTTGACTACTGCAGCCCTTCTTTCCCCTGGAGAGTGAAGTTCTAGTAAATAGCCATTATAAGGCCTATGTTCAATTACTGGATAAAGTCAGTCCAGTAATGGGTCTCAGACATACCAAATGACCCTTTCAGAGTAATTGTGAAGGAATTAGTCCTCCTGTAGTAAATAACAGGACAAATAGGTGCAATCCACAGAACTTAAACACGCAACTTTGCAATTCACCTTTTTATTGCGTGGGATTTAAATGAATTTTAGAAGAGCTCCTAGTTCACATGGTTGTGAAAAGCAGATGTGAACCAAGTTAAACCCATGCAGCATCTTCCCAAGTCTGCAGACCATGCTAATATCTCATAGCTTTCGCAACCACAGATGAACAAGGCTTACAGACTTCACTGCCACCAGTCTCATGAGCAACAGATGTGTGGTTTGTTTATGTCAAAAATTTATCCAAAGTGCTGTTACATAAAGAGGTGGGAGGTGAACTGTAATTATTCACCAAAATACCACCACAGAAGTCTAAGAATTTTCACTCAAGAGAGAAGTTTAAAGATGAAAGAGAAGGTGTCAGCCTCTATAGTTTTAGGAGTTTCCTATGAAGAGACAGCCCTGAAACAGGTTCCAGCAACTTTCCCACTTAAACATCCCAGACTTTCTTCCAGTAGCTGCACTAAAAGCAAAGTTGAGAGTCTTACCCCATACTATAGCAATGAATATTTCTGCTTCAAGTCTGTATTGAATGCCTAACAGCAGTTTTACATTATAGTGTTTTTCCTCAGGAAGATAAATACAGTCTTCTCAACAGGGAGGAAACATTGATGGCAATTTCCCATTGCTGGCTACAGGATGGATTGGGAGCAGAATGGGAAATCACCCACAACAAAAAGCCAGGCTCTGCCATGTGGCCAATAAAGTGTTCTGTACAAGACAGCTCCTCCTTTAAAAAGGATGCTGGCAACTTCACTACCCAGTCAGCTACATTGGGGAAATGGTAAGAAGCAGAAATGTTTGTTTTTCTGTTATGCCACAACAAACAAAAGCCTACATGCTGTTTATCAACACCAGTAGTTTTTGTTCCGTGCTACAAATCTACCAGTCAAGACAGAGTGCAACATTACTCATTGAGTGTTACATACATACTGTGCTCCTTCTAGTCATTCTCACAGTTGAGTATATTCATTTCCCAACAGCTCAAAGGGCCACCAGTACTTACAGGTGCTTTTTAACTAATCAGTAGCTCACCATGTTCAGCAGCTTCTGTACTCATTGTTTCTACATCTGCAGCATCACGCATCTCTTCATCCCCATCATCTTCCTCTCTATCACTATGTTCTTTTTCAATGAGCTGCCTTGCCAGTTTGATGTTTCTTCCTTCATTGTAGTGCATTTTTCTCTTCATTTCAAACTGTTTCTTTTTCTCTGTGGACAAGCAAAGGGAAATAGTTGTTCCTTCCCTTTAAAAAAATAAATATATCTTCTTCGAAGAAGAACTCACTGAATAAAAATCATTGTCTTCAAGCAGTGGAATGTTCTTTTAAAATGAGTCTGACTTACGAAAAGGATAGTAATTGATGTACTGCAATCTCAGAAGCACTTTTATAAGAACCTGATTGCAACTAAGGGTAAGTCTGAACCATGAGAAGCATCTGGTAAAAGTACACAAAACTCCAAAGTTTCACAAGCCTTGTTTCTAAGTAAACTTAAGGACAAATTGAGACATACTGCTGGGATAGAAGATGAACTTTTGCACATGTGTGGCTTGACTCCTGGCTAGCCACCAAAGGTCAGCTATGAGAGATATATTTACCACATGTAGAAGAAAATATTTTCCATTTGCCCCATGGCCTGAAGCCAACTCTGCTCCATATATTAAACATTAGCATATCCAGCAGTAATGAGTTATAATTGAAGTAAATTTTGCTTACTGCCAGCCCCAACGTTTTGTTCTTTTCCTTCCTTTCGTATAGCAAGGTTTCACACTCAAAGTTAAGCCAGGAAATTTGAGAAGTACCAGCTAGATAATACAAGCCTGAAACCTTAGAAGTATTGTTGTTTGTCTGTTCCCTCAAAACGTTCTAGTCCAAGTTAACATGAAATAACATCTCTGTTCAAGATGCTATTTGCTTTGGAATAACTGTAGACTTCCTATTGCATCCATCTACCAGCTGCTTTGAGAACAAGAGAAATATCATCTGTACATTTGCAAACAATTAGCAGCATTTTATTTGTAGTTGTACTCATTGAATTAAGTCTACCTGAAATACATTCTGATTAAGAACTATTCCTTCAACCTCAAACCAGAACTTATTTGAGGTGTCTTAGCAGGAATTCCCATACCTTAAGCTTGTATACAGGGAGGCAGCCAACAACAGCAAATTCCTGTTTACATGCAGATCCCAAACCACACATTTCGATTAAAAGCAAGCAGCATATTTGTTTAAACACTATTTATCGCTATTTTCAAATCACAGCATTTTTCTGATAGTACTTCTTCTTTGCAAATATTTCTTACAGAAAACCTGAAACTATTTGTAGGAAGAGTCTAAACAAAAGAAAGAAAACAACTTATGCCTACCCCGTTCTTCAGGTGTTAATTCTTCATCCTCGTCCTCCTCCTCACTGCTTTCTTCTTGCCTTGCTACAACCTTGGGTCCTCTACCTTCAGCTGCAGCTGCCAGTCTACACAAATCGTGCAATACAAAATGCTAAAACAGCAAGCTTTTCACTATTTAAAATACATGACAATACTCATACAAACAGCTTTGTTCATTATTTTTGCTATATTTATATGTAGTAACAACCTGCAATAGGTTTAAATTACCAGTAGCACTATCAAACACTGAAAACCACGTAATTTGACAATAGCAAAAATGCAGCTTCTAGAGAAACCAGCAACAGCTTTCCATAAAGAAAATCTACCCCAGGAAAGAGCAGCTTATCTTCACATTTAGTCAGCTTTTATTATTACAATACTTACTTTTTACTCAACACATCTGCTTTTAAGGGCTCATATTCTGAATCACTCACTGCATCCTCATCATCTGCTCCCTGCATGCTTGGAGGGCAAACAAAAAGTAGCCTCTTTTAGTAATTTGCTTGAGTTTGTATTTTGCTCAAGAAAACAGTCAAAACCTTACAACACTAAATTACAACACGCAAAAGACTCCTTTAATACTTTAAAAGCTTTCCAAATTGACTTTAAATATTAATATGACATTATATTCTAGCGTTGAAAAAAAGTAAAATCAATAGAAGTCAGATTTGTTTATTCCATTCAAAGGCTAAAGCCTGCTGGAACAAACCTTCTGAACTTTGTCCTTTCAGACTGTTCCCCTTATTTATTAGCTTTATAGATCTGAGTATGTTGCATACACCCAGCAGGCCTGCACAGTAATACTACACCACCCACAAAGTAAATTTTGCTCTAAACCCACAATTCCACCTGCCAGCACACAGACCAACACTTCAGCAAGTATACCTGTGGTAAGGAGTACTTGGCTCATCAATTTTCATCAAGCCATAATCTTTGCCTGCAGGGTGGTACGTAGCTATGATGTTCATTTCATCCCACTTCTGGGATTTTTTACTGAAATAAGAAAAGAAAATTAAATTTTATTATATTCTAAAACAATTAGTTCTGCTTTACCAGAGAAGGAATTTTTAAAACATCATCTGATCTCTACTACATACTAAGCACAAAAAATATTGTTATGACACACAGAGATGTTCAAAGTATGACTATTAAATATCCTCTGTACGTACTTAAGTCATGACAAATTATCAGTGCAACTTAATTTCCCTAACAAGTCACAATGGCTAAACAAACTCGATGATCTATAAACATATTCATGTAATTCAGAGACTCCTGGTCTTGTTCAATAACTATCTTGTGAACGGTTTGATTTTACAGTAACTTGTAAAAAGAGAATTCTTCCCTTATTACAACCCACAAGACTTCCAACAGAACCCAATACCTTTCAGTTCACCTCTGCTGAAGGAGCTGAAATGATTATTAGCAAAACTGTTACATAAACAAGAGCAACCAACAAATCCCCTCCTGCAGTGAAATAAGTAGCATAGAACAACCTGATTATTAATACTGCTTTTGTCATCCTAAATTGGAATAATAAGCCAAATGATTCACTGCTATAATTAAGCCGAGGGAGTTTCACATTTTATACAGACAGGCACCAGTGATGCTACATTATCTAGAATTTTCTTAGCCAACCAGAAAATGTACCATTTTATGTATATTTGAAGAAACTAAAGCTCACCCACACTGACTGCTTACTGACAAAATATATAAGCCACAAGAAAAGCAATTGTGTTGTGGCCAGAGAAAGAGCCATCACTCCACTGATCTAAAAGCCACAAAAAAATGTTTAATCAACACAAACCACCATGTTACACATTTTCTCTAAAAAGGTTATTGCAAACTTCATATAAGGTAGTCTTTCCCTTAGATTAAGCAAATAAATTTAGTTTTACAATAATATAAAGATTTCATTAATTAATATATTCTTGTTGTAAATTATTAGTCAAGGAAGCAAACATGACAGGACTTTGTGGGTTTTGTGGGGTTTTTGTTTGGTTGTTTTGGGGTGGTTGTTTAGGTTTTTGGGGGGTGGAGGGGGAAGTTGGCTGGAAGACTTCCACTTAACTGCTCTTGTTTAAACACAGACCACTCCAATAACAGATCTGAAAGATACATTCCATCTCAGTAACACAAGTGCTCTTAGGCAGAATAATATCTGTAAAACAGACTTGATAAAGCAAAATTCCAAGCACAAACTCCATTCTACATTTACAGGATCACTGCATAATACAATGTGGGGGAAAAAAAGTAGAGAGAAAAAAATAGATGTGGGGGTTGATGCTGAATCCTACACGCCACAGGCTTACACTCCAGAAATTAATACAAAGAATGATCTTAATCCCCTCAGCACACAGTAACCACTGCCAAGGTCTCATGTTTGAGGCTTCAGGTCCATTTAATCATTTTGTGCAAACACAAGGACTGCAGCATAAGCGGACAACACGTGAGTCAGATCGTGGCTCTGGCAGGGTGGGGAGTCATGAGCTTCCTGATGACAAAGCAAGAGCTCTGGTCTAGGAACGCCACTCATTCCAACTGTCTGGTTAGGAGTCGGAAAATCCCCAGTTTACCCAGTTTAACACAGCCTGAAGTTCATCCATGACCAACACAAGATGCTCACTGTGTTGCACAGTGAGGATTTTTACCAGCCAGAGCACTTAGACAATGGTACATAGGGTACACAGCCCCTGTAAAGAGACAGAGCTCAGCTGACAAGGAAATACAACAGATGGCAGAGACTCCCATCACATGCTTTGTGTTCACTTGCCCAGAGCACGTCAAGGTTTATAGCCCAGGCTCACAACTCCATCTAATAACAATATTGGCAATCTTGAACAATCCCTTTGGCATGCACTGTGCTGGAAATCAGACAGCCCATACTCAGCAAGTCAGTGAGTCATAAATAAACAACTGAAAAAGTTTTTAGTGGATTAGTTTTTCACACTTTTTTTTTTAAACTCAGATTCCAACACTAAAAGCCTTGGCTGTGGAACACCTCTCAAAGCACAACTTAAAGTTCACCTAGGGGGGAAAAAAAGTCATTAGTGGCAAAGAGACAAACATGTAATTTCACCCCTGCTTGTAAAAAGCCTTCACAGGAGAGTGACTAAGTGCTCTGAAAACCCACACCTCCCCTGTTTGTTTCCAATTTCGCATGCTTAGGCATGTCTGCATAGTGCAACACTAATGACATGGCTTAGGACCATCACAGTGAAATGCATCCTGACACCCTTCAGATACAGAAATAGGAAATCTAATCTTCCTTAGGAAAATGAGATTTGAAAAATCTTGTAAGTGCTCGTTTGTATTTTCTCACATCTTTAAAAATATACAATAACTTCATTTGACATCACACCAGGTGGTGTAGACAGTTTCAGCAGCAGTAATAGACAAGGAATACCCCTCACACCTCCCTTGCTCCTGCCACAGCAGATTCACCTCTTCCAACACAGGTGCTTGTGCACACACACTTCCATAATTCCTTTGTAAAATATCACATCTGCTCTTACAGGGGTCTGAAGGCAAAAAATGCTGTACCCCAGTGTGTATGCCAAGAACGTATCTGCCATTAAACCACAACCTCAGCTCCTAGCATGCAGTTCCAGTGCTGTCCCAATTTCTCAAGCTTCCTTCTCGCATCACATTTTCATTAAGGAAGTTTTCCAAACAATGTTACCATCACTAACAGCAGCACAAGGTCAGTAATGATGCAAGTACACGAGAGCTCTGGTGAACATGGTGCTTTAAAAGATGACAGCTGACACAATGAGCTCTTTCATCTGCAGATATTTTTAAAGATCTTCAGACCTGAATTTCAATATTAGAAATAAGCAGAAGAATTAAGAAAACAGATACCTGGATTTATTAACTAATCTTTAATCTCAAAGAAAAATCACAACTGTATTACTTATCCTTCTTCTAAAAACAAAATTGTTTTGCTGAAATCAGAAATAACACTGATATATTGATACATTGCCAACCAAAAATAATACCTGCATAGAAACCAGCTTTATATACCCTGTACTGATCTTTCCAGGAAATTTTATGATGCAGCCTGCCAAGTTTAGCCAGTATCTTTTAACTTGCAAGGCAATTTCAAAATTAATCTGACTTTATTAGCTCATATTGGTAAACAGGGAATAGAAGCTGGACTCTAGCCCACTAACTGCTTCCCAAGAAGTTACTGTGTGCAATAACCAATGCACCCTACACTCATCACTTCATACTCTAATTTCTATTTATTTTTCAAGACGATACAAAAGAAACTAGAGAAAATTAAACCCAGGCTACCAACAGCCAGCTGTAATTTATGTCTGGTGGGGTACTAAACACATCAAGCCAGGTAATATTGGAGCTAAAGAAAAGGAAAGAAAGAAGCACATTTGTGTTACATACTGCTACTAGACTCACCTGTTTCAAAAACATTTCACTCAGTTGAAATTTTTTCTCTGGAAAGCAGGAGCAGCTAACACAAGCAATACTACAACCCACAAGCTCTTCTTCTTTCTTTAGACTACATTCATGATTTAAGTAAGCAATGGTGAAATGAGTATTACCATAATAATAAAAAGTACCGACCAGCATGACCATTTTACTTTATCATCATTTCTCTCCTTGCAATACTGAATAAGGTGCCAAGAAAAGAAAACTTTGTCCAAAGCAGATTTGTAAACACTGAGGTCAGGTCAAACCTTGCTCATCACAACTTGATGGAGAATCGGAGCAACGGCAGACAGCACATGCTGGGTGCATCAGGAAAAGTGTAGGATTCTTACCCATCAAGGACAGGTGCTGGCCAGCTAAAGACTGCTTCTGGCGTATCTGGACTAATTCGGCATGTTACAATTAAACCAAGATATTCATGTTATTCAAATAACTAACCACAAGTCTGTGCCCATTCTCAAGTGTGAGATTTTTACAGATGGATCCTGCCCAACCGAGAATACATCCTGATGATGTTTCAGCCCAAGAGAGGTCCCCTCTCCAGGGACATGCATTTCATTACAAGAAATGAGCTGCCTATGAGAAGGCTGAGAATAAATCAAGCGCATTTCCCAAACCGTGAACTATCCTGGCAGCATCGGTACAACCCTTTGTG
>VWZP01005658.1:4292351-4326037 GCA_013396995.1 Dicaeum eximium | reverse complement strand
GGACACACAGACACGGCAGGGACACGGACACACGGACAGATGGATACATGGACACAGCAGGGACGCAGACACAGATACACGGCCACGGGGGCACAGTGACACAGGGGGACACAGGCACAGAGCTACACAGTTACACAGACACAGGCGCGCAGGGACACGGGCACATGGACACAGTCACTGGATCGGTCAGGCTGGAAGGGGTCACATTGCACAGGACTGGGTCCAGGTTGTTCTTGAACACGTCCAGTGACAGAANCGGCAGGGACATGGACAGATGGATACACGAACACGGCAGGGACACGGACACATGGACAGACGGACACACAGACACGGCAGGGACACGGACACACGGACAGATGGATACATGGACACAGCAGGGACGCAGACACAGATACACGGCCACGGGGGCACAGTGACACAGGGGGACACAGGCACAGAGCTACACAGTTNAATCTGTTCTAGTGCTCCATCACCCACACAGTAAAGAAGTTCTTCCTCTTATTCAGGTGAAATTTCCTGTGCATCAGTTTCTGCCTATCGCCTCTCATCCTAGTGGCTGGCACTACTGAGAAGATGGCCTGGCTCCATCTTCTTGGCATCTCCCCCTCAGATCCACACATCCTTTGATGAGGACACACGGACACAGAGCTCTGGCGTGTGCACGGGGCCTGCACACCGGGAGGTGTGTGCTGCCCTGGGGATGTCTGCACATCCACCGAGCTCTTGGGACTGCGTGGGGCTTGAGCCTGTTTGTCACTCCCCACACACTCGAGGTTTAGCATGTGCGGGGTGTCCCACGTGTGCTGATGCTGGGGACATCTGCTGGCACGTGGCAGGACAGGCTGCAGCTCGGCTGTGGTGTCCTGAGCCCTCTGTGCTGCCATGCAGAGATGCCCCTGGCACCACGTGCTTGCCAGAGCAGCCCAGGTTTGTCACGGTCTCTGTGGCACAGGGAAGGAGCCAGCGTGGTCTCCAGAGGGCCCAGGCATCACAGGGTTTTGTCTTTGAGTGAAACATTCCCATTTCTCAGCCAGAGCCAGGGACAGTGCCTGCCCAGCCAAAGGGGCTGCAGGTTGTCACCCCTAGGGCTCAGTGCCTGCGCAGCCTCTGTGCCATGGGCTTGTATCACACAGAATCACAGAGGGCTACAGCAGCACCTTCCGTGTGAGAAGAAAAACAGGAACCCGGTGAAGCAGTGATGAAATAATTACACCCAGAATCAGACACACTTGGGAGCAACACTGCAGTTGTTTGTGTCCTGGCATGTCCATCATCCTTATAGCCTGAAAATTGGGTGGAGTGTTTAATTCTGTGTCTCAGGAACTGTGGCATTAGGATTTGAAAGTTTAAAGGGATAATGACTTAAACACGGCAGTTGTTTCTATTCCCTCCCATCCTGGCCTCCTCTGACTGGGAAAGATTAGTGACATACTGGCTCCCTGCTCAGCTCCTGTAGCTCTCCCAGGGCAAGAAAGTGCTGTGCAGCACACCCACACCACCAGGGTCCCACCAAAATAAGTGTAGAATGTCTCCTGCAGACTTACAGCATTCTACATCCATGTCATTATTTCTTCATGTCAGTAAAAGCAGCAGGAGATGGGAGTCACTGTCAGCCAAAGCCACAACACAAATTTGCTGGCAGGGTTCAGATGATGGGGGTGCCCATACATCCAACCCCAGAGAGCTGGAGGCTCTGGGGGAGAGCTCCAGGCTCCTGGAACAAACCATTTCCCTTCAGCTGTGCTTGTTATGTTCATTGTAACCCTGCTGTGGTGGTGCTGTGGCCCCAGAGGAGGGGCAGGCCCCACACACTGAGCCCCCCAGCCTGTTGGCAAAGGCTGTGCAGCTGGGAAGGTACAAAAGGCTCAAAGCAGGTATTTTTATTTCATTTTTAATGAGTTGCATGAATGCTATTCAAGCAGAGTTGTCGTGGTGCCTGCTGAGCACCTGCCAGGGCAGATGCAGCGCCAGTGGGCACTCGGCAGTGGGCAGGATGTCAGGCAGAGCCTGCTGTCTCCTGGTGTGCAGGGAAAAGCCTCTGGAAGAGAGAACAAGGGAGCAGCCCCATCTCTTTATGTCTGCTTACAAGTACAGTCAGAGCTGGTCCCTTGGGAGGGCAGGACCAGGCTCATTAGAGGCAAGAGAAGGACACATACAGACATTGAGGATGGAGTGATGCTGAATCTCTGGACATTTTTAGATTTAAAATACAAATGGCAAGATCTGATTTCTAGCAAGGAGGTCTGCTGCCTTAGCAGCACCATATGCCTACAGCCCTGCATTGGAAAACTTTCAAGCCCCCAGCCTCAGTTCCCAGGCTGCAGGACTGACCCACCATGTCTGGATGTTGCTGCTGCTAAGGCAGTGCCCACAGTGCAGCTCAGACACTGGAGATTCCTGGCAGGCCCAGAAGCATCAAGACAAAATTTGGAAATGAACACGGGGCTGTGTGATGAAGAACAATTTTTCCCCAGGACTAATACTTGCACATCACAACTCATACCCTTTCCCATCCACGTACTGAAGGACTCACAGGAACAGCAGAGTTTCAGGTCTGCACTTCAGGGTTTCTTTCTTTCACCCATTAGCACTGACTCAGTCAGTTATGCTGCAAAAGTCAGAGCAAGACAAAGAGGGAGAAGAGCACTACAGGGAATGACAGCAAGGAGTACCTCTGGGCTGGCAAACTACTGTTAGCAAAGAGGAAACTACTGATATTAATTTCTCAGGTACACAGAGAAATGCTAATGGATAATAAAGCAAGCAACAAAGTTTATCTCTGGTCTAGTGCCACGTCACTGCATGCCAGGAGTTACATCTCAGCAGGGCAGTTGGCTTGGTCAGTGGGCATCATTTTCTCGGTGTCGATCTTGTAGGACTGGAGAACACTCCTGAGGTGCTCCACGGTTTCTGGGTGCATGTCAGGAGCTCTTGACAGAATCCAGGCGTAGTCCATGTGGAAGAGCCAGAGGATGTTAGTGCAGGAGTAAACCAGGGAGTAATTTTCATAGTCAGTGGAGATGACCCAGTAAGGGGCAGCAGGCATGACTAGGAGAGAGGAGGGCACCGTGATTGCCGTGTGTAACCAGCTCTGGACAGCTCTGCAGCTCCTGGGACTGTTCCCACTTTGGCTGCTGCATACTTGTGGTCAGTACAGGGAGCTGTAATTTATAAAAGCCTACCAGGACTCCTTGTTCTGCCCAGAAGAACTTGAGAAAGACACAAAGCCCTGACTATGAAGGTCTTTCTGGAAAGTTAATGCTATGACCTGAACAGCTCTCCTGGGCTGATGAAAGCCAGCCCAGCCTCACCAGTGTGAGGGTGCTGCTGCCAGGAAGGAGCTGTAGGGCTGGGAGCTGACACTGGTGATAGGAGGAGCACAAACCATCACCCACTGCCATGGAGAGCCCTGCCTCGGGGAGCCAGCTGAGCCCAGAGCTGTTCTCTGGCTGGGGCTGCACATGCTGCAGGTGAAAGGGCTGCTGGTGATGCTGTAGCAGCAGAATTCAGTCTAGCTGTGCTCATGGAACAGTCATTGTACTTCCTTTGCAACTACCCCTCCTCCACCCATTTCTCCAAATAACCCCTCTGTGAAAGAGAGCCATGAAACTGCCAAAGAAAAGCTGTGAGGGAGCAGAATAAAAAGTGATCCAAGGGGACACTGCAGCTCACTTTCCAGTGTTGCTGCAGACAGGAGAAAATGCTGTGCAATGTGGCACAGCAGCTCAGCAAGCCCCTGTCAAGTATTACAGTGACAAGGGAAGGAACAAGCAAACAAAACCTTATTATTAATGGTTATTAAAAGCCGCTTGTACGTAGAGGCAGCGTGGGCAAGGAGCTGTACTGCAGTGTGCAGAGAAACAAGCTTATTCCTGGCTCTTGCAGCACTGTGGGGCTGCCTCCCCCACCTCCCCACCTCCCTGTCCCCATCTGTGAAATGACCTGGAGGGACAGCAAGGCTGCTGATCTTTCTTGCTTTGCGATCAGCTGGTGAAGAGTTCTCCACCACTGAGGGGGTCTGGCTGTAAATTGCATATCAGTGTCACCAAGCCACTGCCTGCTGGTCACAACGTCTATTTTAGCCTTTTGCTGCTGTGCTGAAGTCCCACGGGGAGCTGCACCCCTTGCTGTGCAGTTTCTGAGCCCTGGTGCCATGGCACAGTGCTCAGAGCCCAGCACTGCTGTGGCACTGGGCATTCCCACCACACACTTACACCAGTTAAAGCGGACGCCCAGCTTGGCCGGCTGCTTCACATCCAGGTGCATGAGCTCTCCTTCAGCCTCATTGATTTTGCCATTGGCACTAAGGGGAGAATGACAGAGGTGAGAAATGAAGTCAGCAAAGTGGGAGATCTTTTTTTTTTCACTTCCACAAAATCATTCCTCCTGACACAACTACCTGTCAAGAGGTGGCTGAAATGGGTACTAGTAAACCCCAGAATCCCTGAGGATGTTTTCAGCAGCACTCAGGGCACAGCAAGTCCTGGGCCAGGGTAGATGGTCTCTCAGGCTAAACCGCCCCAGCATCCCAGGCTGCCTCTCTCCAATATCCCTGCCAGTGATGTCCTTTGGTTCCAGGGTGACAATGACAGAGAAGGGAGAGCAAGACCGCTGTGCACTGGGTGGGAGAAACCCAGCATGGGAGGATGGGAGAATCCCATCCATGATCTTGGATGTGTCAGGGAGCAGCTCAGCTCCTGGTAGATGGGGAAGGCACATGTTCACTTCTGTTTAATCACCTGAGCTTTTTCCAGGTCACTGCACTTTCCTCCGCACGCAAATTACCTGTACCTGTGTGGTGAGCCAGGCTTTCTTTGGCTGCTCCTTCAGAGCCCTGCCCTGCTGGCAGCAAGCCCTAAGACTTGAGCTGCCCATCTAATAATAGCATTTTTGCACAGATGCCTCAAGACCTGGATGCTGCCTATCAGGCAGGAAAGTTTCACGCTTCCCTGTAAAACAGGAATGGCCAAGGAGGCAGAAGCAAATGCTGCCAGCAGCAGAGGTCAAGGGGCTGATGCTGGAGCCATGCACACCCAAAATATCCCTAATATTTCAGGGGCCTGAGCTGCTGCAGCAGTGATGACAATGATTGGATTAATCTCACACAGATCAGTGCAGGCACAGATGAATGTCCAGCTGTTTGCTGGGCACAGCCCGAGCAGTGGAGCTGCTGGGACAGTGCTGGGCGCTCTGTGAACGGCAGGGATGCTGCTCTGCTCCGGACACAAGGGATGTGTTCCTGTGCTGTTGTTATTGTGAGCCACAACAAAGTCCCCATGCCATGCCAGCAGCACAGGGGACAGTGCTGTGTTTGCTGCTCGCTCCCTCTCACCCACTCAGCCCCTTACAGCAGCAGCCCACAACAGCACAGGCTGCTGATGGAAACTGATGCATTAACACCTGCATCTTTCTGTGTAAAATTCCAGGAGGACTCAGGATAATTGCAAATTATCCTAATTCCCTAATAAAGGGGAAAGCTTTCACTTCACCACTGATTTAAACTGACAATGATTTTGATTTCCAATCCCTTGCACAGCAGTTACTACCTGTGCAAGGTAAATCCTCCAGAAATAGTTGACAAATATTTAAGTAAAAATTACTCATGTGCTTCACCTTCCCTGCCCCTTTAGCCTGTGTCTCTTTACTCTGGAGCCGAGAGGAGCACAGGGCACAGGCATTTCTGAGCATGCAGGGGCACAAGGTGGTAGCTGCCATCCATAACCAGCCCTATGACCTCCCCAGAACAGGACCCAGAGCATCCAGCTTCTCAGCCATCTCTGGGGCTGACAAACCAGTCAGGGGTGAGATCCAGGCTATTTTATGCTGAGGCTACCATGTACATTTGATCTATTTTCTAATCACTCACCTTGGACAATGAGACAGAGACCTGGTGATCCTCAGGTCACTGGCAGGAATCAGAGACCCATAACTCTCAGAAAAGCTACTGCAACCATAGGCTGCCTCCCCCAGCACCCTCAGCCCCAGACACAGAAAATTTAGAGAAAAATGAACACCCAGGACAGCAAGAGAAGTGACAGGAGGGCCACTGCCACAGTGAGGACATGACCCAAACACAAACACTTACAGCAGCTCCTTGTTGACCACCTTGAACTTCCCGTTCTCCTTCAATGAGTAATTTGCCTGGATGCAGCTTCCTTTCTCAAAAGTTGAGGGCAGCTTCTCTATCTCGTACCATTTCCCCAAATACTGACAGAAGAAAGTTTAAAGAGATGTTTTTAACATGAGTGAGCTGACGCAGAGCAGCCTGGCTCCTTTGTCAGCACAGTTTTTGCCCCTTGGTGGTTGGGGTTGGGGGTGAGCAGAGCTGCAGACCCACACTGGCAGCTGTGGCACAAGGTGTGACCAGACC
Source organism: Dicaeum eximium (assembly GCA_013396995.1). Taxonomy (NCBI): domain Eukaryota; kingdom Metazoa; phylum Chordata; class Aves; order Passeriformes; family Dicaeidae; genus Dicaeum; species Dicaeum eximium. Next base: position 4,319,667 of record VWZP01005658.1, on the reverse strand, counting down.
TGCCACCACCCCTGCACCCAGGCACTTCGCTGTCAGCCCCATGCCCCCTTAGCTTAACTTGCTACACCCTATGAGATTTTTAGAAACCTTTGCACACCTTGTTGATATCGAAATCTTCTTGCACTGGTGGGTCTGGGCATGGTCCCATATGAAAGATCTGGCCTTTCCCAATGCTGAAGAGGCTGAGCAGGACCGAGAGCCGCGCTGCCGTGCCCAGCATGGCTGCACTGGGATGCAGGCGGGAAATGGACCTGGGCAGAAGGAAAAGAGCTGAGCTGGGGCCTCCCTGGAGCAGAGCTTTGTGAGAAATGCAGCAAGAGGGACAGGACATGCAGCAGGCACCTCAGGGGCACAGCAAGGAGGAAAGAATCATTAGAAGAGTGCCCAAGAAGTCCCAAGTCCAAAACAGCCCTAAGCCCTGCGTGTGCTCAGGCTGTGCCCGGCAGCTCCATGGAAAGCCAGGCAATGCCTGGTGAGAACACTCCTCACCCATATCTGATAGCTAGCAAGATGCAGGGGTGATAAATGTCCAAGGACACACAGGAGCATCATTGTTTGTCCAAAGCTGAGGCAAGGGGAAATGCAAGATGTTTGCTTTAAAATGGTGGAGCACAAGGAACGTATTCGAGAGCCAACGGAGAGCTGGGGCCCTGGGACGTGGACATGAGCACTGTACACCTGCAGCATACACCTGCATGGCAGGAGGGACATCCCCAGGTGAGCCAGGGCTGCCTGACACTGCAACAGGGTGCGGGAGACAGTGCAGCTGCCTCTGGAGGGCTCTTTGTGTGCCAGGACAGGCACAGCACTGCAAGGTGGGGAAGTTGGTACCGATTGAAACCAGCACCAAATACAACATGAACTGACCCCCAAAAGCATGGGGTGAGGAGGGAAAGGACAGGTTTGCCTGCAGAGCAGAAGCAGGAGCTGTGCTGCTCACACCCACACAGTTGCTGGAGCCAGGATGCTGCCCACATGTTTTGGGCTCTGCTTGGGGCAGACTGGCACGTACAGACCCTGCAGCACTGGGCTGCTCTGCTTCCCTGGCTGGAAACTCCTCCATAGGAGCAGCAGTAACATTTTCCCCAAGTTTAGAAGAAAAGCCCAGTCTGTCTCCAGCTGCAGGCACAGGCCCTGCTGCAGACAGTTCCCATTTCAAATTTCCCAGTTCAGACGTACCTTGGTGGATGAGGTGCAGTGATGCTCCGCAGAGGACCAGGGCAGCAAGGAACAGCTCTGTGGTGAGCTCCCTGCTTCTCTTTATAAGTGTGCTGGGATCATCATTATTCAGCTCTGGCACAAGCCACTCCCTGGTCCTCAACGTGTTTAGGTTTTTTGGCAGGCCAGTCAGCTGCCTTAGATCTGCAGCTGGTACGAAGCTGGAGATTGGCTGCTCACCCATGCAAACAAAGGCACCCCACGTGTCTGGGTATCGCCTGCAGCTGCAGAGCTCTCTGTCTTGCAGCCACTCACTAAAGCCTCCGGCCTGGGTGCAAATGGCAGGGGAAGGAGAGAAATGCCACAGCCTTTGAGAGGGGCTGGGGACAGCAGCAGCTGCCATCCTGCACCCTCTGGTCCAGCACCAGCCATGGCCATGCTCCAAGGGGAGACACTCAGCCTCCTCTGCCTCCTCTTGAGGCCTGGAGATCCTCCAGGCCACTGCAATGTCCTTGTCCCCATCACAGTCACTCACTGCAAGTACATGAGGAGCATCAAGTAGCGGGATGCATCACAGGTTTGCCTGAGGAGCTGTGAGACCTTTCAGCAGTTTTCTTCTAGACTTTTAAATCTTATTACAAGGAAAGATGCCGGTGCAATTAATTCCATGCTGACCTGGCACTTTTTCCAACAGGTGCCCAGCAAATGCCTTTGACAGCAGAGCAGCCATCTGTGAAGGCAGCCAGTCCCAAGAGTTATGCAAGAAGAGTTGGGTAATTGACAGGAAGCTCTCTGTGTTTAATTACATTTTAATCTCATCTCTGTTGAGACTTTCTCTCTAGGTGTGTTTTAACATGCTGCCCTGCATGCCTTCCTCACACATGCACACACACCCACGAGCTCCTGACTGCCCAAATGCCACCCCAAGAGCCACAGACAGCTCAGTGCTGTCCCTTCCTGAGGCCATGAAGCCAGGGTGTGCCCTGGAACACAGCACAGCCAAGGTGTGTCCTAGGACCTCAGTGACCACCAGAGCTGTGCCTGGCTCAACCAGTGCAGAGCCAGCAGCACCAGCTGGGGGCGAATGGCCTAGGGGAGCACACGGTCCATGGTCTGCTTGGCACAGGGCAGAGGAGCACACAGGGCTCTCCCTGCCTCCATTCAGCTCGTCAGTGCTTTGGCAGCCACCCATGGCCCTGATGGGGTTGCTCTGGCTGCCCCTGTCAAAGTCAGAGATGTCCTACAGACTTTCTGCAAGCCCCACATTCACCTGCATCTCTTGCAATACAAACAGGTTAGAAGTCAGGAAGCCCCTGTCAGACCCTGACCTGAACTGCACAAGTGCTGCCATGCTGCAGTGCATTGCTGGGATTCCCCATGCACTGCACACCAGCAGGCAGCTTTCCTCCTCCGCTCAGCTGCCCACATCCTGCAGAGTAACCAGAGAAGAAAGTCCTGCAAAAGGGCCAGCTTGGCCACAGTGGAACATTGGCATGTGGAGGTGTGTCTGTGTGCTTATCCACATCTGCACATGGAGCATTTTCCTATGGGATGGGGCAATGACTCCTTGGCTGTGGTGGCAGCAATGTGCCCTCGGGTAGAATGATTCTGAGGACTCCTTTTACACTGCTGCAGCAGGAGGGACTCCTGCTTGCCCTGGCCTACAGGTGCTGCCCACTACCTGAGGGCTGCCCTGCAGTGCCAGCCCTGCCAGGGACATCTGCATGGCTGGGAACTGCCACTGTGGCTCCTGGCACGCTGCAGCCAGAGTCACACCAGAGCACCGAGGTGTTCACCCAGCCATGCCCCATGGAACTCCTGCTGCAGGAGTGTGCAGGAGTGGGCTGTGGCCAGGACGCTGAGAAGTCAGGAGCCAGCAGGAGCTGACACTCCTTGAGCCCACTGACAGTGGAGATGACAGGTGGGGTGGACTTGGCTACAGCCATCAGCCCCCTTGCAGCCAGCACCAACAGCACTGGAAGAAAACCCATCTGTGCAGGAAATCCCACACCCAGCCAAAGGCAGCACCCTCAGAAGTGCAGCCCCATTCCTCCCCTGGCCACTGCCAGCCAAGGAGCACCCCAAGGGTGCCAAGGCACTGCACAGCTGGAAGCAGAGATGATGAGAGCTGGCAGCCGAGCTCGCTGCCACTGCTGGGACGTCTCCACACAAGCACTGGCTGTGCCTTCCCCAGGGGCACATTTCTGGGCTCGGCCTGGCCACACAGGGAAGCACCCACCTATCTGCCACTCATCTCTTGGAGTGGAGCAGGTTTGGGATGCTGCAGCTGAGCCCCTGCTTGGTGCCAGCTGGCCAGGACATGTTCAGTGACCCCAGGACCCTCCTGCACCCTCATTCCACCTCCAGCACCACCAGCACCACTGGCCTGCACAGACCAGAGCCTGCTCCATGTCCCCCCTTGTCCTTAGCCCACAGCAGAAGTCTGCTCTGAGCCACTCCAGAGCAGTTCGGGGGGAAAAGCACATCCTTATAATTGCACCTAATTGTGGGGTGGGAGCAGTCATCTCCACCTGGTAAGCACTTTGTACCCTGGAGCAGAGGAGGGGCCACGCATCAAAGGGCAGGAAGCTGGATCAGGGGAGGGAGGACAGGAAGGAGGAAAGCTGTGGAGAAACCAGGGCAAAAGGGGGGGCACTAGGCACGCTCGGAATGCTTCATGCAAGAATGAAACCTCCCCCACGTGTCTGGGCAATGAGGCAGCCGCAGGGCAGCTGCAGGGCTGGTGCACAGGACGTGGATTTGGGGTACCACAGGGGCTGCAGGAGGATTGGGCAGCGCTGCCTGCGGGGCAGGGGGGCTGTGACAGGGGGTAGGCAGGAGTGGGTGCAAAGCATACACGGGGTGAGGTGCCATGAGCCACACAGCACAGCCAGGGGTGACAGGGACAGCATTTACAGACACAGTACAGTGGCTGGGATATCCTCACGCTGCCAGCCGTCCATTTCAGTGACAAAACTCAGCTGGCTCCAGTGAGACGATGCAGCAGCACTGAGTGCTGCCAGCAAAGAAAACCCCTTGCTAGAACAAGCTAGAAGTGCGGATAAAGTTCAGCCAGCAGAGGGCTAGGACAGGGCAGTGCCACTCCACCTGTGACATTCTACCTGTGGCCGACCTGGCTTAGTGCAGGAGTGAGACTGTCCTGTTGCACCCCCAGATATCAACTCTTGGCTATGAAACAGAGCAGCTTCAGCCAGCCAGGCCTGGTGGGGACCAGGCTCCCCAGGGAAAGGCTGTCATACCACACTGGGTCTCCAGCTGGGATCTCAGCAGCTGCAGAGGAGCCCCCAGCAGCTTGAGAGCCAGGATAACCTGGGAGTGCTGAGGGTCCCACCATGGAGACAACATGTTTTGCATGGACAGCTCTTCCTGAATCAGGTGGTGCCTTCCATTTTGTTTTTCCTCCTCCTCTCCAGGAAATGGGGCTTTGTGTTGGCCAACAAGTTGCAACATGGATATAGAAAAAAATCAACAAGTATGTGACAAGACAGAGGAACGAAAAGCAGGTGGGAATTTTCCTCTGTTTGTAGGAGTGGCAAAAAGTGCTTTGAAATATGTTTATGCAAAATGGTGTAAAATTTTTAATTACACTTACAACAGCAAAGGAAGTAAACAGAGTCTGGACACATGAACTGGCCTCTGGGATGTGGGAACTTCGTCCCATGCAAGTGCACAAAAGATGTTGTCATTCTTTACATACAATTAGTGAGTAGCTCTCCACCTTGGAAGTTATCCAATTATGTATTCAAAACACAAGAAGCCAAAGAGAGAGAATTTAGGAAGTTAGAAAACTAAAGAGGGTATTATTTTTTAAGGGATAACCCCTATCATGCAGGACCAGCAGTGCTCCTGGCTGTGCTGAGGAAGGCTCCTCAGCCTAACGGGCATTGCTGCCAAGATCCAAATCCCGGCAGAGAGAGAAGCCAGAGGGATATTTACTCTTCAGAAAGTAGAAAAAGCAAAACAGAGAGAAGGAAAACAAGGTTTCTGTATACAGAAATGCACAGCAGATCTGGACCAGTGACAAAGCTTTGGCCCATCTCACCCCTGTGGATGTGCTCACCATAAAAACCAGAGTTTAAGCAGTGCCCATAATCCTGGGGTTTTGCTGCATTCCAGTGCCCCACATGAAGGGCTGCCTTATGCTGCTAAGTAGGGTTAGAAACGTTTTGTTGATGCATTTGCTACTGGTTCCCAGAGCAGACCCTGGGTACAGGCAGAGCAGGCATTCGGCCAGGTTTGTCCTCACAGAGAGGAGCACGGAGCGCACAGCCCAAGGGGGCAGAGTAGGAATTCTCCAATGGATGTAGAGCAGATCCCATGGGCATTTACAGACTCCTGTGGGCCCTGTCTGGGAATGCCCACTCAGATTTGAGTGCTGTGGGCACTGCAGGCTCTGGCTGTGTGGCTCAGCTGAGCACAGGCTGCTGGTCCCACTGAGCCCAACCCAAAGAGCACCTCCTGCTCTGCATCCTCTTCTCAGAGGAGAGCTCCCACATTCCCCAGGGGATTCATGATGTTTTTTTTCTCAACCAGCAGCATTTAGCCTATTGAAATATACTGTAAATTATCTAAAAAATGTCATTAAGCATGTTTGGAGAGCTTTTTCTTCAAAGGGATTTTCTGTCCTCATGGAGGAGGCACAGTGATCTGTTCACAGCATCACCAGCTCTGTCCAAGAGATGCCCAAGTAGGGCTATTTAAAGCCCAAAGCACTATTTTCTGCAGCTAAGCCATATTTCAGCCCTTAGCTGAGGCATGCATTAGTGCAGTTACACAATTATATTTTCTGTGACCTATATACAACCTACATCTTCCTCATGGCACAGATTTACAGTGAGTGGGTAATCCCAGCTCTGCTCACAGAAAGGGGGAACAACCTCTTTTACATTAAGAAATGCAATTAAGAAATCTCCTACAGATTATGCTGTCGTGCCAGCCAAGCAGGAAACCCTTCGGCAGGGACGTGGGCTCTCCTGCTGCCAGAGCACTTTGAAGCCTGCTTTAAGTCAGCAACTTGCATCAGCTACCAGAGCCCAAGAATCACATGGGGAGTTCAGGGGTGGCCTCAGCCTCTCAGATATCCCTCACTCTTAGGCCTCAAGGCTGTTTTATATATGTTTTGTATATGTACCAGGAAGACCCAAGGCAGCACTTTGGCCCTGAAGGACTTCTTGACCAGCCAGCCCAGCATTTCCATCCCATATCTCTGAGTTTCCCAATCTCACACCACAGAGGAGGATTTTAAGAATACCCTTTCTGAAAGAGCAAGTCTCATCCCTCCACACAGGCTGAGAGCACAAAGACACTGGCATATGTGTTTGGCTTTGCCTGTGAATAGCTGCATTGAGGCCACTGAGCCCAAGCACACACAGCTTGCATTGAAACACAGGCCCAAGTGTTTGCTAGACTGGAATTTACATTGTACAGAAAATAAATAACATAAATTCAGTGGTCAGTGCTCTGACTTTGGTGCAATACATGGTTACAGTATGAAATGGCACAGAGATAGCATTCTCGGTGGGTTTCATTTAAACCAGTTGGGAGATGTTAGGAATTATTCATTTAGACAGTATTAAAAATGCTTCTATCTGTGCTGCACCCCAGGAATACTAGTCAGGTGTGTATTTCAGTGTAAAGAGACCTGGTGTGAGGACATGCATGCATTATCCACATGCCCTACCTTGCATTCCCTGACAAAATTATTCTTGAGAAATGGTTGTTACCCATGGACAGATGTACAGGAGTGTAGGAACTTGCTTGGGATGCAATAGATCCACCTGGGACTGGTTTTGATTCTCTAAGTGCCCAAGCAGAGGCAGAGCTGGAAGCCAGCTCCTGACTTGTGCCTGCAGGGGGGAAAGCTGCCTGAGGCAGGAGCTGGGCTGGCTGGGCCAAGTGCCCTCCCTGCCACAGGGAGTGGGGGCTTCCTGCTCCTCTTAGTGCCTGCTACTGCTGCAGGGAGGGAGCAGCCACCCCGTACAGGGTCCCCAAAGCCTGAGGGAACCAGGCAGCTCATGTGTGCTTCAGGGCTGTGAAAGTGGCAGTGGTGAAAAAAGAAGGTCCAGATGTGCTCTTGGGCTACAGAGTCTAAGGGACTTGCTTGTTGATAAAGGTGCACAGCAAAAGAACATGAGCAGGGAGGGATGAGGTTGGGACTTAGTATGTGGGCCAAGAGTATATGGGAAAGATGGAGAGAGGAGTGTTTCCTGTGTGTGAACATGGTGTGGCAGCAGCTCCCAGTAAAAGCACTGGCTCCATCCCCACACCAGTGCTGGCCCTGAAAGAACTCAGTGCTGGAGTCCCTTGTTGGGATGCACCCACTGGATGACTGTGTCCTGCACCTCTTCAAAGCCACCTTGTGCCAGCAGCCAAGCCACCACACCATTTCACCCTCTTTAAAGATGGCCACTGCTACCTTGAAGCCTTTTCTGAGTCCCCAGGCAGATTTTCTGCAGGCACTTCCTCATTATCAAAGTGTACCTCAGCTGTATTGGAGTGCTTGATCCTCATTTCTTCTTTGGAGGGCTGCCAGGCTAAGTACCTGCACAAGCTTTCCACAGGGAGGGAAGCTGTACAGCCATACCCCAGACACCCACTGGATGTCTCCAGTGGGACACAGGGACTGACATATCCCTGCCTGCAGTAAGTGATGGAGCCATGGGGCCTTACCAGGGTGCATCCCTCTCCCAACAGCTCCCACCTTAGTCATGCTTCCAGAGGCAATGGCTGCCTCCCATTAGAGCTGGAAAGGAAAGGTGCTTTGCTGTGCTCTGGATGCTTCAATACCTCTGAGAAAGCAGAAACCAGGAAGGAGACACAAGGGCAGCCTGCTGGCTGATTGTCATAGTACCCCTGGTTAAAGTCTCACCAGGAAAATGACTTCTCCTGCAGCACTTGACCCCACCAGGTGATAGGTACCACCCACACCCCTGGGAGCACAATTGCTCTGGCAGGGAGGCCCTGGAGCTCTGCAGTAATAGACCATGCAGAGTTTTTCCCCAAGTTGCAGTTCAAGGTCCCTGGGCAGGGTGCCTGTGGGGTGATGGTTAACCCTGGTGCCTGTTTAAGAGCAGCACAGTGGTGTTAATGCCTGCCCTCACCCCTGGCACCTCCCTCCCTGCAGCTCTAACAGTTCAGAGGACTTTAGAAACCACTTGTAGCAGCCTTCATGCAGAAGACCAGAGTCACCACATTTATTATTCTGCCACAAAAAGTAATTCAGTCTGTGGGAAGGGGGATAATACCTATTCTGGCATCAGTTATTATTATAACTCCAGCATGGGCAGGGTGGTGGCAGAGGCAGCTGGGATAGCAAGGGAGCTTGGTGCAGGTAGAGTGATTTATTCTGGGTATTTAGCAAACCTGTAGCAGTGCCAGGGCCAGAAGTGCTTCATCTCAGTCCCAGGCAGAAGTCTTTCCACTAAACCATTAAAACAGACCAGCTCTTACCTGAGCTCTTACCTGGTTCCTCTGCTGAACACTCTTTCTACAACCAAAGCAAGAATTCTTTCATTTTTCCTGTTTTGACTTCTATTAATGTCTTGGCAAACACAGTGAAGGAACATCTCATGTGACCAGACCTGTTCCATCTGTGTGCTGGAGCTGGAAACAACTGGGAAACACCACTGCTCTTCTCAACATCGTCTGCCAGGTCCTGCACAAGAAAGAGTTTTCATACCAGGGGCCGTGCTCAGGAGAATGGACGACCTTGTGCCATGGGGCTGGCTGGGGACAGGCAGGCACAGGGGAAGGCAAGAGCCAGGAATTGGTAAGCAGATCAAATATCTCCATGTGCCCTTCAAAGCAAACCCATAAAATTCATGGTGTTAGGGCCAGTGTCATGATGCTATGGCAACGGAAGTGCAAAGCTGGCAATGGTATAGCAGTACCATCAAGTCTTAGAAACCCTCACTCTTGTTCCAAAAAGCCAGAAAACTTCAGATTCTTTCTCCATATCGATTCCTTCAGGCTTGAGGCTGTCTGATACAGGGGGTTCCGTCATTAAGGATAACCTGATAATAATGTGCTTTAGATACCACAAAAATGCCTCCCTGGCCATACATATGGGGGTGAAACACAATCAGCTCCTCTGTTAAGGGCAGAGGAAAGCAATACTGCACACCCACACCAAGGGGGTGGGCAGGGACCCCCTCTGGCACTGCTTTGTTGGTAAAAAGTGCTGTGAGACAAAGCACCCTCAGGGAACCAAATTAATCTGCTCTGCAGGCAGTGAATTATGGCATGTTCACTGCACCATGCTGTGGTAAGTGCAGTGAACACTGGCTCAGCCAAGTGCTGTGCCCAGAGCTGCCTTTGGCACCAGAGGGATGCTGCTGCTGCTAAGGGCCCTGGAGAGCTCTTCCCTTCAAGACACCACAGGAGAAGGCACTGGATGCTGCAGGCCTGCACACATGGCCATTTTGTGCCTTCTGAAAAGCTGCTGTCAGGGCTTATCAGTATTTTGAGGTAAAAACACAGGTCTGCTCTTGCCTCAAATAGCACCAGGGGAGAGGATAGGGCTGTATCAGTAACATCCCTGTGGCCTTCCAACGCTGCTGAGAATGAATTAACTGTATCTGGCTCCAGGCCAGGCCCTGGAGGTGGAGCTGGCTCTCTTAAAATTTCTCTATTTGTAGCATCTCTCCAATGCCCAGGGCTCAGGCTGCTGGCTGAGAAACCTGCTGGTATTGGTTTGGGTTTGTTTCTAAGATGTTTTTCAGCATTGTGGCTACACAAGAAGCTGAAAACTTGTGTTTCAAAACCCCAGCCAGAAGCACAGGTGCTGCTGTTGCTATTTACACAGCACCAGCATGTTTAGGGGGGGTCTTTAAGCTAAGATAAACCCATGCTGGGTTTCTGAGGTCTGCAGGTTTCCAAGAGGCTGAGCACACCTCCCATGTGCAGGTGCACGGGGTGGCACTCTTGCAGAGCTGGGTGCTGCCCAGCAGAGCTCCCTGCACAAACCCCAAGCCTGCAAAGGTCCCACACCCAGGCACTGCCCTCAATGCCATATTAATGCAACTCTATGGTGTGAAACATGGACTCTTCTGTCACCCCCAGACACCCAGAGCTCTCCTCCCAGGCAGAAACCAGGTCAGGCACTAACAGCCCTCCTGAGCACTTCTCAGGGGGCAGATGAGGGGACTGGGGCTCACATGCTGTGAAATCCTAACCTGGCTCAACCACGAGGTCCTTGCAGGTCCTGGACAGTTCTTGGCTTGCCAGTCTCCGTTCTGTCTGTGAGAGGAGCTAATCCTTATTGCCAGGCAGCTGTAGCCCTTGGATTAGTTACAGTAAGAGTGCTGAGGCAATGAATAATGCACAGCACTCCTCCCAACTATCTCCTTTGAGGGAAACCACACAAAATACAAACAGTGATGGTGCCTGTGTTTACAGAGAGGCCTCCCTAACTGCCTTCTGCTGAGGAAATGGGCCATGCTGCCCATTCTGCTCCAGGCAGTTCTCACTGAGCCTCCACAGTCCCACTATCTGCTGAAACATCATTATTGTTATTATTAAACCACCTCCTTAATTACTGAACCTAATTAAATCCCAACCTCAGATTCAAAAGAGGTGGGAAAACAAATGTAGAAATGAGCACTGGAGCCAGAGACATATGATTTAAAAATCCTATAGTTTATTTTTCTCTCTGTGCAAGTCAGAGCTACTTAACATTAATCACATTTCACAGTGCAGGGGGCGGCAGTGATTACTGTTTAAGCTACAGTTCAGTGAGATCCTTCTGGGTCCTGAATCCCAGGAAATCTCCATGTGCAGATGATCTGGAAAAGACACAAACTGCACAGCAGTATTTCCAGCAGCTGTTACTTGTAAGACAAGCTGCCTTGACAGCATCTCCAAGGAAAACCTGCTTTCCTCCTGAAGGCATCATAGCATTCATAGCTGCATGCACACTCCAAGAATTTGCAGACAGTGGCATACAAAAAAGTTTAAGGCACAGTTTCCAAGTCAGAGCTAGCAGAGGCAGATGAAGAAAGAGCAATCAATAAGCTCTTTTCACAGCCACTTAATCTCACATAAGGCAAAACAGTGGAAGGAAAAGCTGGTCCCTAAAGTAAGAGGCTCAGATCCCAGCCTGGCCAGCAGTGCCTGAAGCTTGCTGGCTGTTGCACCAGTGGTCACCACTGGAACACAGGGAATGGGGCATGCAGGCAGCCATGCACTTGGAAAACATTATCAAAATCCTGCTTATGGCCAACAGAAGAGATCCTTCAGGATACTGGGCAAGAGTAGCTCATAGCAGTTATCAAGAGGTTCTCAGAGAAGATGATTGTGTGACATGGAGATTTCATTGTGCAATATTAAAAATAGGAAATGTGTCCCTTAAAGCATCCTTCCAGAGCTCATAGTCAGGCCACACTAGCTGCACAGTCCCCCATCATTGTTCAAAATGCAGAGGATAAATGAAAAAACTGATTTGGAAAAGCCAACAGCAGCTGCCTCACCAGCCAGAGGGAAACAGGGGGATGGCTGGACAATGTCTGTATCATGGTTGAGTAGCTCAGGCATGTAAGGTAGTAGTCCAAGAAGCCAAATTTGTTTGCTACATCAGCTTAAACCCTGTCCTACAAAGCTCATCAGCAGCAGGTGGGGAGGGGCTGCTGAGAGATGGCTCAGATCTCATTATTAGAAGGGCTTTTCACTGCCCATCATGTGCCCAGTTGTTGGCTCTGACACCTCCTGGCCACAGTGCTGGAAGAACCCTTCTCTGCAGCTAGGTAATGAGGCTGTTTAGAGGCAGGGTTGCTATTTCCCTGGAAAGAGCAGACAGTCACAGCACAGCAGAGCTTCTTGGCAGTATCAGGAAAACAATGGAAGGCTGTGACTGACCCATTTTCAACCAAATTGAAAACTCTGCTTTTGTTTCCCATTTTAGTTTATCCCTTCAAGCCATCTCATAGCAACAGCTTTGCTCTGCTATTAGGAGTTTGTCCTTGTAAGGAAAAGCAAGAGCCCATTAATAAGCCAAATTTATCACTGGGGGAACTCTGCTGACCTAATTACACTAGCCACATATTTGACATGTTATATTTACCTTCCTCTGCTTCCTCCATAGTTAAAAGGAAAATACCTTTCAACTTTAATCAGAATAGGAAGAAACACAAACAAGAAAGAGGGAAAAAAAAAAAAGAACCAAAAAACCATGTTGTTCTAGCATTCCACAACACATGACCTGAAGTCATAACTTGAAGTGGAAGCACGTGCATCTCCAGGGGAGACAGAGCAGCAAGGAGTGCAGAGATCAGCCCTAGCTGTGTGTGAGGAGCCCTGGAGGGATGCCTGAAGGATGCCTGCTCACAGGGTGGCTCCGGGGATGTAGAGCCAGTCAGCAATGGCTGTGGGCAGGTGGGTCATGACCTGCAGCCTCACCCACCAGTAGGTCTCCATGGGGTTGTAGCGGTTCTTCGGGCACGGAGACGTGAGCGCTTCGGTGATGTCATTCAGGACCAGGGACATGTCCTTCAGGCCACTGTTCACGAAGGACTTCATCATGGCCACGTGGCGAGTGAAATACTCGCTGCCATAGTCCTCCCGCACCGTGTCGCTGGCCCCGCTCCACAGAGCCTCGGCCTGCCTGTCCACGCCAGCGGCCGTCAGGATGCCGGTGGCTGCCACGAAGTTACTGGGCTCGATGAGGATGACGCGGACGCCCCAGCGGTACATCTCCTGCCTTAGGCAGTCCGAGAAGGCGGCCACCCCAAACTTGGAGACGCAGTAACAGGAGCGAGAGGGACTCACCATGCGTCCCAGCATGCTCGTGATATTCACCACACGGCCTAGAGAGAAAAGATCAGGGAGAGATGATGAGCTGCAGGAGCAGCAGCCAGAACAGCCCAATAAAAGGGTACTTAGTTGGATGATGCCGATTTCTAAAATCTGAATCTTGAATACACATCTCCTGTCACAGAACTTTTCTCTCCTGCCTCAAGCAAGGCTAACCCCTGTTCTCCAGGGAATGGTGCATATGCCTACCTCTGCATCAAAGAATTTACAAAGCATAACAAGACATTTCCCTTCTAATTTCCAAGTAGGGAAGTACCATGATCTTCTGAGACTGCTAGCTGTGTGTTCTCAGGAGTGTGTCTCACCCGTGTGTCTTGATAGAGAAGGGCTCAACTCCCAGCCTGGAGTATCATGAGCTGCAAAGTTCACAGCTCTGTGTGATAACATACAAGTGTTCTGGTTCTTTCTGCAAGCACAACAGCTCATCTGCCTAACACACCTGTGTACTTTTAGAACTGAGCTGGATGGCAGAGAATGAGTACAGATTTCTCTGCACCTGCAGCCTGAGCAGCACAACTCACTCACCCAGCTGGTCAGCCACAAGTCTCTACAGTGGCCACTCCTGGGACAAACAAGAGGAGACTTGATGTGCTGCTGTCCATGGGGCAGTGGAGAGCAATTGTCCTAATTCCTGCCAACAGCCTGTGACAGCCCTTGGGGCATTGCCTCAGGGCAGTGACAGCAGTGGTCACTCCTCTGTGCGTGTCTCAGCCTTCATCCAAGACAAGACACATGCACTATGGTTTCAGATACACTTACAAACAAGCCCTTGAAATTCCACCAGCTATTTTTACAGAGAGAATTTTCACAGCCATGGAGCACAACACACTTCTGCAGCTCAAAATTTCAGCTGAGAGACAAGTGGGCAGCTCTGCTGTCTCATTGCAGACCTAAGTGTAACTTAGAGGGACTGTGAGAACCAACTGCTGACCTGATGGGTAAGATGCTTTTTGTAGTGAGATAGAGCTTGTTTAGTGGTTAACTGCTGTCTGGGAATGGCATCTGAGCAATCTTTTTAATACAGCCCCCTTTTGTTCTCACAGAACACACACCTGTACCATCATTCCCACACATGCTAAATAAAGAAGCTCTTCAGAGTTCTGCTCATACATCACTTTTTTCAATATAAAACAAAGAGTTTTGATAATACCATTGTCTTGCAAGATATCTGAAATGGCTGTTATTGACTCTCATTTATTCTGTTACTACCTGAAGTCACCTGTGAATAGACTAATGTGAAGAGAGAAGATTCAGTTATCCAAATGTGACCACCCTGTGGGACTCTGGATTATCCATCCTCTGCCACACATCAAACTGTGTGATATCTGCCAACATGGCACAAAGGTCTCTGATAGCTTGGATGTTTAGGATAGCACCTGGTGTGTAGGTGCCTGGCTTGCCTCAAGAATAGCCTGTACTACCAAATGTTTAATGGCATCCTCAGAAACCCTCCTTGGACTGCACAGGCATTCCCCCAAGAAATCCAACAGCCTGGATTTCTAGCTACAAAAGCTCTGACCCTTACCACAGTGCCCAGCATGTACCTTTAGCTCTGCGAATGAAGGGCAGGAAAGCCTTTGTCACTCTCACAGTGCCCCATAAGTTGACCTCTGCCACCTTCTTGTAGTTGTCTAAACTTGCAAATTCCACCTCTCCGAAGGTTGAGATGCCAGCGTTGTTCACTAGGCCCCACAGACCTGCCAACAAACACATGATTAAAGAGTAGGACAAGGAAGAGTGTCACAGAAAAAACACTTCTCTTGTTGTTCACAGTAACCTATAACCTTAACAAAGAACAGAATTTTCATCGAAATAAGTTGTAGAGAAAAATCCAGCAAAGAGATGAAATACAGTCTTCCTGTACCTGGGGCTTGTTTGGAACATCAAGGAAAGTGATGGGGCCACACAAGTATTGCCTCCCAGCTATCTCCTGTGCAGTCAAATGCTCTTCTGGGGCTTTATAAGGCTGCATCTGGCTGACTCTCTTTTAAGCCTCCTCCTGATCCCAGGTTTGCCTCCACTCAGTGACTTTATAATGAATTTTGCTATTTGGAAGGGGCTGGACTCTTTCTCCTTCCTTTTAGGAGGGAAAAAAATAGGTATTTTGGATTTCTTAATCCCCTTCATAACTCTGGCTCGCTGTTTTGGAGGGTGGATGGTATTGATCTTCATGGTCTGATTAACAGCTGCTGTGTTTTAGTCCAAGTATTTGGTTTCCCTCAACCCTAACTTTATCAGGAGTTAGCAAAGTTACAACCAACCCTTACTACTAGAATTTTAAAATTAATGTCGTTTGCACATGCATTCCTGTCAAAATTAAATTGACTGCACTTCCCAAGAGCTTCTGTGATGAACCCTTTACATGTCAGGACTTAGGGTCAGCAGGGACTTGACCCTTCAAAGCGATTACTGCAGGACTCCCAGTGGCAAACGTTTGTAGGGCTGAATCCATACTTCATGGATTTATTGAAGCATGGGACTATGCAGCCATAAGCTGCACAAGGAACAAACAGAGGAACTGGAACAAGACAACAGAATTGCTCTTCATTAGATGTCCTGCCATACACCATGGTTATTTTTACTGTGTTGGAGTTGGGGCTGGACTGTCGGGGCTGTGTTAGACTCAGTTGAAGTTGGGGCCCCTTTCCACTCCAGGACCTTCCTCTTACCAAGAACTAACACAGGACTAAGAAGGAGTCTTCATGTCCAGGGAGCTCCAACATTGCTATCAAAAGCACCAATGTCATGCCACTCTGTTGATAAAAGTTATCAAGCTCCCTCTCAGAAATTTTTGGGCTATTTGCCCTGCCTCTGCTCCACACCTTCCCTACTCTGATGCATGAAAGCCTTTTAATTTCCACTCTGTATTGACTCAGTCAGATAGTAGCTATATATTTTACCAAACATAGTACTATAAGCAAATTGCAATATTCTGCCAATGTGCAATGGAATTTATCCTCCTGTTGCACTTAAAAATATCAACATGCCCTTGGCAGACTGACTCTGTGCTCTCACACAGGCTCAGTAACCCTGTCCCATTCCCAGCTAAGGTTGTTCTCCCTGAAGGCTGTGGACAGCTGTGTACAGCAGCCTGTTCCTGCTTCACCTACTGAAGCTCCCAGTTTTACTGAGTCAAGATGACTGACATTCACACTGATCTGCATCCAGCACAGCATCTCAGCCTGAATGGGGTCCCTCTGTAATTTCAGAGTAATTTCACTACTAATGAAACAACATGCCAAAAAAATTTGGCAGGGATTTACCAAAGACATAAACTGTTGGTCACAAACTGATCTCTGCATAGTATTCCTTAAAAATTCCTGTAATTTCCTGTACAATAATTTCCCATTTCCTGGGTTGTGATGTTCGTTTTCACGAACATCCCTGAATAATCATTTACAATAGTTTGTTGTTGGAATTCTATTGCTCACGGATCAGGGCACATTACAAACTGAACAAAGTGCTGAGGGGAGCCCAGTCACAGGGCTGTTTGCTGGACAAAGTGTGTTTATTGAGCAGAGCCTTATCACTACTACGTCTCTATAGTCAACAATACAGTGGGAACTGCCTGAGACCAAAATCAAACAGGCACTCCTATCAAAAGAGTTCACCCTTATGTACACAGCAAAGGGAGAAGAGGTATAAAGAACTGTACAGCCCAAAAACTGTTCTGCACTAGCTCCTCTGGGGCCACATTCATGTGCAACCACACCTCTGTGCAAGGCACCTCAGTCTCAATAGTCTTTATATTCCAGCACCTATTTAATGAGCACTATTTATTGGGAAGCCTCAAACCTCAGTCACACCTATGGTCCTAAAAAGAAGCCTTTGTTGCTTTGCACACGGTGCTGAGGCAAACAGCTACAGGAGGAACCAGTTCAACTTGCTGATCAGGGATGCAAGACTTCTCTGTCGCTGCTACACAGTTTTGCAAACACTGCTCCATTTATAGAAGCATTTATAGAAGCAATAGAGCTGCTCCCTTCCAAGCTTTCACGCAGTGGGAGAAGGCTTTCTGCTACCACTGCTGTTGCTGGGCTCTTCAAGAAAACCTTAAGAAGCTGTGAAAAGCATGACGAAGGCTGGGTGATTATGTAGGAAGAAAAATCATGCAGAGAGAACATGTGTGGGATCAGAGCCTGTACATTACTCAGTTACATTTCATATGCTTGTTTTAGAAGGAAAGGTGTGCTCATGTAATTTGCATGAAGATTAGAGCTGTTGTTATTTACTAGCTTCATACTTGCTGTGAACAAAAACCAGGGCCATAGCAAACTCATCCAAGCTTCAAAATGAGCAACCACCTTCAAGTCATAACCCTGAAGTCCTGAAGCCACAGATGTCAAATTTCAGTTCACCCTCAGCCTGTGTCTACAGCTGCTGGCCAGCTTGCTACTGGCATAGAGGCTGCAGAAAAGCCTATGCAGGGCAAGAAGTCTCACCTTATCACATGGGAAAAGGTCAGGTGGTGTCACATCAGACTGTAAACTCACATCCCACTGCCAAAGCACTTCTAAGAAGGAAAGATGGGACTCCTATCTCCCTTGACATGCTTTTGGGGTCCATGAGTTGGACTCATGCTTAAGGTGACATGTGGATTAAGGTCATCTATGCCAAGCCTACCCTGGATTCCACTTCACATCACCTCTGGGATATTGCATGGCAAACTCAAAACATGGATTAATGTGACTGAAGATCAATCCAGGTTTGGGGGCAGTTAAAATCTGTGCTCCAGCTCAGCACTCAGTTGTACTCACAAAGCAGAGGGGGAGCAGCAGTAAGCAGCCAGGGCCCATCACCTCTTCATTAGCAGGGTCACTTGCAAGGTCTGCATGAGCCAGCAGTATGTGTGCCAGGAGTGCAAGGAAGGGATCAAGCTCTGGCTGTTCTATGCCCTTCACAGACATTCAAGGACAAAGACACAGATACTCGTGGGCTTGCTGCCACTCATTGCTTTTTATGGGATGTAGAGTTAAAGCCTAATCCTCCAGCCAGTCTTGGTCTCTTTCCATGTGGCTGCCACATCAATAGCAAGACAATTGTCCTCAGTGACCCGGGTACAACACAGCCTGACTGCCAGCCACACACTGTCACAGGCCTTCAGGCTTGTTAACCCTCTTCTGGTGGTGCACAAAGACCTGGTCAATGCATGGCCTGCTCTGTAGAAAGGACTCTGTGAGCAAAAGATTCCTACATACCTTCCTCTGGCTCCTTAAGGGTCCTCTTCACAAAATCCACGGCCTGAGCCACCTCCTGGTCACTGCACACATCCATCTGTAGCACTTTCATCCGGTCTGACTTCATGTTCCTCAGCTCCCTGGCTCCCTCTCCATTCTCATCCTGCTCAGCAGAACAGAAAATTGTCCCACTAAGATGGACCAAGAACAGCAATGCAGCTTGGGGTCAGGCATGTTCACATGGACAGGAAATAGAAGCTACTGACATTGCACACACAGGTGTAAACTTGGTGCACAAACATGCACAAACCAGTGTGCCACCCTCCTGTTCCCTCCAGCACCACTTCCAGAACTGCATCAGTCACCTAGTGCCCTGAAGCACCACAAAGCCCACCCTGCTCTTGGCTCATGATGGGTTTCAATCCCTGACATGCTGAAATATTGTGCCACCGAGGGAGAACCATGGGTGACTCTCCACTGCCTTGGTGTCTGTGCTCTACAGGTAACATAACTTGTACAGAAATTGGAGTCAGATATTCAGGGGTACATGCCCAGTGGAGATCTGCTACAC
Source organism: Dicaeum eximium (assembly GCA_013396995.1). NCBI lineage: Eukaryota > Metazoa > Chordata > Aves > Passeriformes > Dicaeidae > Dicaeum > Dicaeum eximium. The sequence continues at coordinate 4,300,935 of VWZP01005658.1, read as the reverse complement.
AATGGCACAATTACAGATATGAGGCATGAAAGAAGATTCTGGCTAAGGAAGAAAGAACTTTTTTTTTTGTTTCACTCTATAGGCAATAAGAACTTCATGGCTCTGCTTTCCTTTCCACCCTTTTCCTTTCTTTTCTCCCCATCCCACTGCTATCATTAGAGATGCTGTTACTACTGTGGTTTTCTTTTGTTTAGTCAAGTGCAAACACAGTTAAAATTCCAAATTTTACTTGCTCGCTTCCAGGCAAGACTGTTGCTAAGCCTTACAGCCTTGCTCAGGTAGTAAATAACAAATAAAAGTAAAAAGAGCACAGATTAGCCACACAGTTCCACAGCAGGCTTGATATTTAATTCACAAAACTATTCCCTGAATCACAAGCTCTGCCTTATTAGGGAGGAAGAAGTAATGAATTGGTGAGTCACCATGCCTGGCTGCCACTCTTCCTTTATCACTTGATACCAACTCCCACAGCACAAGGGCAAACAAGGTGAGCAACCCACCCACAGTCACCTGCTCAGCAGCCTCGGCAGCCAGGCAGATATAAAAAACATGTAACTGCTTAGTTTTTTATAAACATCTCAGACTATTTAATTCATATAGTATACAACATCTCATTTCCACCTTCAGTCCAGTGAACAATGACATATAATAAAGGAAAAAAGCTGAAATGTCCATCACAAACGTAAGCAAAACAAGGCAGTTCTCTTAAAAATCAATATATAGTTACACTGGCATTATGACAATAGCAGGAATGAGTTCTCAGCCCCATAGCTGCACATCATTTCACAACCCTTTCCACCCCCAGTACAACAAGAACAGCAAACAAAGTTTGAAGCTTTTCTAATGCACATCAAACGTGGTGACAGGCTGTGTTGGCCCTCTTATCTAGCCACAAAAACCATCTCAAAGTGGTGTTACAAGTAGTCAACAACATGGTCACCAAAATATTATATTCCCTTTGAAACAGATGAGGGTTGTATGATGCCTCACTGTATTTCTGGAAGAAGCTCCTGCATCTCACCAAGTTTTATAAAGCAAATTTCCACCACTTAACAGTGAATAAAGTGAAGCTAATTCAGCTTGTAATGAGAGAGATTTATTGTATCTATATAAAACCAAAACCATAACTATATCTGCATGCAAGTACCAATTGTCCTTTGAACACTGAAAAGACCTTTCCCTGCATTTTTTTTAATCTTGCGTAATGCTTATAAAATAAAAAATAAATATTTCCACTGATTTTTGAGAAACAAAGTCATAGGCTGGCAACTTAAAAATCCAGTAAAAATTGTTTGTATTGTTCATATGGAAATGAATTTTCCCCTATCACCAGTGCAACTCTATCTTCAAAGTTACCTTCCCAGCTACAATTTACTCATTATTGACAAAACATATTGATTTTGGAAGACTGACTTCAACATGCAATATCAATTGGGAACACTTTTCATAGTTGCAGACACCACTTTAGCTACTATTTAACTGTAAAACAAAGTGCTTAATTCTTTTGCCCAGAACACCTCTTCACAAATGAAGCAGCTACAGATTTTTATGGAAGCAAGTGAACATAATCTTATGTTCTGTGGTGTTCAGGGGCTTTAAGTCTAACATTCCTTGTTAGGTACCTCATAGTACTTCTCCTTGTTTTTTAAATGGTAGATCTGTTGGCTGGGATAACACTTGGAGCAGTTCCCATGGGAGCAGCCAGACTGTCCTCCCAGGGATGATCTTCATGGTCTTCATCAGCAGGAGCCACACAGCAGCACAAATCAAGTGAGGTGCTGGCAGCAATGGCCCAACTGCTCCTGCAAAGCTTCTCTCCACTTCCCTTTGCTGTCTGATTTTTGTCCTCTCTGAGAATCTCCCACCTTCCCCTTCCCAGTTCCATAAGAGTTGAAAGCCATCATGCTCCAACCCAGCCTGCTGCCCAAGTTCTCTCCACAGGCCTTCAAGGGGACTGTGTGGTTTCCTCACAGCTATCTCCTATCCCCTGGTTATCCTGCCTTTGCAGCCCTGCAGGCTCTGCCTGCCCACCCCACCCTGTGCCTAGCAGGGGCTGCTCCTGGCTGAGAAGCCGAGCAGCTCCACAAACCAGATCTCTACCCAGCTGAGGAAACTTGCTCCAGCTTTTGGCTGCCTCCCCTTCTTCTGTTTGGAAGATCCCAGTGCAGTGGTGCTGAGGAGAGGCAGATCACACAGATGTTCATTAGTGGGGAGCCCCCTGTTACAGACACAGCCATGGCTTTTTCCCAGGGAAGCTCTTGGGATTCAGGATTAGGTCCTGGCAAGCACTTGGGCACCCACAGTGAGATGTCAGGACAAAGCAGGAAGCCATGAACAATGCTGAACTCCCATGGATGCAGCCATCTCGCTCCATGTGCGCCAGTTCCTTCCCACCCTGCTGCCAATCCACGTCCTGCTTCCTGCGTTTCCTGAGCGGAACCTCGTGCTTGTCATTACTGGATTTCACGTCATGGATTTCAGACTCCATCCCATCTGTCAGGATCATTTTGAACCCTGTTCCCCAAAAGGTCTATCATCTCCTCTGCATGGTTCTGTGCCTATTTTTTTCTAAGTGCAAACTCTCTTCCAGGGGGTACTTCCAAGGATATGGTCCTGAGACTAAACAGCAGTCACTTTAGCCAAAATGAGATTAGATGGACACAGCACAGTTTGTTCCTAGTAAATTTATACAGGCAGGGTGCATCACACTATGATGCAGTCATACTGACAAGGCAGTGTGTGGCAATTGCATAGAGTGCACTGAAGGTGCACTGCCTGGCTGGCAATTCCAGAGGTCTACCTCCTTTGGAAAGGGAAGTACAATATCTGCTCTCTTCCAACCTTCTGGAAATCCCCTGGTCTCTAGGTGCTCTTGAAAATATCACCCATGGGGTAGAAATTACAATGGCTCATCCTCTAAATGCCCTTAAATATATTTCATCAGGCCTGGTGAACTTGAGCACATTAATTTATATAAACATCCCTTGTTCTTTACTGCAGTCCTCATGATAACTGCAGGCAGTAGGCACATGAAAACAATTTATTATTTTTTTCAGTAAGATCAAAGAAAATAAAAAAATTATTATTTTAACTTTTCCTGTAATTTCTACTTTTAAGGTTATTGAATAATCTATTTCTGTGTGATTTTTCCATCTTAATATATTAACAGAAACTAATATATTAACAGAAACTTTCTCAGTGGACTAACTTGCCCTTGCATAATGTAATATTTTGTATTTGATCCTTTACAGTTCTATCCAAGCCTGCATGCAGTATTATTTTTACTTCTGTAACTTTATATTTGACTGTCTGATCCTTAAGAAGCTCCTGATGCACCTTACAGTCTATTATTCTGTATTTAATACAAGAGCTTTCTGTGGTGGTGTAGTACATCAGGGATCCTTTAATTCTCTGTACAAAAGCATGTAAGTGGTGTTGGACTAACTAGGTGTGAACTAAGAGCCTGGCATCTGCTTCCTGACAACTGCCCCCACATTGGCTCTGACCCTGATGGGAACTACAGCAGCTCACGAGCAAAGAAGCAAGCAAGCAAACAGGCCTCATTTCAGGAGCATTTAGTTTCTTTATGGGGTTTCCAATGGAGCTCTTTCCCTCTCTGCTCCACACTAGCATGTGACTTCCAAACAGCCCCCTCAACCACCCTATTTTCCCTTTCCTTTCCGTTCCTTACATCTGCTGCTCTGCAGAGTGCCTGACTTGCCATCAGCACTGAGACAGGCATCCCAAAGCAGTAAATGACATGATTACTGAAGGAATTACAGAGGCTCTGTATGGAAATTTCCAAACAGTGGCAATAATCCAGCAGGACTCTCTTGCTCTCAAGTTACACAATAGGTCAGCCGATAATAACGTTCCCTTCTGGTGTGGTGGAAGAACGTAACCTCTGCCACGATCACACAGGCAGAGAAGGCCACCTTCGTTTGTTCTCACCTTCCACAGTACTCAAAAATCTGTAGTCATCATGCCCTGAGCACCTGTGATGATGTGGTCATCTTCAAATGGAGAAATGAGTGACCATGAACTGATTTTGAACAATTCAGGTCATAAATCACATGAGTTTTGACTAGCAATAGAGCAAAAATACATAGTAAAGGTAAAATCCCAGTTGAGACGGAAGTGGAGCCACCCCAGTTTATAAAAAGGGTTTCACAACACTAAGTTTTAAGTCCTTTGCAAGAGCAGGGACTGGGATAAGGGTTCTGCAACCCCTTTGGATTAAGTGTGTCTAAAATTTTCTCTTACAAGTGATGCCACCTGCAAAACACACGTGACAGGAAGTGAGACCTAAAGATGTCAGAAATGTATGATAAATTTGTTTATTCAGCCATCCATAAACTGAACAGCTTGTACAGAAGCTGCAGAAGCACAGTTGCAAGACATTTAGGAAACAAAGCCTTAATAATGCAGAAGAGGCAGCTTGGAGATGAATTTGGGGAGTGTGTCTACAAAAAATTACATTGGAAAGACAGCAACAGGGATGCCATGGAAGACAGAAAGCGACAGTGCCACAGCAATCTTGGCCTATCAGATTTATGGTGTTGTGGTATTTCTGAGAGGCTTCCAGTAGTGAACAGTGCCACACTGTACAAGCTACTGTACAGACATGCAGTTGACAGACAAGCCTTGCCCTAAAGAGCTCACAATTACAGGAATAAAGTACAAGATACAACAGGCAGATGAAGCAATGGAAGATGTAACAATCCCTGCCCACTGCACCTCTCTCAGGTCTTGAACCAGGGTAAATGGAAGCTGCAAATGAAGATGCTTTCATTTAAGAAGCATTTTTTCTCTAATCTGAAAAATTTTGATCAATTTTACCACTCACCATGAGCAAGCATCCAGCAAAAACAGTAAATCCCTTTGCATGAAGGCACTTTGCCAAGGCATGTCCAAAACCTTTGTCACAGCCTGTTATTAGCACCGCCTTCCCTTCAGCCTGTGTGGGGAAAGAGAGTCATAGGATACCATCAGACATTGCAATGTAGCACCACCACCACCCTGCCCCATGGCACAGGAGCCACTTGCACTCCTACAGCCAGAGCAGGCACAATTCCAGATGCAAGTGACAGTGGCACAAACGCAACCACCTCCCAACTACTGTGAAATCATAAATCTATTCAGTTGCTGGTCTGTAACAATTTGTGTAGCCTTGATACCTGAGCTGGAACAGTAACTCTTTCTTTCAAGTATCAGTGGCCAAAGCAGAACAGAAACATTTCAGAAGAAGTTAATGATCTACCGGTTCATAGTAAGAAAAAGCAGTATAGAGAATATCCAAATGGCAGGATGTCACTGGCTTGAACTGTACAGCAGCTCTTTTAGCTGCTCAGTTTCTGCTGCCTGCTCCCCACCTACTCCCACTCTATGCGGCACTTTCCATGCTGGATTTTAGCACACAGGAATGTGACTACAGGTTAGAGCTTTCTTCTGAAACTCTGCAGTCTTAAGAACAACTTATCAAATCCTACTGTTCTCTCCTACATTATTATTATCGTCTGACTGACAGGTAAATTGAAAAAGAAGATTTGATATTCCAGCTGGTATGACACAACAGGCTTGAGATAAGATATGAAAGCAGAATCCCAAGTGCTGTAAAGAAGCTATAGCAAAACACTGCCCATTCTTTGCTTGAAAGTCATCTCCTCACCACAGATATGAAGCAATGAACTAACAGAACCCAGCTACAAGGCTGCCAGCTGCTGTGCTGCACAAGGCTCCAAACTGAAACTACATCCATGAGGCAATAACGTGATACAGCAATAAAAGTCCAGAGGATGCAATAAGGAAGTGAGGTCAGTTCCATCTCTCTGGAGATATCGGCAGCCAATATTGCTTGCTACTGTATTCACAATGGCTGGAATATGAACATACTTATGTATGAATTGCACTGGCTGGTCCAGATACATTTTCAGAGAGAAATAGGTCAATCACCAGTGCTCTCTCATCTCTTGCTTTGCTGATATGTAGTGTAGTGATGTAGCAATAAGGGATGATTGCAGGGTGGTAGTGATCAGAGCATTACTGCACAAACTCAGGGTGAGCCTCAGCAGAGAACAATAAGCAAATCAGCTACACCCTGTCCAATAACTCATGTTGAAGTAACTGCTCTCAAAGGGGAGTTAAGATCTGAAGCTGAAACAAGAACAGATCAAAAGTCTATCCTGCATTTATAGTAACACCCACATTAACATTATACTATAACCTATACTCAAAGAGCACCCAGGTACAGACTAGCTCTATTAAAGCACTAAAGATAGCTACAGCTAAAGGACATAAGATGAGTGAGAATTAAATACACAGTGTTCAGTCTGAATTTATAATTTAGAGTGACATAACTCCAAGAGAGATGAAAATCAAACATTAACCAGATCACAGAAGTTGTCAAGGTCACCTCCTACAGTAACTCAACAAGATGGCCCGTGGAAAAAGAAAGGATTTGACTTTTTTTTCTCTTTCTCTCACCTCCCTAGAGCCTTTGCCTCTGAAACTTGAAGGCAGAGGACTTCCCAAAAGAGCAGGAAGTGTGCAGGAAATACGCAGCTGTAATCACTTCCAGAATACAGGTCAGGCAAACTAAGAAGATACCCAATCCTCAGCCATCATTAGCTCCTTAAAAAAAAATCCCCAAACAAACAACCAAAATGTAGACAGAAATGAGGTTTTAAAATCCTCTAATTTGCCTTTAATAACAAGGAAAGTGAGGGACAGTTTACAGTATGAAAAGGATCCTGTGATTGTTATTTGCTATAACCCTAATTGCTGGTAATAAAACACATGACTACAGCGTCATGGCTCATAACAGACAGAGGCCTCAGCAGCACCAAGGAACGTGCAAAACCCCAAGGGATGTACTGGATCTCACATCTGTACCTGTGCCTGTTTGTGCCATGCCTGATGGACAGACAGCTCCCAGGAATGACAGCAGGGATCAACCCCATTCCCAGCCAAAAGGATCCTATGCTAGAAAAACTTCTGAACACAGAAAAGCCCTATCACCCTTATCTTTTGAAAGTCCTAAGATAAGGCTTAATGGGCCTGTTCCTGAAGTTTGATAAGGCCAATCTGCAGCTTAATTTGACTGGATGCTGAGGCAGGCAGAGGACCAGTTATCAGCACAGTGACCTTAATGAGCATTCTGAGGAACTTCAGGTGCCTCCCTCACCCGGGGTCATGCAGTGCTCCCTGGAAACACTGCATGGGAAACAGCAGTGCTGACAGGGTGCCTGGGATCTGCTAAGGGCACAGAATAACTTCTCGTACCAGAGGTGCTGCTGTGGCACCTGGGCACAGTAATAGTGTCTCTGCTTGCTGTGTGATCCACAACATATTCCTCACAATTCAGGCAGCCCTGGCAGAGCAGCCTCATTTTAACCTGCAGTCAGCTCAGATGTCACAGCACTTCCTACTGGGATATGGCCAGTTTACTAAATAGCATAATTTATTTTACTAATGCAGCTGATCTATCAGAATTATACATTTACTGCAGAACAGACTGAAGAAACTGTGGCTACTTTTTCAGCCTGTCTCTCTAGACAATGTGGGAATATGCCATGCTTACCTAGACTTATCTAATGTGACTCTTGGTAGGGGTTTTTTGGGGTTTGTTTGGGTTGGGTTTTTTTGTTTTGGTGTTTTTGTTTTTTTTGGTTTTTTTTTTTGACCGTGTTCCCTTTTGTGGCTTCCTTGATGTTCCATGATGTTCCATTCCCTGATGTTATCAAACAGATTTTAGGATAAGTCCAGCTACAAAGTAAACTTGGCTTATTACTTTTTCCAGGGTTGGGAAAGTTGAGGTTTACAATCCCAGGAAAAAGAACTGAAAATATTCACTAAAGGGAAGGTATTTTCTCAAGTGGAACAGGAATGGGGAAAGTAAGAGAAGCAGAGTGGATGGAAAAGTGGGAGGCTGTAATCAGGCTACAGCTGCTATCTGGCCATTCCGGGGGAGAAGGACTGAGCTGGAGGTCCTGAAGCAAAAACATTGGCTCAAAGAGCGAGTGTATTCTGGGCATTCAAAGCAGCACGGACAGCAGGTCAAAGGATATTCTCTCTCTCCACTCTGGTGAGACCCCACCTGCAGTGCTGCATCCAGCTTCAGTCTCCCAGCACAGCAAGGACATGAACTTGTTGGAGGCCAACGGAGGCCACCAAGATGATCAGAGGGATGGAGCACCTCTCCTATGGGACAAGGCTGAGAGAATTTAGATTTGTTCAGCCTGGAAAAGAAAAGGCTTTGGGGTGACCTAATTGTGGCCTTCTACTACCTGAAGGGAGACCATTTACAAGAGCATGTAGTGACAGGAAAAGTGGGAATGGGTTTAAATTGAGAGTAGGTTTAGATAAGATATCAAGAAAAAAAATCGTAACTGTGAGGGTGCTGAGGCCCTGGAACAGGTTGGCCAGAGAAGCTGTGGATGCCCAATCCCTGGAAGTGTTGGAGGCCAGGGTGGACAGGGCTCTGAGCAACCTGGCCTAGCGGAAGGTGTCCCTGCACATGTCAAAGGGCTGGAACTGGATGATCTTTAAGGTCCGTTCCAAGCGAAGCCACTCTGATTATACGAAC